>JAJOZX010001058.1:475000-645000 GCA_023014485.1 Bathynomus jamesi | reverse complement strand
AAGTTTCAACGTTTCATTCTTCGAAACACGCCGATAAATTTGGGGCGTGTGAATCGGTCACTCGTCATTAGTCTCTGGAGTGTAATCGTGTCCATTTTTAAAAGTACACTCCTAAACTTGTTAACTTCGATTAGGGTTTGTGACTCGAGGTAAACTACTACACTAATATGGGCGTCTAGCGGCTTGCCGAATTCCAATCTGATTGAGATGTTCCCACTCTGCTGTGGGCTTATGTGTGTGTTTACATTCTCACATAAGTCGGGGGAGAGGTCAAAGGGGTAAAGATTGACCCTCTCAACGAATTCCTTCTGCGTTACGCCGATTCCTAATTCGTTGCAAGTACCAGCAATACGTACAAGATTGCTATACACTCTTGGGCAAACTGGAAACTCGTCATCTGTAGAATAATTCGTTTCCAATGTCCCACCTAAGGCCACCCCACTGACGTACAGGATTATATTTTTAAGGCCGAAATTTTTTAACTTACCTAAATGCGGTCTTTTTGTATTTTCCATTCACAGAAGCGTGCTCCTGAATTCGAATTAATAACCTTTTAGGTAGATCTCCAAGAGCAACATTTTCTATCTGCTTCGATGTTAGCCCTGAGGGCACGTACACAACTTAATTTGGACTCTATTAATTGGGTATTTTACTGTGGCGTGTAGTAAATTTTTTCAATTTCTAGTTGCTTAGCAGAGCTTAATTTCACTCGACGCACGTGAAGATATGTTTCCATAATATGAATCACCACAGGCTTCGCTCCCTCTTCTTGGTCAGCACCCAGATTTAAGCAAATTTCAGTGCTCGTACGGGTGAGCTTTATTTTCATATCGACCCCATTCACAAGCACCTTCTGCTGGAATGTGAAATCTGCGTGGAAGCACCCAAAACATTCATATCTCTTCTTTTTAGAATTTTTAAATTTGGCCTTTATACTACTTTCATCTTTAGCTTGATAATAACCTTCGGCAGTTAAAAAAGCATCCTTCGCTTCTTTTGAAAAGTTGAGGACACTTTCCAGATAGGCTCGTAGGTGATAGTAGCCAGACCCTGCCAAGACGTTGATCTGATTTAAATACACGTCACACTGACTGAATATGGTATGTGGAAAGTTGGTCTCTGGGTATACAACGTAATCGTTTTCACAGTCAGAGCCATCTCAATGGGCTATCCGAGGTTTAGCTTACATATGCAACAAACTTGGGTCAAAAAAGTAAGGGCCTGAGTTGGGGATCACGAATTCTATAGGAGCACTCGGCGAGCTAATGGTGTTTAGCGGATTAACTGTGATAAAGTCACTGTGCTCTATAGATATTTGTGTCGGGAGCATGTCAAAAAGGGCCAGCTCCGATTTACAACATTGTGAACTACACGGGTGGATGAAACGTGCCATGGCGCGTCAGAAATAGTGGTACCTCTCTCGTCAAGTAGCAATCAGTCTATGATTCATGAGAGCAACGTCCTTAGCTTATATCAGTTACAAAAGTGGTCAACCATAGGTTTCATGTGCTTAGAACACTTTTTTTTTTGATGGCCTTTTACGTTTAACGCCACGAGTTGGTAACCCCTTCTTCTTCTTCCTCCGTACAGGACACTTCTTCTTTCCGCCACCACGCATTTTTCTCTTTGCATCTTTGATGATTTCGTCCCGTGTACGTTTTAAGTGCTTTTTTAGAGCTTCTTTAGGCTTAGCCCCGGCCATTATGTCTTCTACTGTGTTAAGACCTGATTGTAATGCTTTACTGCCGAGATATCTGGCACCACTCTTCAGCAAGGGGACAGCCGTACGTAGTATGGTTGAAAAAATGGAACCAATCCCACCTCCGCGCTGGTATCTCAAACCTCGATAGACTGTGAACGACCTTCAAGTCATTCTATCACAGTCCGACGGAAGTGAAGATCCCGTCACCGAATGGAAACTGTTTCCCCTCAATCGTTCTTATATACAGGGTGTACATAAAGTCAGGATCTATTTTTGTGAAATAATTATTTTTTTCTATTTTTCTTTTCAGAAGCCCTTAGAATGAATACAGAAGAGCGTGTGGCAATAGTAATTTGGCTAATCGAGGGAAAGAAATACAATGACATCAGAGAGAAGTTTAGAAGGAGATTTCATAAGCCGGGGCCAATAGACAAGACAATACGAAAATTGGTGAACAAATTTAAACGAACGGGATCTGTAAATGATGAAGCAAGATCAGGACGACCGTGTATGTCAGATCTTACCGTGAATGCAGTACGCGGAATTATCACTGAGGAGCCACGTACGTCCGTTCGTGCTGCATCACACAGACTCGGCTTCCCGACGTCATAATTTGCAGAAGAAAAGCTATCATTTGCAGGTTTTACATGATTTACATGAGGAAGATTTTCCTCGACGAAGTGCTGTGTGTGCTGATCTCGTAGAACAAATCTGGAGTGATAATTTAATGGACAACATTCTCTTTAGTGATGAAGCCACTTTCCATACGTGTGGAAAAGTAAATCGACATAACTGTCGAATTTGGGGAGATGAAAGACCGAATGATTTCGTCCAAAATTGGGAAAGAGACTCACCTAAAGTTAATGTCTGGATGGGTTTAACAAAATCTAAGGTTTATGGTCCTTTTTTCTTTGCTGAAGCTACAGTTACGGGGCTTATTTATCTGGACATGTTGCAGCAATTCCTTGAACCTCAGCTGATTGGGGATAGGATTGTTAGTACCGTCGTCTATCAACATAATGGTGCTCCTTGTCACTATGCCAAAATTGGTCAGGATTATCTAAATGGACGTTTTCCAAATCGCTGGATCGGAGGCGGAAGCAACAGACCTTGGCCAGCGAGATCACCAGATTTAACCCCTTTAGATTTCTTTGCATGGGGCTTTATCAAATCGCACGTCTATCAGACGAAGGTTACGAGTCTTGAAAACTTACGTACACGTATACGAACTGCTGCAGATAACATAACCCCACAAATGCTCCAGAATGTGTTTAGAAATGCTGCGGAACGATTTGAGCTGTGCAGTAGGGTGGATCACGTTTCACTTTTTTAAAAAATTATAGCTGGTCAAAGTTTTTCCCATGATTTGGTTCAGTGGAAGTACACTGACATCATTTTTACCAAAATCGATCAATATTTAAGGGTCGCGCATCGATCTTGAAAATTTCAATTTTGGAAATTTGGCCAAATTGACAATTTTTTACTGAATAAAGATAAATCATCAAATGACCATATTTTCTGAATCCTCTCAGTGAAAGAAATCCTCTCAGATCCTTACCAAGTTTATAGGACAAGTGGTTTAGAAGTTACACTCACCTAGAAATAACATTAAAATTTAAAATACCGTATTTGTCCCCCGTTATGGACGTAATCATAGCATCAGTAGCTGGCGCATCCTAAAATCCCAATTAAACACACACGCTATGTCTATGACCAATATTTTTACTAATCATAGTTTGCTTTTTACAGATCAACTGTGTCAATTGATTCTTGTTTGATAAGTCTAGACTTTAGTACAATGGATAAACTGTTAACAACCAGGAGTGGGAAGACTCTGAAAGTTACTTATTCTGGAAAAGAGAAAGCAGCAACAACAACACCACCTTCTCTAAGGTCAGCCACGGACGTCTTCTTAATTGGTCAGCCATCTTCCTCGATCGGTGGTGCCAAATTGCCAACCACCCATCAAGTTCTCCAGTACTTCTTCTATGCCAAGCAGGAAACTACTGACAGGAAGGCTGCCGTAAAAGACACGGTGGCCAATGTTCTGGCATTTTGGAACATGGCACGTATAAAGACGATCACGAGGCGTAACTGCGAAAGAAAACTGGAGTTACTGTGGGAAGAGTGGCGCTCGCTGCAGAAGAGCAAGCTGAGAGACAGTGACGCGGGAAAAGGCAGGGAGAAGTTTTCAGAAAATCTGAACAAGCTCTGGGACATCGGAGCTCCCGATGCTATTGAAGAGATACAGAAAAATCGACTGCTCTCAGACAACAACAAACAAGAAGATATTAAATTTTATGAGGATCAACGGGGCCTGCGCCAGGCAACAATGAGTGGGAATGATGAAGTGTTCGTTGTCAAGAGAAAACGGCAACTCTCAAGACAACAATCTCGTGATGAGCCAGGCACCTCAAAAACGAAATTAGGAACCGAAGCTGAGAGCGACGATGAATCTATAGAAAGCAGATCATCGAGCAACTCCGAATCACAGCTAGAACCACCATACCGACAGCCGAGAGAATCAACTGTATCAATCAGCCTTCCTCACCGCATCCTCAATGCACCGGCTGTTATTGAAGTGGCTGATCGCTTCCGGATGTCCAATAATCAGGTGGGTGTATATCAGTAATGATCTTTGCTTGACAAAGATATAATAGACGTAACGACGGAAAATTTAGTGATTATTTTGTCACATAAAAACCATACGCATCCTTGTCAATTTCCTTTCAATTTCGCAAATAGGTGGCAAGTGTCGTGGCGGCAGTCCTACGTTCGGCAGATCCGCCCGCAGACCTGGACAAATTCAGTATCTCGAAGGACACGTCTCGCCGTGGAAGAGTGGCACATCGTTGTGAAGTGTCGACAGCTGTGCAGAAATCCTTCGTATCTCCGAGGCATGCTGTCGTCCACTGGGACGGTAAAGTAATGAAGGTCAGTTTTGCCCTCACCGTGGACGACAGTGAATTAACATGTTCCAGTGACGACAGTGGATTGACATATTCCAGTGGACGATAATGGATTGGCATGTATGACATACGTTTCAGGACTCTTGGATCATTGGAGCACCGCCAGGCGATTCTCATCTCCGGAGCTCCCCAATGCACAGAAGGAAAGTTGCTGGCCGTTCCGACTGTTGCTGACGGCACCGGTCTGTCCCAGGCCCAGGCGACCTTTCGTGCTCTCAAAGACTGGGAATGCGAGAACAACGTGATTGGACTGTGCTTCGACACAACTTCCTCCAATACGGGGAGGGTGCAGGGTGCGGTGGTCCGGCTGGAGAACATGCTGGGTAAACCGCTCTTCCAGCTGGGCTGTCGCCATCACGTTATGGAGCTCATCGTGGGGGCAGTGGTCATCACAGCGTTTGGAAGAACCACAGCACCAACTGAACTTTTGTTCCAGTATCTGAGGAGAAGGTGAATTTCAAGTCTAAGGCGCATTTGTTTTCTCCAATGATGTTTTGCCTTCAGAGCAATTGAGATATCAGCGTCCTTCTACTAATGATGTTAATAGCAGTCGAAAAGGGAAACTTCAGTCGTTTTCATGCAATATTTTCATAACTCCCCTTTCAGGTGGGACAAGCTCGACCTCTCGACTTATCGCGAGCTGGAGATCGAGCATATGGCGGAGGTGACGTGGCTGATGGAGCTCCCAGATGAGGCAGTCAAGTTCCTCGGCACCGCTTCTGGTCTTGTCAGAGAAGACTACCGAGAAGTGGCGGAGATTACACTCCTGGTACTCGGGGCCCAGCCACGTCGTGGCACACACTTCATGCGCCCAGGAGCCTACCATCATGCGAGGTGGATGGTCAAGGTTTGTATTTTGAATTAGAAGTTAAATATTGTATTGCCTTCTGCAAACAGCCATTTGAAGTCCCTACCAGAAAAAAATAGGATAAATAATTTACCATTAAACAAACTTATAGGGAGTGGTATCAGTATTTATACATCACAGTGCGTATTCGTTTCAGATCATCTACTACACGAAGCTCCTGATGTTCAGCGGTCAGCTGGAGTTCGACGACGAGCTGGTACAGAAACTTCAGAGAGTGGTACTATTTACTGCACTCCTCTACGCACCTGCCTGGCAGGCGGCTCCTGTCGCAGCTGATGCCCCGCTGAATGACCTTGTGTTGTACCAGCGTCTTCTGCGCAGGTGTGCGCGTCTACGTGGCTCACTCTGCCGGTGAATAAGTGGGATCAAGATAAGAACTACTGTGATCTGAAGAATGTCATCTCGCATCTGAAAGTTACCAACGACGTGGCAGAGAGAGGGATAAAACTGATAGAAGATTACGCGAACACTGTCACAAAAGACGAGTCACAGCTGCAGGGTCTTCTTCAGCTCGTGGAAAAGAGCCGGAAAGAACTCGGTGACTTCAAGAAGTCGTCACTTGCCAAGATGACGTAGCGCAGAGGGAAAGGGAGTTAGCAGAGAGAGTACATGGCGCACGCCTCAAGATGACGTGTGTTCTAACCACGATTCATACAGTTTTTGAACCTAGTTAGGGGCACCGGAGTAAGTGCCTTTAGTGATATCGGTAAACCGTTTTAATACAAAATACATTTGATCTTTCCTTATTCGTTTTATCTTATCCTAAAAAGCAGACAATGGCAGACAGCATATGGAGGCACGGGGACAAATACGGTATTTTAAATTTTAATGCTATCTCAAGGTGAGTATAACTTCTAAACCACTTGTCCTATCAACTTGGTAAGTATCTGAGAGGATTTCTTTCACTGAGAGGATTCAGAAAATATGGTCATTTGATGATTTATCTTTATTCAGTAAAAAATTGTCAATTTGGCCAAATTTCCAAAATTGAAATTTTCAAGGTCGATGCGCGACCCCTACATATTGATCGATTTTGGTAAAAATGGTGTCAGTGTACTTCCACTGAACCAAATCATGGGAAAAACTTTGACCAGCTATAATTTTTAAAAAAAAGTGAAAAGTGATCCACCCTACTGTGCAGGGATACTGATGGGCGTCACGTCGAATTCTACTCTTAATTATTTAATGAATGTTACCACTTTATCATTTTATGATTGAATTCCATATAATTTCCAAGTACTTCACAAAAATAGATCCTGACTTTATGTACACCCTGTATATTGAGATACTGGTTAGTAGGTTAGCTGCGACTTTGGCATAATGAGGCTTGTCGTATGTGATGCTTAAGCTCCTTCCTCTATGATTGGGAATGTGGGTGATGCGCAGCAGCCATGCCTGGGTATCCCCAACAAACTGATGTTTCACGATATTGCCGTAAATATAGCACATGTCCGGGGGAGGGTTTCCATCGTTCAATTTCTCCAATTTCAGCTGATACAATAAGCTGCACAAGTCATGTTGTGGTTCGTGAAAAGTATCTCTTTTGAAGGCTGTCCCATATCTGCCTAGGTTATAATTTTGAACAGCCTTTTGTCTTTAATATTTCTGTTAGCTTTTGATTTTAGAGTCAATGTATCTATCGGGGTATCTTTGTTTACGATTTCGTATACTGAATCATCCGTAAGATTTGAACTTTTCAAACTACCATTTAAGTCTCTCACAACATTCTCGGCTGTCATATTGACCCGGTCCTAGTGTTACTTCTTTAGTGTAGTACTGTGCCTTCCCACTCCGGGCGAAGCGCATGGTATCGTCCCGAGTTACTTCGGCCTTTCCACACTCATGACGGTTTCTAAGAACCGTAAAAACGGGTTCTTTATTGTCAATACTTAAAAACTTGGTAGGCAATTGAAATTCGCATATTCCGACCTAATATAACTCGACCCAATTCAATGGGGCCATGGAGTTCTGTTACAATGTTGGCCAGGGTGTTGTTAGGATGTACAGTCAGATAAGAAGAGGATAGTAGTGTGACGTAGAAGTGGTTAGGTGCCATGTTGTATACTAATTAAGCTTCATTATTGCATCAGCCTTTAATATAGGTGTTGGAGCTTTCTGAGTACCCTAGCCATTTCACGAGGTACATTTTTCTCTTTCCTGAACTTTTGCTTCCTAATTTTTTTTCAATTTTAAACACTTTCTTCTAACTTAAATGACACGTTCTGCGTTCTGCAACTCCTTACCATAAAAGCCCCCTGCAATTTCTCCCCCATTCAGATCTTCAACGTAATACAGCATCATCTCTTCTTTAGATCTCATAGACCTCACTTCAAAAATCTCACGTGTCCAACTTTGTTCAAATCCCTTCGCGAATATAATCCCCGAACGCGACAGCCTTACATAATCATTGATTTTGAAACGCCTGGAGCGTGGTGGCACTCTACGAATATCTTTTCTCACCTCACGTTCTGTGTATACCTCTTTCTAAAATTTCGTTAGGTGTTGTTCCAATCGCTCGGTGTGAATGGTTGTAGGATGAGGCCGGCGAATCCAGAATGTCTATATACCTGTATGTGTTTTATGTGCGAAATAACGATGCATGCGCTCCTTTATGGTACGCTGAATTCTTTCAGCTAAAGATGCCTTATGTATAGAATTGCTAGTGTAATAACTGATATTAAACTCTGTCAACATATTCTGGAAAGCTCGGCCTATAAATTCTTTCTCCATATCCGTACAAAAAATAGCCAGGAATCCTGTTTTCTTTCAACATCAACGCTTTGGTGGCTTTAGCAACTGTTTCAGGCGATTTATGTTTCAGGGGAATTAGCCACAAATATTTAGAGAATCCATCTATTATGAATAGGATGTAGAGGTAGCCTCCATTATATACTGAGTACCTCTGCATGTCTGTTAAATCCGCCCGCCAAATAGAATCAACCTAGACTGCTGTTGTCTTGGCTGTTTTAAACCTTTTTCTCACTGACTTATGAAGTGTATAAGCATCCTGCTTCCGCAAAAACCTCTCAACATCTTCCTTCCCTACTCTGTGCAGTCTATTAACGCCACCGTAGGAGGCTGGGTTAGAAATGTCATAATAACGTTTTCTTAATATGTTAGCCATTTGCCTATTTTAGAGGCGCCGGATAGTGTTGGCCGTTGCTGTTTGGTCTCTTCTTTCTCCTCTTCATAGATGTTACCGCTGGGTGCGAAGACGTGTTCAGCTGTGGTATATGCAAGGCTTGTCCCAAGTCTTTTAACCTGTTCAGATTACCTAAGTGTTTTTGGCACGTTTATTTGCTGTAGTCTTGCTGTAATATGTTCCCATCGTGTTGGTGAGGGTCTATCCCACTTTCTCACCAAGTCGTGTACGATGTCAATGATGTTCGAACCTTTGGTGCTTCAACAAAAACCTCATCTGTATCGGTCCATTGTATCATCGCTCAATAGATTATAAAGATTTAAGCCTTTATTCCTCAATGTATGTGGGAGACTGCTTTTTAATACATGCTCGATATGTTGCGGGGTCGCCCCGTTGTTTTTTGGCTGTTCGTCTCTAGCCACGGCCACAGGTCCTATGCCGCCACGCTCAACGTCATCATCGCTGCGCCTAATAACTACGGGGACCTCTGTCGGATTCTTATAATTTTCGTACTCATTAAGAAATTTTTGCAGAGCTTCTCACCAGGAGACTTTTCACTGTTTAATAGGTCTAACAATTCGCTTTCCATTCTTTTACGCCTGCTTTTACGGGATTCTAGAACCGTATCTGGACTCTGAGTTTTGTAGTGAAGCATACACCTCGTGTGGAATCACGACTACTTTCTTCATTATATTACATTAGTAAAGGCCCCAAAACTGAAAATAAGATGGGGGTAGGAATGAGCACCCTCTTTGTACAACAATTCACTTTTTCTTCCCCACAGTTTGACTTTTACGAGCGAGTGTACATATTATGTTCTTGTAAAGACTTAGGCGAGCCTTCTGAGGGTGTTTCATTGGTACATTACATTTTATTACGTTAAGACAGATTTCACAGATGCATTTTAAAAAGTCCGAGTCGATATTTTTAACAAACCGCTGTTGCAGTGCCCGTGGCAGGCAATGATAGATTTTTATTAATTCACGGTATTTCTTTCACCTCTGTCTTTTTGGGATATACACCGTTTCAGGCTCGTTTGGGAATATATTCGTTCTTAGAAGCACTCTAACCGTGTTTCGCGGTGAAGGTCACACACCAAATATTTGTAACGTTGGCTTGTAGCCTCTTTATAAACTTCCAAAAATTCCTTACGTTGATTCGGGAACATTTGATTGGCTAATATCCCAACTTGTGACACATCTCTACGTTGTGCGAATAAGACTAGATATTGTGTATTTATCGACACATTGCGCATGTATCTATTTTTGAAAAATAGATTCTGATTGATGAAGAATACGCTTATGTGAAGATGGTGGGAGAACACTGTAATTGTCTCGGCAAAGGTTTTATCCATTTCTAACATGAGATCGTCAATTACAATGACCGTATACTCATTCCCTTCAACGAATTAACATCACCATAGCACCATATGACTTTATGCACAAAATTTGAGAAATTCCCTTTTATCTTTAATGATTTTAAGCATAAACACAATTTTACCACATCCTGTAGGGCCAGATATAATGCATCTGGAGGGGCTCGTGAACCTGAATATTTCTACAGAATCTATATCTAACATGTCACACTCCTAAGTGGAACATTTACTAAATATAATAAAATTTTAAGTGATGCTCCTTGTAGTCTAGTCTTTTTTTTCTTCTTCCCCAGAACCGTGAATGATGACGAGGATGAAGTACTGTGACAGCAACATGCCCCATCATAGACATTGATGATGATACCGATGACAGTGTAGTTGTTGATGCTACATACTCCACCCCCGCTAGCGAACCTCCACAAGCGACCACTGTAGCACCCCCACGCGACATTTCGAGGAGAAAGCGGGTGCATGACGAAGTTGCTGAATCGCCTTCCACGTCAGGTGTGAAGCGCGCCAGGAGTGTGTCGGATGTTAGACCCACAGTAATAGAGCCCCAGCCCTCTACGTCTTACGACACAGCCACCACAGTAGTTCCTTCTACAAATAAAACTGTGCCCCCTTATTTCTGTTCATTACCGTCCGTACCCTCCACAGCAGCATCTCATTCTGCAGACAGTAGCATAACATTCGAGCTGGTGCGCACCGTTACCCCCACCCCAGCCCTGACTAGAAATCGGTACGTAGTCAGGGTCGACCCGCGAACCATGTATAGCAGCGGCGTTGAACACGGACTGTGACGTGTAGTCGAACGTATTGTGGAGTTTGCCCTTCAGAACAGTGAGGGACGTGAAGCCAGGACGCGACTGTCCTTTTGGTTCGGGTTAGATGACGGCGATATAGATGATTTTTGGGTAGTAATACTCTACAGGTGCTTGGCTGCTGTGGATGTAGACTACATTTTGGGTCGAAAATGCAGGCCTCTCAAAGCAGAATAGCATTCAACATGGACAACTTCACAATAGATATTGACCACGTATTCCGCGTTGCGGGATATACGGCCACACCTTATACGCTTAACTTCAATTTTCAGGCTATTTACAGACAGCATATAAACTCCGAGCGTGGTTGCGGCTTTATAGCAGTAGTCTTAGCTCATATGTTTACTGTACTAAGTGCATGGGCCAGAAAAATTTGGTTGTCGACGGTTGTGCAGCGTGTTCGTAAACTGACCGCAGACTGCGAGCTCAAGTTTGACTGTAATATGGGTCCTGAAGAATTGAGAAGGGTGGAGCAAGAAATGAATGTTCGTATTTGGAATGGATGATCGTCGTAGTACTGTATATGTTTTTAAAAGCAGTGTGAGAGACCTTACAAGACCTCTACTTATTTAGGGCTGTCAGGGACAACGTATCTCCCCATCTGCAATATTAGGGACCTTTACACGAGTTATGATAAAAGTCGAAACTATGGAAGGCATCATGATTTGTGTGAGGGATGTCTCGAGTTTGCGGATAATACAGTGAAGCATTGTAAGGATTACCACATGGTATGTGAGCAGTGTAAAAGCTCCAAAGGTGAAAGTCGTGTAGTTGAAGCTGAGAAAAGCGACTGTAATGTGTGTAGACGCACATTTTTCAATAATAACTGTTTTGAATTCCATAAATCAAATGGTAGGTGCAGGAAAATGAGAATCTGCGAATGCGGCATGTTTTATATGCTGAACAATTGGGGGAAATTCACCCATAAATGTGATGAAATTCACTGTTCTACATGCTGTGAGAAATATAAGGCAGATGGTATAAAGCATGTATGCTATATGAAAGACGCCAAGCCTAAAAACAAACCTTGTATAACTGTATACTACGATATAGACTTACACGGATGCTGAAACCAAAGAGGACATCCCACATCTACTTGCAAGCCAGACTATCTGCGATGAGTGCAAGAACGTCGAGTGTGATGAATGCCACAAATGTGGTAAACGAATAAACATTTTTAAAACGAGCGCATACGACAACCCCGTGAAACTCTTTGTATCCTATATTGTCAAGTTAGCAGACAAGTTTAAGAAAATAACCTTGTATATTCTTGCCCTTAACGGCGCAAAATTTGATACACAATTCTTTTATAAGGAACTGCTTGAAAACGAATCATCGGAGATACTGTATTTACAGGCGAGCCCTTGAAAAGAGGAAACAAGTTTATATAGATGCAAATAAGGGGTAATGTTCAGTTTAAAAACACTTTCCTCACTAGCGAAACATTAAATTACGTAGGACTGCCACATCCCAAACATTAATTTAACTATGCCAACTTGAGTGATAGTGAGCGTGAAGATTTTGAGATGTACTACAACAGATTTAATGAAGATAATCCTTAAAATATAGCGGATGAATCTGAGCGTTATTGTGTGAATGGCGTACACGTACTTAGAGTACGTTTCCAGGGCTTCAGAAGGATGTATTTAGTCCGATTCAACTGCGACCAGCTACAAGCTGCAACCACGATCGCGTCATTGTGTTTTATGTTGAAGAACAACTTCATGCCTAAAGATACATTAGCCGTCAGTAGTATGACCGCATAAGGAGAGAGTGCAATGCAATTGCAAATGTTGATCAATGTTACAAAGGGGGAAATGTTGCAAGAGGTTATGCAACAAGGGGAGGGGTTATCCCCAAGTTGCAATGAAGGGGCACTTCCCAAGCAAGCTGGGGAGTCCACCTTACCTCTTTGGGGGAGAAGTTGGGACGGCCTCACCCCTCAAAGGGGTATACCTAACCTAAGAGAGAAAGGAGGAGGAGAGAGGAGTGTTCGCCTGGCTCTTACCAAGCGCATATTGAGAGTTCAACCGAGCGCCCGCTGTCTTATAAGATCCTAATCAGCCAGGTTGGCTTAGAAGGCTTCTTAGAAGGCGTAAATGGCTTGTTCAGGTGTACATTATTAGGGTTGAGTTGTCAGATTGTGCTATTTAATTAATTAAAGCATATATTCTCAACAGTTGGCTTTCCGCCAGTTGGCATAATCCGCCAGTTGGCTTAATCCACCAGTTGGCTTAACCAACCAGTTGACGGAGCAGACCCAGAAGGTAGGTGTATATATTAGCTTTTCAGCTGCCAGATTGGGCTATTGAGATATTTTTGACAGTTGGCTTAGAAATCCGTCAGCCGTTTTAGAAGGCAGCCGTTTGGTATAATTAAATAATAATATCGTTTACAACCAAAAGAATTAAATAAAACGCCATTACATCATTCTGTTTATTAAGACGAATTATTGGAATCAATTTCACGAAATATATAGAAAATAAATATACAATCAAACGATGGAATATATGCAATAAAAATTAATAATAATATAAGAAATACGAACGCAGAATATATATATAATCTAATAATATACAAAACGATGGAGTATAACCATCAATATACCAGTACAGGAGAAATATATATATATATATATATATATATATATATATATATATATATATGTATATGTATATATATAATGTATGTATGTTTATATATATATATATATATATATATATATATAAAGCTAGGTCCAGCTCAGGGCTTGTATACAAACCTCTGATCTTACGCTGGTTGGGGGTATGATTACAATCACCGTTGTTCTCCTCTGCGCACTTCGCGTACAGGGGAAACATGAGCTTGTGATGTATAACGACGGGTAAGATCGGCATCCATAAATCGCGAGGGGGGAGCACGTCTACGAAAGAGAGTCCAAAGTAGCGCTCACTCAAGTTAGCTCAGAACTCCTCGATGGTTGGCATGGTAAGACCCACCAGTTTTTCAGGTGCACCTACGGTGTACGGATTGTTCTTCATCAAGTAGGGATATAAAGAACAGAAGTAGTAATCGAGCTTCACGTCCTTCGTAGGCGGAAAGAATAGCTTGAATGGGTTTGTACGCCCTCCAAACAAGCTATCGCCGCATTTGAGAGGATCCAACACCATTGAACGTTTGATGGCCCTTATTTCTTCACCGTACTGGTCATCTGTTTCCATCCGTGCATCATACTCATGCTCCCACACGATCTTGTGAGTGAATTGAGAGCCTATAAGTTGATCGCGGTTACGGGTCCATACGGGGCTGTGGGCGGTGGATCTTACATGGAGGTTCCCTGTGACGGCACGCTCAGGGCGTGAGCATCCATGCCACCAGCAGCCGTTAAAGGAGTACACAGTCTTCTCACCAGTGGTTGGATCCTCACTTAGGCCATCAACCCAAAAAACACGACCATTGACCTTAATGAGTACTTCCCCCGTGTTGCGGGCGTGTTTTATGCATACCCCTGTCTGTTGCTGTTGGTGTATGATCCAGTAAATAGCCTTGTGCCCATAACTGCGGGGATTTTTCTGTGAATGACGGCTAAGGTGTAAAGCATAATGACACGTTATCCATACCCGTTACATAATGACATCGTAAAGCATAATGAGGCGATCGTGGTTGCGACTTGCAGCAGATCGCATTTGAAACGGTCTATGTACATCCTTCTAAAGGCCTGGAAACGTACTCTAAGAACGCGCACATCATTAACGCAATAACGCTCACATTCATCAGCTATATTGCATGGATTAGCTTCATTAAAACTGTTATAGTAGCGGTCAAATTCTTCACGCTCACTATCACTCATGTTGGTGTAGTAAAAATAATGTTTGGGTGGAGGTAGTCCTCCGTAATTTAAAGTTTCGCTAGTGAAGAATGTGTAAGAGAAATACCCTTTTGAAACTTCAGCGGCTACGCGCATGACCTTGGGTAGTTTTGTTAATTTACAAGGTGTGAACAGCAGGGTGTCAGCAGGGTGTCTTTAAACTGTACATTACCTCTTATCTGCATCTGTATTAGTTTGTTGCCTCTTTTCAAGGGGTCACCTGTAAATATCGCAGACGACTCGTGTTGAAGCAACTCCTTATAAAAGAACTGTGTGTCAAATTTGGCCCCGTTATGGGCAAGAATATACACAGTCATTTTTTTTAACTTGTCCGCTAATTTGACAATATAGGATAGAAAGAGTTTCACAGGGCTGTCGTGTGCAATCGTTTTAAAAATGTTTGTCTGTTTACCACATTTGTGACACTCATCACACTCAATCTCCATGCACTCATCACAGATAGTCTGACTTACGAGTAAATGTGGAAGAACCTCTTTGGTTTCAGCGTTCGTGTATGTTTCTATATCGAAGTACACGGTTATACAAGGGCTATTTTTAGGTTTAGCATCTTTCATATAACATACATGTTTCACTCCATCCGCCTTATATTTTTCATGACATGTAGAACAGTGAATTTCAATACATTTATGCACAAACTTGACCCAATTATCCATCATATGAAACATGCCACATTCACAGATTCTCATTTTCCTGCAAGTGCCAATTGACTTATGGAGCTCAAAGCAATTATTATTGAAAAATGTACGTCTACACACATTACATTCTCTCTTCTCGGATTCATCTACACGACTTTCACATTTACGGCTTTTACACTGCTCACATACTATGTAGCACTCCTTACAATGTTTCACTATATCATCCGCAAACTCGAGACATCCCTTACACAAATTATGATGCCTTCCATATTTTCGATTTTTATCATAACTAGCGTAGAGAGTCCTTATGTTACGGATGGGTAGATACGATGTTCCTGACAATCCTAAAATAAGTAGAGGTCTTGTACGATCTCTCACACAGCTTTTAGAAACGTACACAGTCCTACGACGATCATCCATTCCAAATACGACTATACGAGCATTCATTTCCTGCTCGACCCTTCTCAGTTCTTCAGGACCCATATTACACTCAAACTCAAGCTTGCAATCTGAAGCCAGTTTACGGGCACGCTGCACAACCGTAGCTAACCAAATATTTTGCTTCCATGTATTTAGCACAGTGAACATATGAGCTAAGACTATTGCTATAAAGCCGCAACCACGATCGACGTTTAAATGCTTTCTGTAAATATCTACCTTGAAGTTGTCCATATTGAAGGCTGTACTACTTTGAGAGGCCTGCATTATACGGCCCAACATATATTCTATGTCTACAGCCGCCAAACGTCTGAACGGTATTACTACCCAAAAATCATCTACGTCCCCTTCATCTGAACCGAACTTGAAGGACAACCTCGGGTATACAGGGATCCAGGGTCAACCTTGAGTACGTACCGAATTCTTGTTAGGGCAGGGGTTGGGGTAGCGCTGCGCGCCAACTCGAATGTTATATACCTTCCTCCAAAGCACGAGAAGCTGCTGCTGCTGTGGAGGAAGTACCCAGAACTGAACAGGAATAATGGGGTATATTTGAGGAAGGTACTATTGTGGGGGTTGTGTCATAAGACGTAGAGGGTTGGTTCTCTATTGCTGTGAGTCTAACAACCGACGCAATCCTGGCACGCTTTATACCTGACGTGGAGGGTTCTTCATCATGCTTCCGCTTTGAATTGGCGCATGCTACAGGTATCGCTTGTGAGGGTTCGTTAGCGTGGAAGGATTCTGTAGCTACACGGTCATCGTGGTCATCTGTGATATCGATGATGGGGGCTGTACATCTTCGTCATTCACGGTTCTGTTGAAGAAGAAAAACAAGAATATAAGGAGCAGCACTTAAATTTTGTTATATTTTGTAAATGACACACTTAGGGGTGTGACGTGTTAGAGATGGAGTCTGTAGAAAAATTCAGATTTACAAGCCCCTCCACATACAATATATCTGGCTCTAGAGGATGTGGTAAAACTGTGTTTATGCTTAAAATCATTAAAGATAAGGGGGAGATGTTCTCAAAATTTGTGCATGAAGTAATATGGTGCTATTCAACGTATCAATCAGTGTTCAACGAGTACCAAGATGATATTTCGTTCCACAAAGGTGTATATGACGTTAATTCTTTAAAGGGAAATGAGCATACATTCATTGTAATTGACGATTTCATGTTGGAAATGGATAAAACGCTTGCCGAGACATTTACAGTGTTCTCCCACCACCTTAAGATAAGCATATTCTTCATCGACCAGAATCAATTTTTCAAAAATAGATACATGCGCGATATGTCGTTAAATACACCATATCTAGTCTTATTCGCACAACGTAGAGATGTGTCACAAATTGGGATATTACTCAATCAAATGTTCTCGAATCAGCGTAAGGAGTTTTTGGAGGTTTATAAAGAAGCCACAAGTCAGCGTTACCGATAATTGCTTTGTGTCCTTCACCCGCGAAACACGTTTAGGGTGCTTCTAAGAACGAATATATTCCCAAATGAGCCTGAATCGGTGTATATTCCAGGATGACAGATAGGCTGAGGAAATATCGAGAGTTAATAAAAATCTATTAACGATTGCCCCGGGCACTGCAACAGATGTTTGTTAAAAATATCGACTCCCACTTTTTAAAATGCATCTGTGAAATCTGTCTTAATGTTATAAAATGTAATGTGCCAATGAAACCCCCTCAGAAGGCTCGTCTACGTCGTTACAAGAACATAATATGTGCACTCGCTCGTAAAAGTCACATTGTGGGGAAGAAAAAGTGAATTATTGCCCAAAGAGGGGGATCATTCTCCCCATCTTATTCTCAGTTTTTGGACCTTTACTGACTAAATTAATATAATGAAGAAAGTGGTGGTGATTCCCTACGAGGTGTATGCTCCATTGCAAAGTTCAAAGAGTCCAGATACGGTTCTAGAACTCCATAAAAGCAGGCTTAAATGAATGGAAAGTGCTTTGTTAGCCCTATTAAACAGTGAAAAGATGATCTTGTATCAAGAGGCTCTGCAGAAATTTCTTCATGAGTACGAAGATTATACGAATGCGACAGAGCTCCCCGTGGTTATTAGGCACAGAGCTAGCAACGCTGAGCACGGCGACATAGAACCTGGGCCCGACGTTAGAGATAACCAGCCAAAGAATAACGGAACGCAGCACACCGAGCATGTGTTAAAAAGCAGTCTCCCACATACATTGCGGAATAAAGGCTTAAGTCTTTATAATCTATTGAGTGATGACCCCATCATACAGTGGACCGATACATGCGAGGTCATTGTTGAAGGAACAAGGGTACAGGGATCCACTATCGTCGACATTGTCCATGAGCTGGTGAGAACGTGGGACAGGCCCTCAGCAACAGGATAAAGGCATATTAAGGCAAGATTGCAACAAATAAATGTCCCCAAAACATTGATAGGAAATCTGAATAGGTTAAAAGACTTGGAGCAAGTCTCGCATGTGTCACAACTGAGTGCGCCATCACCCCCAACAGTAGCATCTCTGAAGAGGAAAAAGAAGGGAACAAAGGTCCAACCTTATTCACGCGTCTCTGAAATACGCAAATGGGTTCATTTTAAGAAAACGTTATTATGACATTTCTAACCCCGCCTCCTATGGCGGCGTTAATAGACTGTACAGAGGTGTTTACGGAGTAGGGAAAAAAGATGTTGAGAGGTTTTTGCGGGAGCAGGATGCTTATACACTTCATAAGCCTGTGAGGAAAAGGTTTAAAACGGCCAAGACAACAGCGGCTTCGATTGACTCTATTTGGAAAGCGGATTTAACAAACATGTAAAGCTATTCAGTGTATAACGACGGCTACCGCTACATCCTATTCATAATAGATGTATTCTCTAGATATTTGTGGCTAATTCCTCTGAAAAATAATCGCCTGAAACAGTTGTTAAAGCAACCAAAACGCTGATGTTGAAAGAAGATAGGGTCCCTGGCTATGGAGGGGGGGCTAGATACCTGTGGAGGAAGGCGTTACAATCAGGTTTTAACGCGGTAGAAGACATAATGGGTGGAACTAAACCTAAAGAAGCTCTAAAAAAATATTTAAAACGTACACGGGACGAAATCATCAAAGATGCAAAAAGAAAAATGCGTTTTGGCGGAAAGAAGAAGAGGGTTGTCAGGAAGAAGGGATTACCAGCATGTGGCATTAAACGTAAAAAGACAAAAAAAGAAGTGTTCTAAGCAAAGGAAGCCTATGGCTGATCATTTTTTAACTGATATAAGCTTTGGACACTACTCTCACGAATCATAGACTGATTACTACTTGTCAAGAGAGGTGGTACTATTTCTGACTCGCCATGGCGCGTTTCATCCATCCGTGTAGCTCACAATGTTGTAAATCGGAATTGTTCATCTCTGATATGCCCCTACTCAGGTTTCTATCGACAATAGCGACTTTATTACAATTAACCCATTAAACACAATTAGTTCACCGAGTGCCCTATAAAATTCCTGATATCCAGCTCAGGCCCATACTTTTTTGATCCGGGCTGCATGCACATGTACGCTAAACTGCGTGTAGCCCATTCAGATCGAACGGGCTGCGATGATAGTTACTGTGCATACCCTGAAATGGGGTTGCATTGGGCGAGACCATGGTTTCGGACTCTGCGCGAGAGCTTATAGTAGACTGGCCCATAGTGCCGGTGCCTGTGACGAGCTTGGGTTTAGCGTAACGCAGAAAGAATTTGTCGAAGAATTTAAACTTAACTCATTTGATATTAACCCTGACTTATCTGCTAATATAAGTCCACAACAAAGTGGGAACATCTCAGTCAGATTAGTATTCGCCAACCCTATAGACGCACCTATTAGTGTACTCGTGTACTTCGAATCACAAACTCTAATAGAAGTTAACCGTTTCAGGAACGTTGTCACAGACTTTTAAAATGGAAGCCAATACACTCCAGAGAGTAATGAAAAGTGGCCGAATCACACGCTCTAAATTTATCGGTTTGTTTGCGAAGAATGAAGCATTGAAATTGCCAACTACGAGAGATTGGTATGGGATTATCGTCAACACCGACATTGTGGGGGGTGAGGGGGTTCATTGGTTTGCAATCTATTTTAAAAATAGGGAAAGAATATACTATTTTGATTCACTCGGCTCTCAACCCTGGAATGACCCTGTTGTTGTACAATTTATCGAACAGCTGCATGTCCATGAAATTGTCTGGAATCCTTACCGTTTTCAAGGATATTTTAGTAATACTTGTGGCATGTACTGGCTTTCATTTCTCCTGCACATCTCATGTGGGAAGGGATTTATAAATTTTTTAAAATTATTCGATTTGTGCGACACTGAGATGAATGATGAAATGATATGCAGGCAAATAAAAAAAAGGTTCCCATTTGTTTGCATTCGCTGTATTGTGTAAAGTTTTACGTGTGTGTGTATATATATTTGCAACTATATTGTGTAAAGTTTTACGTGTGTATATACAATTGTAAAATGTCTCCATTAATGTTAATCTTATTTAATGGACGCTAGTTCTGTAAGCCGAATTCTACTAAAACATGCTTTCTACCATTTAATAAATTAAAAGAAAATACAATGTGTTTTGTTATTAACCACAAAAAAACTTACATTAGTTCTTCGATGACCTGGGGTTCGTTGGACCGGATGTGAGTCAATAACTCGACCTCGCTATTCATGTCAATGGGTTGCTGTGCGATAAAGCCTCCAAATCATTTATTCCCCTTTCATCAAAGCTGTCGCGAAAAGTTGCTATAACACGATCAAGCTCCGCATCGGTCCTTTTAGGAGAAAAGTTGATGCTGAATCTTTTTTATTTAGAGTTAAATTAAATTAAAGTTTAATTAAAGAGTTACAATAAGAGAAAATGATGATCAGGATACCTGGGAAATTATAATCACAAAACATATCTTGACATGTTTCAAAAGTAAGCACCGGGTAATCTGAAAAGTTTTTATTCATTCTAAAATCCTACCTGTAAAACTCTAGAAATTTTCATTAACAAGCATGCAATGAAATTTCACTTTCAATTAATAATTTTCGCTGTCTAAATAACGTTAATGATTAGATGGGCGTGCTACTTATCATCTGCCTGCACCGGGTAACGAGCCGGGGTCCACAGGCAATTCAATCCTCAAAAGTTTTAGTAATTTTAAAATGCTGCCTGTAGAACTTTCTATAAATTTTTAAATTATCAAGAAATGTATTATTAGAACCACACCATATAAATATATATATATATATATATATATTATATATATATATATATATATATATAATATATATATAATATATATATATATATATATTATATATTATATGAATAAAACCACGAAGGAAAGGAAACACAAATGGTGCTCAAGCGCTTTCGTCTAATGACATCCTCAGGAACACTGAAGTACATAAAAAGGTTAAGCCTATATATAGGTTACAGAAAGAAAAAAAGAAAAAATAAATAACATACATACACACACACACATATATATATATATATACATACATATCTATATGTAGAAATACATACATACATACATACATACATATATACAATAAACAGAGAAGTAAAAATAATAAAAAATTAAAAATTAAAACCTTAAAGGATTACCAGTGAGGCGTACAGATTTGTAAGGAAAAATATCGATTTTTAGCACAAGATCAAATGGATTATAAAAATACAAAATTATACTGGAACTCTGCCGGGTTTTAACACAATGCTGCCTATGGTCAGGTTTCGATATATTATAAAAAAAAAAATAAATAAAAAAAAAAATAAATAAAATGCAAATTAAAAGTTAATCGATTTTTAGCACAAGATCAAATGGATTATAAAAATACAAATTTATACTGGAACTCTGTCCGGGTTTTAACACTGCTGCCTATGGTCAGGTTTTGATATATATAAAAAAATAAAATGCAAATTAAAAGTTAATAAAGTAGAAGACAAGTTTACCAAAGATTTAATGTTTTACCCTTCTTATTTAAATCTGTTTTAAAGGAATTCAACATAAAACCCGGACAGAGTTCCAGTATAAATTTGTATTTTTATAATCCATTTGATCTTGTGCTAAAAATCGATTAACTTTTAATTTGCATTTTATTTTATTTTTTTATTTATTTTTTTATATATATATCGAAACCTGACCATAGGCAGCATTGTGTTAAAACCCGGCAGAGTTCCAGTATAATTTTGTATTTTTATAATCCATTTGATCTTGTGCTAAAAATCGATATTTTTCCTTACAAATCTGTACGCCTCACTGGTAATCCTTTAAGGTTTTAATTTTTAATTTTTTATTATTTTTACTTCTCTGTTTATTGTATATATATGTATGTATGTATGTATGTATGTATTTCTATATATAGATATGTATGTAAATATATATATATATGTGTGTGTGTGTGTATGTATGTTATTTATTTTTTCTTTTTTTTCTTTCTGTAACCTATATATAGGCTTAACCTTTTTATGTACTTCAGTGTTCCTGAGGATGTCATTAGACGAAAGCGCTTGAGCACCATTTTGTGTTTCCTTTCCTTCGTGGTTTTATTCATCATAAATATTTTTCACGTGTTACCTTCGTGAAATAATTTTCATATATATATATATATATATATATATATATAATGCCGAAAGAACCAAGAAGAAAGCACAGAATGGGCAATAATTAAAAACCTATTGTTTTTCACCAAAATAGACACATAGGACCATATATATATATATATATATATATATGTGTGTGTGCGTGTGTGTGCCGGGCCTCGACCTCTGGGCTGATATCCTCTCACATTCGTTTTATTACGACTTTTATAACATTTGCACTGAATGATGTGATATATATATAGCCCAAGAAAAAATCACAAACTAGTTTTTCAAAACGCATTTATTATGACTTTTTATAAATTATTTAACACCGGCACTGAATGAACCGAAGTATAAATCATATTAAATTAAATTAAATTAATTACTTACATATTAATGTCGTCTTCAATGCTCGGTTCTTTCACTCCTTTGCAAATTTCTGAAATGGATTGCGTTGAAAGTAGCGCGTTCCGGTCTGCAGCTGCTAAAATTACACGCGATGCCTCTGCGTAGAAACCTTTATCTTCATACAATTCCGGGGAGATGTAAAGCTTCTGTGACTGACTCATGGCGAGATATTTCTATAGCACTAGTCGATAAAAACAACTGATGTGGATTCCTGTGATGAAAATGCCCCCTTTTATAGACGGGTCGTAATTGTGAACATACCACAATACCCGAATCGCGATTTTCCTGTTGGCTATCGGTGAAATTTGGGTGGGGCACAAAGTGTGAGTGATGCCATCCACCAACCAGAGGTCCTGGGGCTCCGCTGGCAGGGTTCTGATTGTCTGTTCCGTGAAATTTGGGGCGTGTCAAATATATCTTGCCCGTTCCATAAATTTCTTCCAGAAGCGTAGAGAGAAACGCTTTGCTTGGAAAATAAATCTTATTTTCTGGGGGAAGGAAGATTTGAACATATAACAAGTACCCTTTTATATATGAGGAGCTTAGCGAGAATAGAAAAATAAATTTGGAAATCGAGGCCAGAACGTATCGGTTTAAGATTATGGTCACCCATCTAAATTGGCGGCCCGTGACGGCTAGGGCCCTACGTTTTACGGCCTTACCTGTAACACTGTTGGGTGATCGTATAAGGGATCTTAGTGACAATCGAAAATAAATTTGGATTTCGGGTACAATTCTTGTAGGTTTTTAAAGTGAGAGCTATGGAAGCGCTAAAACTGGAAAATAAATTTGAAAAAATTAATTTCCCGTGAGGGATGGCTGTATCATAAACGTGTGAGTTTAATCTTTATGATGTCCAGAGAGTAGAAATAAGGTTCCAGCGAAGAAATTTATTATCGATATTATAATTCCGTTGTTGTCCTTCGGCTCCTGGCGCCACTGAAACCCCGCTGGTAGAATAAAGTGTTTCAAATTTTATTTTTTAATGAATAAATCTTTAATAGCTATATATATAATATATATATATATATATATATATATATACACACGCACGCACAATGTGTAAATTATTGTTTTTTATTTTCAATATATTTAATTATTTAATATAACTGTGTGTGTATATTATATATATAATATATATATATATACTTCTCCTGTACTGTGTTGATGGTTATACTCCGTCATTTTGTATATTACTAGATTATATATATATTTCTCGTTCGTATTTCTTATGATATTATTATTTTTATATAATTTTTTGATCATATATATTCCATGTGAATTCCAGTTAGTTCCCAAATTTTTAACTCTTCTTGTACTAATTTATGTAGTAAATGATAAATATTCTCGGTAAACCGTCTTATTCCGCTCCCTGTATATTCAGAAATCAGGTATAAATGATAAATATATATATATATATATATGAAGGCACCCATCTCTAGATATCTGCAGCCAACTCCTCTGAAAAATAAATCACCATAAACCTGGAAAATAGCTTTTAATATATATATATATATATATATATATATATATATATATATATATATATATATATATTTCAGCTCCTGAGATATGGTAGAAAAGAAGAACTTAAACAGACTGCATATTATGCTCCAGATAGACAGGAAATTCAGAGAAGCAGGAAAGCGATCGATCTCGGGATAATAATGACAGATGATGCGAAATTCGAAACACAAAATCAGATAGCTATAAATAAAGCAAAAAGAGTCGCCGGACAGGTACTAAGAACGTTCAAGAGAAGGGACAGGACAGTAATGATTCCCCTGTTAAAAACACTGATTATACGAAAACTTGAATAAAGCTCAGTTTTGTCGTCCCCATATAGAAAAGAAGAAACTAATAAACTAGAAGAAACGCAAAGGCATTTCACAGCCAAGATTGATGGCTGCAAAGAACTCAACTACTGGGAAAGACTACGTAAACTAAATCTGTACTCCCTGGAAAGAAGAAGAGAGGTACACCATAATCTACATATGAAAAATGATCGAAAAACTGGTACCAAACCTAAAACTAAACCCAATTACCATTCAAACAACACTGGAAAATAGGAAAGGCAGAATGTGTAGTGTTCCCAAATTAAAGGCCCGACAAGGGACCTCCTCAACTCTGAAGGAAAATAGTTTGGTTGTCAGGGGGGCCAAGACTTTTCAACCAGCTTCCAAAGGACCTCAAAAACGTAACGGGTCAAAGTTGAAGTCTTCAAGTGAAGACTGGATGCCTGTCTCAAAACGGTATCAGATGAGCCGGGCGTGCCAGGCAATGTACGGTGGAGAGCGCAAGAAAGCAACTCGCTCCTCGACCAAGCCAGACCTAGAGGCGGGGCCACCAGCTTGACCTCCGTGTGAAGAGAGACCAACGCACGAAACAGCATAAGGTTCATAAGGTGTATATATATATATATATATATGAGAGAGAGTGGGGGGAAATAAACAAACACATAAACAGACAAACATGATCGAGTCTTGCAATACAGTTTAACGGGGAATTCAGCAGCACAGCGTCTTAACCACTAGGATATCCTGGGTTTCCACTTATCTACCAACCATTTGTGTAGAAAGTTGTACACTCCACCTTAGACCTACTGTTTAACGGGGAATCCAGCGTCTTAACCACTAAGATACCCAGGGTTCCCACTTATCTACCATCCATTTGTGTGGAAGGATTGCTGCGCGCTGTCACCGGGACTCTAACCCGGTGCATATAATCGTGCATATAGTTGTGTGTGTGTGTGATACTTTATGGGTGTACAGTATAGTCTGGAGTGTACGTGCGTTTGTGTGCGTTTGTCCAAACGATGTATGCACTGTACCAACTGGCTGATAATGCCTGGAGGCATTGGCTTCTATGCCAGCTGGCGGATTAGAGCCTTATAAGACAACAAGCGCTGGGATGAATTTTCAGTATGCGCTTGGCAGGAACCAAGCGAACACACCTCTCTCTTTTCTCTCTTAGGTTAGGTATACCCATTTGGGGGGATGAGGCCGTCCCAACTTCTCCCCCAAAGAGCTTAGCTGGACTCCCCCCAAGCTGGAGGAGTTCCCCTCCCCATTTTTTTGGCCCCTGGGGTTGGTACTGGGGTCTTGCAACAAGGGGGAGGGGGTTGGCACTGGGGTTGGCACTCATTGTAATATTGATGAACATTTGCAATTGCATTGCACTCTCTCCTTTTGCGGTCATACTACTGCCGTCATTCACAGAAACAACCCGCGCAGTTATGAGCATAACGCTATTTACTGGCTCATATATCTGCAGCAACAGACTGGTGTATTCATAAAACATGCCCGCAACACGGGGTAAGTGGCCATTAAGGTCAACGGTCGTATTTTTTGGGTGGATGGTCTAAGCGAAGACCGTGCCACTGGTGAAAAGACTGCATACTTCTTTAACGGTTGTGGTGGCATGGATGCCAACGTTCTGAGTGCGGTATCGTAGGAGATATCCATGGTAGATCTCCTGCCGACAGTCTTGAATGAACCCGCACACGCGACCAACTTATAAGCTCCCAGTTCACTCACAAGGTCTTGTGGGAGCATGAATATGATGCGCGGATTGAGACAGATGGACAGCACCGCGAAGAAATAAACACCATCAAGCGTTCAATGGTGCTGGATCCTCTCAAATGCGGAGATAGTTTGTTTGACGCGCGCACAAACCCATTCACACTTTACTTTCCACCTACGGCGGGCGTGAAACTCCATTACTACGACTTCTGTTCTTTATATCGCTACGTGATGAAGAACAATCCGTACCTCGTAGGAGCACCTGAAAAACTGGTGGGCCCGCCCTGCCTATCATCGAAGAGTTCTCAGCTAATTTGAACGAGAACTATTTCGGCCTTTCTTTCGTAGCTGTGTCTTTATAGATCACAAGATCATGTTTCCCTTTTGCGTGAAGTGCGCAGGAGAGAACAATGGGACATGTAATCACATAACCAACCAGAGGAAGATCAGAGGCGTATATACAAGTCCTGAGGTGTCCCTAGCTGTTCATCACGGTTACAGAATATTGAGGATACATGCGGTGTGGAGGTTTCAGAAGCTCCCCAACCTTTTCACACCATATATAAACACTTTTTTGAAGGATAAGGTAGAAGCATCAGGGTACCAGCGAGAAGTCGAGACCGAAAATGAAAAATAGGCGTATATTCAGCGCTACCGTGATCGTGAAGGGATACAACTTGGACGGGACCAAATTGCGAGGAACCCTGGCAATTGGGGCTTTGGGGGAAATTTGCTCAGAATACAAACAAGGGGAACGTCCATCTAGCCCAAACTTATAACGAGGTGTGGGATTACGCCAACGCTCCCGATAAAGAGGTCATGGAGATCGTGAATGTAGGTAATACGTACATAATAAAGTACAACAGAACGGAATTGGCTACAGATACATCATGTGTTACAAACATACCTCTATCCAGTTTCACAACAGCATACACCTGCATTAAACTTTGGAGTCTACTGCATTCTCTTGGCCAGAGGGTTCTGTACGCAGATACAGATAGTGTGATATTTACGGAGAGGGAAGGTAAATACATGCCACTTGTTGGGGAATTCCTCGGAGAGTTGAATGACGAGATCAAGGATGAGTATGGAGATAGCGGTTCCGCTGATTCTTTTTGTGTCAACAAGCCCAAAAACTTACTGGGTACGGATGAGGGTGGAAATGAGGTATTACGCTTAATCAGGCGTAACACATCTAAGAAACGCTACCAGGTGCCTGGCACCTACGATACTATTCCCTTTGGATACCACAGGGGGGAATATTGCTGTCATGTTAGCGTATATTTACTTGTTGACGAAATTCTACGGTTCATTTATTTTTCTATTTATTACATGTATTTGTTTCAGTTGGCGTTTCATTTTCACCATTTGTGTGTGTGTGTGTGTGTGTGTGTGTGTGTGTAAGTGAAAAACTCTAAGAACCACTCACTGCATGTTGCTGCTCAGTAAAAAGAGTCACGTGACTCATGCTGCTAATCGGGACAAATCTCCTTCCTGCGTACTTAGTTGACCTCCGCATGCCCTGGTTCTCAGACGTGTCTTTTTAACTGTTAAAGAATTCTCGCGTTGAAGAAAAAAACGATGGCTTCCAATGATGTTGCATACTCTACATTCCTGAAGTGGTACTCACTAAAGTCTACAGATGTGGTGAACACCCAAAGAATTTCTAGTCATCCCTCCTTTGATTCCTTTAAGACCATATTAATTCGTGCTAAGCATGATGAGCATGACATCCAATTACTCTATGGTTATTCCGGCGAGAGCATTGCGAGGTTTCGCGGTACAAACGATGTAATGGATTATATTGCAGGATTAAACTGCACTAGAGCGCTCATATATCGTGAAGTGAAAGAAGCCACGCTTGCAGAAGCGAAGCAAAGGATCTGGGTTGTGGACCTTGTTGATAATTGGTGTGACAGGAGATATTACGCCATGTTACATCACACTAAGTACGTGTACACTGGGGTTGTGAATGTAAATTTTGTGATTATGGACAGTTTGAAATATTTCTACCACTAAATCCATGTATATTATGACGAGGTGCGTAGTGAAGTTGTAGTTAAGGGCTTGTGCGAGTTTTTGATAGAGTTTAGGGACGAGTATAGTTTGTCCAGCAAAAAGACAAGTACGGACACATGTTTCTTTGAAATAGATCGCCGGAGTGTTAATAAAATGTGCATAGTTTGAGAAAGTACAATAGCGAATACCCCTGAACGTAGATGTATGGTACGCATTCCGGGTAGTGGGTGTGATAAAACATTAAAACCGATATTACTTCATGCATCGCAGATGGAAAAATTCTCTAAACACCTCCTCAGTATAATGGGATACAAATATTCGGATGATCCGCGCAGCGAATATTTCATGTTGGAACAATCTCGTACACGAATCACTAACGCCGGCTGCTCATAGTCGCCTCAGAGCTTGACCCGACTGGACGTACTCACCTCACAATAGAAAACTATTAAAAGATGGAGCTCCCGTTGAGCAGCATCCTCAATGCAGTATACAACGTATCCGTGTTGAAGTTTGTGCGCGTATTCAGGCGTAATACCGATGCTGTTAATTATGTACTTGAAACGAAATGTAGACATTCAAACTCCGGTAGACGCAATGTTATTTATTTAAGTGTTGAAGAGATGAATAGAATCTTCGTGTTAGTTGAGAAGTGGGGAGAGGACGGTTACAAAATATCTGCAGGTGTGGGCTCAAAAAGAGAGCAGATTAGCGATGCACACTCATACGCCAATATTTGCATGCTATCCGTAAATCGTGATAGAAAACAACCATGCGCTGATATACGGTTGATGTGGAAGATTGTTGCTGCCAATAACACCCTTATCCCCACACGAAGCCGTTTCATTCTCGACAGAATGTTTGAAATCGTCGGCTTCGCGTACACCGTCTTGCTCGATGATTTTACCAAGTGTAGGGCCGAACAAGGCGAGAATGGTTTGGTATCGGCCCCACTTCCAGAAATCGAACCAACAACGTTCCCAAAAGTCCTCCAATCCCCAGAAACCAGTCCATTCCCAGCCTCAGTCGAACCACCAACGAAATAGGTCACGACCACAGGGTCAATCACACTATTACCCCATGTACAAACCCCAGTACAATCAGCAAGGTCGGATAGTTCGGTACGTAGAAGTACCTACGGAGGAATCATTTTCCCCTGAGTACAGTTTTCAAGAAAACCCTCCAGCATATGGTGATCCCATAGAATATGACCCAGGTCATCCCATAGAAGACAATTCGAGCCCTTTTTTAAACCCTACTTTGGAGGCGGCAGTTCAACTTCCTCCCTCATAAAGAGCAGTAATGTACCCAAATACACACACCAACTCCCCATCAGGATAATAGGTGCAAACCTCCTAGGTTTAATAATAAATTGTAGCACAGATAACCAAGATTTAACCGCTTTCTAGATACAGGAGCACACGCGACGTTAATTAAGAAACAATGTGTAGATGAGTTACTAGAGAGTACAGATTACAAATATGAAATTAAGGCACCCTCCTGTCAACTCAGAGGAGTTACAGGCACACCCATACCTACATACGGAGAAACTGAATTATATTTAGCGGTTAGAAACGCGGTATACCCCGTGAAATGTTGTATAGTGGACACAGTCGCCACCTTTCAGACAGATATCCTACTAGGTATGGATTTTTTCAACCGGAATAAATGGGAGATTTACGCAGCCGGAAAGTTAGTAAAGTGTCGAAATAGGACACATCCTCTCCATGAGAATAAAAGACAGCTTAATGCTAATAGAATTAGTTCAGTTCAGATTTCTGAAAGAAATAGGAAACCCACTCCACTTGATAGCAGTTCAAGTCAGTCGGTTGCATCCAGAGGGACAACCGCTTCAGAAATTAGCCCCCAGAGTAATCAGTTCCAGTTGTTGAATCCAGTAGGATCAACACAGTCAGTTTTCAGTCAGACAGTTTCCAGTCAGTCAGTTTCCAGTCAGCCAGTTTCAGTTCAGCCAGCTTCATTTCAGTCCATAAGGCAAATTTTAGTCGCCGAACCAGAGTCAGATTCACAATTTTTCATATGCCCTACCGAGCATGTAACAGTAGCACTTTATGAGAAAATCTGTTTCCTAGCAAAAGTAGTCGACAGTTAAGGAAAATTATTAGAGTCAGAGCGTACTCTGATTACAGAGAAAAGTAATTTCAAAGGAGATGTTCTTATTGCCCAAGTCCTTAGTCAGTCAGAATTCAGCTATCCCCTGTTGTTTGTTTAAACAAAGGAAAAAGCCCTATCGAATTAACTTCAAATCAGAAAATAGGAACTGTTTCCACAGTAGAAATAGATTCAGATTTCCCCACCAGTACTATAAATCGTGTTTCCAGTTCCTTAGAGTTAAACCCTTCACTATTGAAAGAAGAATATAAGAAATGTCTGGAGCACTCCCTTCAGGAGTCACTAGCCTTATAGGATCCCAAACTACTTGAATCACTTCTCGATTTCCTGATAAGAAATAGAGATGTGATTGCCTTACAAGGAGATCCTCTGGGCCGAAATAATTTGGTCCCTTTTGAAATCAAGCTGGAACCCAATTTCAAAAACATTTTCATTCCTTCCTTTAGGGTTCCAAATTCCCAATTAGTCACTATTGAGAAACACATCACGGACATGTTGGAGTAGGATGTCATTCAGTCTTCAGCTAGTCCCTGGTCCACTCCTATGATTCTTGTCTCCAAAAAGCTCGGAACATCTCGCCCTTGTATAGATTTTAGAAGCCTGAACCACATTACCATCCCAGACCGTTTCCCTATTCCAAACATGCAGGAAACAATTCTGAACGTAGGGAAACCTAACTTCTTTTCATCCCTCGATTTAGCATCCGGTTATTGGCAAATGGAGGTCAGTCCCGAATCTTGGGCATTGACTGCTTTCTCCACTAACCGAGGCCATTACGAATTCCAGTTTTACCTTTCGGAGTCCGAAATGGGCTGCTAATTTCTCTAGGTTGATGAATATAGTCCTTTCCGACCTATTAGGTGTTGAAGCTCTCGTCTATCTTGACGATATTATCGTTTACAGTTCGGACATAAAAACACACTTTCAACGTCTTCAGAATGTGCTATCACGCTTGAGAAAAGCACACCTTAAACTGAAACTTGCAAAGTGCAACTTTTTACAAGAGTCCCTGGTATACCTAGGATTTCTACTATCATCCACGGGAATTTAACCTGATCCAGCCAAACTCGAAGCATTGGAAAGGTACCCTGTACCCAAAACCATCGACGACGCTCGTGCATTTATTGGTTTTGTCGGATTCTATCGGAATTTTATCCTCCAATTTTCAAATATTGCTAAACCTATTACTAATTTGTTCCAGAAAAATGTTAAATTTAACTGGGAATCTGATCACCAACATGCCTTCGAAACTTTAATTGGTAAACTAACCTGTCATCCCATACTCCATTATCCTGATTACACCAAACCCTTTGTCATAGCCACAGGTGTTTCCTCCTATGGACTAGGAGCCGTCCTATTACAGGACGTAGATGGTGTGGAATTACCCATTGCTTATGCCAGTCAGCTTCTCTCTGCACCTCAACGGAATTATTCCACTACGGACCGAGAGGCCCTAGCGGTATATTGGGCTTTGAAAAAATTCCGAAATATCGTCTATGGCTACGATGTAACCATCAAAACTGACCAAAAGCCACTCACGTATCTCTTCAAGGACAAGCTACTTGAAGGACGGTTGAGTAGATGGGCTCTGTTGATTCAGGACTTTGCGGCAAAAATCGCATCCAAACCGGGAAAACTTCAAGTTATTCCAGACGGATTGTCGAGACGCAAGCCCGACATCCAACAGAATAAAATAGGAATTCTTCCTGTGTTCGACTATGAATGTCTGAAATACTCCCAACAACAGGACCAACACACCCAGAACCTTCGGGCGCGCCTGGAACAAAAGGAACCATCGAAGGTAAAAGAACAGAACAACCTCAAAGATGGGCTCGTACATTTAGGAACGAAGATGGAAACGACCTCGTGGAAATACCAAAGTATCTCTTAGATATAGCCATTGGACTTTGTCACGACTCACCTTTGTATGGCCACATGGGGCCGGATCGCACCATCAAGAGTCTTTTGGAGCGATACCATTTTCCCGAAATGAACAGAAAGGTACATGAATACAGCGCTGAATGTCCGTCTTGTTTAAAACACAAAGGCAACGTACCGTCCACAGCTCCCATGCATAAATATCCAGTATGCCAAAGGCCCTGGCAAAAAACTGGAATGGACATACTGGGACTATTCCCCAAAACATCAAAGGGAAACCAGCACATCATTGTGTTTACGGACCACTTCTCGCGTTACAGCGAAGTAGCTGCCATTCCAGACCAGACCTCGGAAACTGTGGCAAGAGCCCTAGTGGAACGCGCCATCCAAAATCATACTACTCTTTCCATCCTAATTTCGGATAACGCCCTTTGTTTCACTTCCAAACTGTTCAAGTCACTCTGTAACATGTGTTAAATTATCATAAAAACACACATTGTGGCATACCATCCGCAGGCAAACGGCTTAGTGGAAAGGCACAATTGGAAGATCTTAGAAGCCCTTTGCCACGTTGTCGATGCATCCTCCCGTACAGGGGATGATTCCCTTCCCATGGTGCAAACAGCCATCAACAACGGCTATACCTTGTCTATTGGGGACACCCCTCATTTCGTCCTATATCACTACGACAAGCGGCTACCTTTTGATTTGCCCGACCAAATCGACCCGGCAGTTCTATCATCTTCCGAGATGGCAGAAGCAAATCAGCAACTAGCTGAACGATCTTTCAAAATTTTTGACATAATCCGCTATGCCCTAGACCAGGGGTGGCGAACCTTTTTACAGTCGCGTGCCAAAAAAACATGTAAACCATAAAAAAAATATTCGCGTACCCACCAAAGTTTAGATATATTACACCAAATTATAAACATTGTCTAATATTTTATGCTAATTTTTTTGGATAACAATTTCTATGCTTAGGCGTGCCAGGAACATTTTATCGCGTGCCAAAATGGGCACGCGTGCCATATGTTCGCCACCACTGCCCTAGACCAAAGAAACCAACAGATGGAGCAAGAGCAACATAGGCGTTATCCCCGTCAACGGACTATAATCGTCGGTATGCGATGTTACCTAAAGAGCGTGAAACCGTCAAGTGCTCATCGCAAATTATACCCAAAATGGGATGGCCCATATAGGATTATGAAAAACCTCGGAAAAAATCGTTACGAAATCCTCGACCTCTGGGATCATTCCAAATTAAAGATCATTCACGCTGATAAATTTGAAGATAACTGCCGAACAACACCTTCCCAAAAATACAGCTGCCAGGCGTTCGAGCCGCCTATCCTTCGAAAGGTCAAGGTATTAACAGATCGAACAGGGATAAAAAAAACTGAAGTGGTCACCGCGGGAACCATTACCCATGACGAAGATTGGTACCTCGTAATACCACCAGTACTCGAGCTAATCTCTGAACAAGAAGAGGCCCCAGAACCAACAGTCCCATCGGACCCAGACCCTGGAGAAACCCCTTCGAGAGGATCACTCAGTGGAACTCCACCATCTCCTCCAACTCCACCATCTCCTCTGTCACCAGCCTCACCGATTGATGAGCGACACACGGACCCTACATACCGCCCGCAAATGCATCAACCACGTGAACTAGAACCTTCACATAAGAAACGAACTCGCTCAGAATCCGAGCTTAACGGTCGACTTCCCTTGCCACCAAAACGAGGCCGACCCCTTCGTCCACAAACACAAGTATCCACACGGCAACCCCCAGCTCCGTATAATCTAAGACGTAGAAATGAATAAAATTGTCCCCATCATAATTTTGCAAATTATTTACTCTTGTAGCCCTAACATTAAAATTTCTACTGGTGTTGTTATAGGAAAGCTTGCAGAAGGTAAATTTTTGAAAGAACACTCGGACCTTTTTATCATTTTGCAATCCCCTGCTAGAATTAAAATCAATCTCTTTCAGATAAAAACCCAATTAAAAACGTTTGAAAGTAAAGTTCAGGGTTCTGTTAAAAATGTCCCGGGAACCGACCAGATTAGTCGCGTTCTGTTAGAAAATACACTCGAAAATATTCAAACTACAGCACGCACCACCCTATCAGAAATATTAGCATTACCATGGATACAAACTGGAACTCAAAATTCTGAAAAATTTAATCAAAGAAATAAAAGGGGATTGATAGATATAGGAGGAAAAATATTCAAGGGTTTATTCGGATTTGCAACCGAAGAAGATATTAAAAGAATTGAACTCAAATTGAATCTCTTCGCGCGGAATCAGCAATATGATGGACACATGTTAGAACAAACTATTAGGTCACTACACGAAAACAGTCGCTTCCTCCACGCCCTTTTGGACAGATTCACATACTTTGAATCCCTATTAGCTCAATACAAATAACACAAAAGATATCTAGAATTAATAGAAATAATTAACCTATAAGTAACCTTAATCGATAAGTATTTACAACAAATAATTACGATTCATTCCAAGGTTTTGCGTGCAACCCAGCTAGCCCATGGAAAAATCACTCTTTCCACACTAATACCATGGGAAACACTTCAGTCCTTGGTTCACACCGTCCAGACACAACTAAAATTATCACCCATATTCCCACTCAACCATACTAATTACCCCCAATTTCTAGAATAAACCTGGACTGTACATGGACCACGCCCCTACACATACTTCATAATTGTACCATTTTTCGATGTACTCACTTATGACGTATATAAATTTCACCTTTTACCAACACCCTACCAAAACAACTCTTACGTCTATCGATTGTATCTACCCACCGTACCACCTTACCTTTTCCTCACCAAAGATCTGTCAGCACATTCTATGATGTCAGATAGCGACGTCCGACATTGCCGATTCCCGCAAACAAATAAACAACTCGTTTGCCCTCCACTCAAACCAGTCATTCTTCCAACTACTAGGTCTTGCTTTATCGACTTAATTCGTGACCGTCATGCCCCGATATATTCGTTTACAAAATTTCATTCTTCTAAAACCATCCAACTTCGAATTGGACCAGACATTTGAGTTTCTTTCGTGAACAGGACTGCCGCTACTCTCGAGTGTTCGTCAAATTATTCCCTCATCACAATCCCCATGGTTATTCGGCTACCAATTGGTTGCTCCTTGCGTTCAAAAACCTTCCAAATATACAACCCTTACAAGGTTACCATTAATGACTCGTACCCCTTCCCTTCGCAAATTAAATTTAAACCCGTCATAGAGATCTTAAATCTCTCCATGAAACCTGTAACCATCCTACCCAAACTACATGCCCCTGATTCATTATTGTATGTGCTATTATCCTCAGTATATTTTTGATAAAAAGATCGTTCTTGGAACAAAGGAAAACAAGAGACACCGAATCACGTGAAACTATTTATGCACGACCAAGAGTGCGTACCCAGACCACGTGAACTAGACTTAGCCACCCCAACTTATGTGTACATAAATCTATATTTCAAAACCAATGGTTATCACCTAGTTAGCATCAGTTAGGATGTTATATTATCGTAGTAATGTCATTCTAGAGGGAAGAGCCCTGTAAAAATGAATAATGAATAATTCCTATATAATCTTTATATTCAATTATTCATTTTTACATTAGGACCAAACTCGCATAACGCAAGTTATGTTATTCAATTCATACGTCCATGTCCTTTCTTGACCTTTATCTTGTTATTTTTTTTAAATTGTTTCCTCGCAAGATACTCGTCATGCTGACGCACATGTTCGAATTCCGCTGACCAACACGGAAGGCGGGCATCTAATTACGAAATATCCTTCTTGTTTACTTCTAATTCAAAAGCATGATTATGTTATATATCGTTATGCGTGTGTTATATAATATATATATATATATATATATATATATATATATATATATATATATGCCCATTGCCCATGTGCTTTGTGTTAAAACTCAAAATAATAGTTATCCTAATATAAATATGAAACACTGTAAACTATAGTTAACTGTGGTCAATTGTAATTAACTGTAATGATTTAATAGGATGTAATTAATATACTTTAATGACATTGTAATTAACGAATGTGAATTAATATACTTTAATGACATTGTAATTAACGAATGTGAATTAATTAGTAATTGTAATCATAGTTATAGTAAACCAAAATTATAATTACCTCAATGTACGACCGACATTATGTCGCCATTTAGGAATATATACTCGGCGATATTGTTATTATTTTTTTTATTATTATTTTTTCGTTGGAATAAATTTTTAATTAACTTCCTATTTTGCCAAATAATTAGTGGCTTATTCTTTTTAAAATTTCTTAACCATTCTTAGATTTAGTTTAATAATGAATCCTGAGTAACTTTTGCAATGTTCAGGTTTTGTATACATTCTCTCTTCATTATAAAAGATGAAGTCATGTGTTGCCTAAGCATTTAATTCTAAATCTTAAACCTTTAATTTTTGCTCGTATGCATGTCTTAGTATAAAGCTGCATAGTTTGATTTCCACTTCTAATTAACTCGGCGGATCAGGAAAACATCAGATCTGAAAATAAGCGATTTAAGATAGAAATATGGCTTCCTCCTCCTATATTCTGTTCCTCTGTTTAAACATTGTCACAGCAAAGAAGTTTACTTTATTTTTAACTATTGTGCAAAAATAATACAGCCTTTTCAACATTTAATAATAATGATGTTAGCAGAAAAAGGGGTATATAAACCCACAAAATTTCTTCCATATTCATTCTGAATTTAATTAGATTACGAGGCTGAGCACTACCTGTACATTTTAGCAGTAAATTACAGTAAGACAGTCTTTATCTTTTCCTTCGAGCCTTGCTCTCTTCAGAGAACTTAGTCATTAAAATCTCCCGATACGTTACAAGAAGAATCGGAGAAACCTCAAAGATTTAATAAGCCTCCCAGAATCCTCAGAGGCACTATAAAAGAACTCGGAGAGTAGTATAGAAGAAACTACTACAAGTAACAAATCCGTTGCTGCCACTTAAACAGAACCCCCGTCGACTTCGAACCAACCCAGGCCATAGACGGAGGGGTTAACATATATATATATATATATATATATATATATATATATATATATAAGATTCAGTGTGTGTGTGTGTGTGTGTGTGTGTGTGTGTGTGTGTTTGAGGCAAAGCAATGGTAATTCACATTTATATGTACGTAAATAACTATGTACGCCCTATACGACTGGCTGTAAGGTTAACGGTTGCCTCCTAAGCCTGATGGCTGTGATGCTGAAGACACCATTAGTGCGATGGTCCGTGGCTACGAACGGATGGCTCTTCTCTCTCTCCTTGTGTTTAGGCTACCCACATACCCACTTGCATATATATATTTTTTTTTTTGTGGGCATGAGCTGCCTTAGGTTAAGATACTCCTTGGGGTTCACATACATACATATACATAAAAGAACCTTTTCTATAAATGTATACACGCACACACACACACACATATATATATATATTTTGGGGTGGGCCTGAGCTGCCTTAGGCTAGGTTACTCCTTGGAGTTCACAGATATATATATATATATATATATATATTTGGGGGGCCTGAAGGGGAGGCTAAAGGGTGTGAAGGGGGTTTAAAAACAATTTCATCATGTTGCATGCAATGTTGCAAGCTGCAATGTTGCATTTCAATTGCACTCTCCCATTTTGAAGTCATACTACTTGCCTGGTTAGGTTTATTGAATGCCCGATTAAGTTAATTGAATGCCCGGTTAGGTTAATTGTACGTTCTTGACGATTGGTTAGGTTAAGTTATAATATTTTAGTTAGTTTTAATGAAAATATCACAACTTAACCTAACCAATCGCTAAGGGCGTACAGTTAACCTAATCGGGCATATATATATATATTATATATATATATATATATATGAAAATTATTTCACGAAAGTAACACGTGAAAAGTATTTATGATGAATAAAACCACGAAGGAAAGGAAACACAGATGGTGCTCAAGCGCTTTCGTCTAATGACATCCTCAGGAACACTGAAGTACATAAAGAGTTACAACCTATATATAGGTTACAGAAAAAAAAAAATCTATATATATATACAATAAACAGAAAAACAAAATTAAAGGATTGTGGAAGGGGGCACACAAATTTATAAGGAAAAAACTATCGATTTTTAGCACAAGATTAAAAGAATTGTTTCCAACCAATGTTATAGATAAAAAAATAAAATATATATACAAATTTATACTGGAAATCTGCCCGGGTTTTAGCACTCTGCTCTTTTTTGGTATAAAAAAAAAATTAAAAAAAATTGAACAATTATCGATTTTTAGCACAAGATTAAAAGAATTGTTTCCAACCAATGTTATAGATAAAAAAATAAAATATATATACAAATTTATACTGGAAATCTGCCCGGGTTTTAGCACTCTGCCCTATTTTTTGTATATAAAAATTGAAAAATAAAAGTTAGTGGCATACAAATTTACCAAAGATTTAGCGTTCTACCTTTCTTATCTAAATCTGTTCTGAAGGAATTCAAAACAACAGGATCGAGTTGAAAAAGACCTTTGCTTATGTTGAAGTTATTTGTTAGTTGGATAATGGCAGACTCAAGAATATTTCTATTAACAATGTTGCTAGAGTGAAATAAAACTGAAGCATTATTCCAATCAATACAGTGGGATAACTCTGACAAATGGACAAAAAGGGCACTGGACAACTGTCCTGTTCTAACGGAATATTGATGCTGTTTTATACGTGTGTGCAAATCCTTTCCCGTCTGACCTATGTAAAAGGAATCACATTGTTTACAACCAATTTTATAGATAATGCCTGAATTATTGGTAGGGCTATTTTTTACTATGATATTTTTCACAATATTGTTATGTGAAAATACTACATTAATATCCAAAAGTTTAAATACATTAGTATTTTCATATAACAATATTGTGAAAAATATCATAGTAAAAAATAGCCCTACCAATAATTCAGGCATTATCTATAAAATTGGTTGTAAACAATGTGATTCCTTTTACATAGGTCAGACGGGAAAGGATTTGCACACACGTATAAAACAGCATCAATATTCCGTTAGAACAGGACAGTTGTCCAGTGCCCTTTTTGTCCATTTGTCAGAGTTATCCCACTGTATTGATTGGAATAATGCTTCAGTTTTATTTCACTCTAGCAACATTGTTAATAGAAATATTCTTGAGTCTGCCATTATCCAACTAACAAATAACTTCAACATAAGCAAAGGTCTTTTTCAACTCGATCCTGTTGTTTTGAATTCCTTCAGAACAGATTTAGATAAGAAAGGTAGAACGCTAAATCTTTGGTAAATTTGTATGCCACTAACTTTTATTTTTCAATTTTTATACACAATAAATAGGGCAGAGTGCTAAAACCCGGGCAGATTTCCAGTATAAATTTGTATATATTTTATTTTTTTATCTATAACATTGGTTGGAAACAATTCTTTTAATCTTGTGCTAAAAATCGATAATTGTTCAATTTTTTTTTTTTATACAAAAAGAGCAGAGTGCTAAAACCCGGGCAGATTTCCAGTATAAATTTGTATATATATATTTTTTTTTATCTATAACATTGGTTGGAAACAATTCTTTTAATCTTGTGCTAAAAATCGATAGTTTTTCCTTATAAATTTGTGTGCCCCCTTCCACAATCCTTTAATTTTGTTTTCCGTTTATTGTATATATATACAGTATATAGATTTTTTTTTTCTGTAACCTATATATAGGTTGTAACTCTTTATGTACTTCAGTGTTCCTGAGGATGTCATTAGACGAAAGCGCTTGAGCACCATCTGTGTTTCTTTTCCTTCGTGGTTTTATTCATCATATATATATATATATATATATATATATAGCGTTCAACTTCCACCCGGGCAGCCCCGAGTCGCTGCGCTAGTTTTATTTATTTTGATTAGGTTCAGAATCTCAGCTGAGCATTGAACGGCCAAGCTCTAAGGGGCTACTTTAACTTATAACCTACTTCAACTCAATTTTCAACGAAGTGTCTCATTTTTCAACAATGTACTTCATTTTTGAACGTTAAAAATTGAGGTGCACCTAATTTTTCAACGACCTCATTTTTCAACGTTACACCCGGACAAAAGATCTCAAATTTGACATCTGCTCTTCATCGAATTCCAGAGAATTGAACCCAAGCGATCCAATGTAAATTTAAATTAAATGCTTTTGAATTAAGATAGGAAAAACAGGTCCCATTTCACAGATCAAACACGCAACGATTCACTCATCGACAACCTAACATAACCTATGCTAACTTAACCTATCACCTATTACTTGTAGCCCGACTGTATTGGATACTCTCTTATGGGCTCTTAATTACTGAGCACGCGAGTTAACTCTGTCCCTCTTTATTATAGCCAATAATGAAACATTTTGTGCATTTATCCAGTTATATGTTGTTAAATCAAATAAAACATCGCTATAACACCTACATTACAATCTCTCGTTCCAGAGCAACGGACTGATGCGGGAAATTTCGTCTAATGACGGCCCTTACACTCTTTTTGTGGTGTTGGATAAGGATATGGACAGATGGGTCTCGGATCTCTTCACCTATTACAGAATTATCGGTGACGAAAAGTTGCTGAACAAGGTAATTTACCACCAAATAATATAATAATATATATATATATATATATATATAATATATATACATATATATATATATATATATATATATATATACACGAGGGTAATTCAATAAGTATCCGCACTTTTTATTTTCACAATTTTATTTTCACATCTGAGAGATTATAAACACATCACTTCTCAACATAGTCTCCCTGTTTCTCAATACACTTAGTCCAGCGATCTACAAGCTTCCTAATGCCATCACAAAAGAATGTTTTTGGCTGTTTGCGTATCCAGTCATGCACCTCCTCCTTCAGGTCATCATCGCCTTGGAGTCGCTGACCTCTCAAAGCGTCTTTTAGTGGTCCAAACAGGTAAAAATCTGAAGGTGCCAGGTCTGGACTGTAGGTTGGATGGTCGAGAACTTCAAATTTAAGTTCTTGAAGGCATTTTCTAGTCTGAGCAGCGGTATGAGGGCGCGCATTCTCGTGTAACAGAATAACACCTTCCGACAATCTCCCTCTCCGTTTTGTGCGAATTGCTTGCTTTAACTCATTCTGAAGCATGTCAGAATACGACGCACTTGTTACTGTAATTCCAGGCTCTAGATAATGTTCAAGGATAGGGCCTCGTGTATCCCAAAACAGTGTTAGCATAACTTTACCTGCTGACGGCTGCGTTTTGAACTTCCTTGCAACGGGAGATACTAGATGCTTCCATTGCATGCTCTGTCGTTTGTTTTCTGGCTCATAGTGATGGATCCAGGTTTCATCTCCAGTGATAATGCGCTCCAAAAAGTTTTCACCCTCATTATGATACCGCGCCAAAAGACGAGAGCAGACGTCCATACGATTACGCTTGTGCTCTTCTGTCAACTGTTTGAGCACCCATCTTGCACAAACCTTGTGAAAGCCAAGAATGTCATGAACTATGGAATAGGCTGACCCTTGACTGATGTCCAATGAAGATGCAATTTCTTTTATTGTTAATCTTCTGTCATCGAAAATCATGGCTCTGGCTTCTTCCTGCTTGTCACCACTGGATGATGTTGACGGTCGTCCTGAGCGCTGAGCATCTGTCACACAGGTCCGACCTTCCTTGAACATTGGAATCCACTCGTACACACTTCGCCGTGGTAACGCATTATTCCCATACTGAACACATAAACGCGTGTGAATTTCAGCACCTTTCACACCTTCTGCCCACAAAATACGAACCACGGATCTCTGTTCTTCCAGAGTACAAATTGAAAGCGGCGCAGCCATGCTCACTACTCGTACGATATGTGACAGCTACGAGTAGCCTAAATAAGCCTATACTGTTGCTAGCCTAAATAAGCCTATAGGTCTCAGTTTGGCTCGTTATTACGAGTATATATTATATATTCTACATTATCACGAAAATATAAAGTGCGGATACTTATTGAAGTACCTTCGTGTGTGTATATATATATATATATATATATATATATATATATATATATAGAGAGAGAGAGAGAGAGAGAGAGAGAGAGAGAGAGAGAGAGAGAGGACTGACTATTTTTATTTTTTTAATTATTTCTGTATGTGAATTACAATAGTAATTTTTCTTTTTCATGAACAACATTTCCTATATGATTAGTATTGATCTCAGTAATTTGATTTAAACGTGCTCTGAAATTTAAAACAGTTCTTACTAAAGTATCGTTTGCAACTCCATTTGTTACAACTGTGGTTTCAGTTTGAAGCTGATCAACTGTCCTTGCATTAATCGTGAAGACTTTGTCCTTTAGATAACTTCAGTGGATAAATGACTTCAGTGTCATTTTCTTGTAGAAGGATGGTACTCCTCCGCACACATCCAACAATGTGTTGGACTTATTGAACGTGTATTTTGAAGATACTGGTAATTTTTAACCATTACTCAGGAAGATTTGGCTACGGCTTATTTTGTAGGGTTATTTAAAGGACAAAGTCTACAGGATAATTCAAGGACAGTTGATTCGATACAAAATGAAGTCACAACTATAACAAATGGAAATGCAGAAGATATTTTAGCACGAACTTTTCAAAATTTTAGAGCACATTTAAATCAAATTATTGTGGTGAATGGTGATCACAGTCAAAATGTTTTTCATTAAATTTTTTTGAAATATTTCCAAAAGTATATTTTATTTGGGAGCAAGTGTAGTTTACGTCCCCCTCTGGTGCCCACATTAGTTTACGTTCCCCTACATTATCCTAGTGTAGTTTGCGTTCCCCTACATTATCCTAGTGTAGTTTACGTTCCCTTACTTTGTCCGCGAATACCTAATCAAATAAAACGTTAGGATCACCTGAAGATCAGGGCCCCCAGCCTTCGTTAGTTAGCCTTATAAGGCTACCTATCGAAAATATCACGACTTAACCCAACCAGTCGTCAAGGGCGTGCAGTTGACCTAACGATTGGTTAGGTTAATTCGTAATAATTTCGTTAGTTAGCCTTATAAGGCTAACTAACGAAGGCTGGGTGCTCTGATCTTCAGATGACCCCAAACGTTAACACTAACGAAAATATTACGACTTAACCTAATCAATCGTAGGTTAAGTCGTAATATTTTCGTTAGTTTTAACGTTTTATTTGATGGATTCATTTAAAAAATGTCTCCTAAAGATTCTAATGTAGTTTACGTTCCCCAACTTTGACCCAGTGTAGTTTGTGTCCCCTTTTGCGTCAGGGGGACGTTAACTACACTTGCTCCTTTATTTGTATAAAAAGCGGTCATTGTAACTCACATATATAAATAGTGGTGCTCTTCCAATATGTGCTCTACCTTAAAATTTAAATTCCAATACGTGATCTACCTTAGATTATTCGGATTAGTAGCAGGTACGTTAGTTAGCCTTATAAGGCTAACTAACGAAAATATCACGACTTAACCTAACCAATCGTCAAGGGCGTATAGTTGACCTAACGATTGGTTAGGTTAAGTCATGATATTTTCGTTAGTTAGCCTTATAAGGCTAGTTTCACGGTAGAGCACGTATTGGAATATGGTAGATCACAGTTTCGCGGTAGAGCACATATTGGAAGAGCACCTAAATAGTTATTAAAAAATAAAAATAGTAAGTCTTTTGTTGAGCATTCTGTATATATATTGGGCCGGTCAAAAATTACGTAACGCTTTGTATATCCAAACGCTACGGAATGTTACAGTTGAGTGGGTGTGTTTCCAGTGGCGTTACTAACGCTATTAACTAATGACTATTTTATGAACCCTCTATGCCTGTGGGCAATGGATAAATTTTTTTTTAATTCTGTTTAAAATGCTGACAACCAAAAGGTTCATAATAGTCCTAATAAATATACTCATTTTAATTTAGAAAATTTATTGATAGTACAAGTTGTTACAACAGCATCTTCAATTTATAAAATGTGTTCCAAATATTGAATCAATGTAAACTTTTACCAGAAAATGAGTTAATAAAAATAGGTATGGTAAAGCTTCCTACCACTATCACAGTGATAACAGACAATAAGAATAAAGGATAAACGCTAATGATGCAAGGATATTGCTGTCTTTAGATGTTAGCTTCCCACGGTTATCGTCGAGATTATGGAGAAAGTAGTAGTGTACCCATAACGACAGATAAATTATGAAGAATTTCTAAATCGTCCGTGTCGACGTTGTCCTCATCAAACTACACATTTAAATTCTTCATTTTCAATAATAATAATAATAATAATAATAATAATAAATATAAAGTGTAAAATATCGCAAGATGACGAAATCTGCGTGCCTTGTGACGTAAGATCATGTGATGTGACGTGTGACATATGCACTTATACAGCCGTCACCCTTGGTCGGATGTGGGTGGGGGAGAAGTGTTACATAACATTAGGGGGTGTCTGGTCTAGCGTTATGGAACGTTACATGGTGGGGGGGATAAAATTTTAGCAAAAATAGCGTTACGTAATTTTTGAACGGTCCCGATATAATATATATATATATAATATATATATATATATATATATATATATATATACACACACACTGTGTATATATGAAACCTTGGTTTTACTTCCGTCCGAATTGGTCATTCTGACGAAGGCCAAGCTTGTTGCTCCACCTTAGACCTACAACTTAACGTGGAATCCGACCCACGACCGATCATGGGTGGTCAGAAATTACAAATTCCTCGCTCGAACTCAATCTCATGACCACCTCCCGATCATAAACCTAGCGTCTTAACCACTACTCACTCTCTCTCTCTCTCTCTCTCTCTCTCTCTCTATATATATATATATATATATATATAAATATAAAATGCGCTTCGGTGCTGTAGTGGTTGGCATCGCTGACTACAAATCCATCGGCCCCGGGATCGAGACCCGGTGACGGCAGGCGGTGGCAGGAAAACCCAGCTGTTTATCCTTCCATACAATAAAAATTGGTTGGTAGATAAATGGGTACCCTAGGCAGCCTAGTGGTTAAGACGCTGGGCTGCTGATCGGGAGGTCGTGAGATCGAGTCGAGGCGAGGATTTTGTAATTTCTGACCACCCGTGGTTGGGTGTGGATCGGATTCCACGTTAAACTGTATGTCTTAGGTGGAGTGACAAGCTTGACCTTCGTCAGAATAAACAATTCGGGCGGAAGCAAAACCAAGGTTAACCAAGGTTATATATACAGCGCCGTACCAGAATAAAAAGACCACCCTCCAAAAGCAACGGAATGAACATGTGGCACCGGTCTCTTGAAACCTGATATCCTCCAGTTGAAATTTCCATTCCAAAACGAAAGCAAGAAGTTCTTATTTAAGATGGACACCTAATCTCGTGAATTAAGTTGTCCTTCTACGAACACAGGATCAGTTTTCTCAGAGTGCCAAATGCCTGCCCACACCCTAACAATACAACCACCGAATTTTACATTGGGTTGCACCAATTTGGGATTGAACATATCGTCACAGGTCCTTCATGCCCAGATTCGTCCTTCTGAAACAAAATCCTGGAATGTTGATTCATCTGAGAAGACAAAAGAGTGCCAAAACTGATCAGACTCATCCTTCATCTGCGTGGGCCACTTATATCGTTTCCTCTTAGTCGTCTCAGAAAGCGTTCTGCATAGACTGTTCTACATAGAGCCGGATACAGAGAACGTGTAGCTAGACGGAAGCCGTTGCTCTGTGAGACGAATAAGAGGGAACGATTTGAGTGGACCATGCGGATGAAGGACAAGTCTTATCAGTTTTGGGACTCTTTTGCCTTCTCAGATGAATCAACATTCAAGCAGTTTGCTTCAGAAGGACGGATCTGGGTATGGAGAATCTGTGACGATATGTTCAATCCCAAATTGGTGCAACTCAGTGTAAAATTCGGTCGTTGTGCTGTTAAGGTGTGGGCAGGCACTTCCCACTGAGAAAACAGATCCTGTGTTCGTAGAAGGACATCTTAATTTACAAAATTACATATCCATGTTTGATGGAGACCCTCCTGCCTTTGATTCGGAATGGAAACTTCACCTACAGGTTTATTTTGCCGGTGTGACGGTTACACGTGTTTGGATCGAGGTCCGAATAAAAGCGGTATTACAGTAAAAATCCTGCAGTTAATCAGTTTTAAACGGGGCCGATATTGTGAGTTAATTCATAGTGCGCAGTGGTATTTCTCTTTAAAAAGTAAAAATCGTGGCATATGTCAAAAAAAGTAAATAAAAACGAAGCGAATTAATCTATGCAGCATTTTTCCGAATGTTTCTTTGTGAAGAAAATTAGCTGCCTATCGAAATTCCTACAAATACCCCCATTATCCCTCGCAGCCACAGTCGCGAGCACCAAGCAGTGAGAAGTATACAGCGTGCCACATCCCCCATCCCCCGGAGTAACGAAGAATACTTTCCCTCACTCGAGTTGAGTCAGCCCCCACCCAATACTTCCCATAATATCCTTTTTGAGTCAATTTTCAGTCAATTTTGTGCACCAGTGGCTATCCCCTATCAGTAACATGGAAATGTTAAATAAATTCCTGCAACTCTGTGGTATCTGCAATGATGCAACAAATGAGGTAAAGGCGATGAGGTGCGATTTTTTTGTCAGCTGCTTTTTGATTTTAGATGCCTAGAATGGGAAGATGAAAAAATCTCCCTCATAACGAACGCGAAGCAACTTAATGGGACAAAAAAATTTCTGCGAAAACTGCTGCATGACCGAAATAAACTCTTTTACAGTATTTAAAGCAGAAAGAGATTACGAGAAGAAAATACAAGAGGAAAGTGTGAATAAAGAACAGAGGAAAACAAGAAACGAAGAAAGGCGAAGTAGAAAAAAAATAAAATACCGTCACACAACGAGGTCGAAACCATGCAGGCGAAAGAGAGTATAAAGACAACAGATAATTAATATAAGGGCAAAGAAGGACATTATCACAAATATCAGAAATAAGAAAAGACAAGAGTGCAATCAAGAAAACGGAGTGAAACTGTCCCCCAAACTATCCCCCAATAAGGAGCAAAAGTTTTGCTGCAAAACACAAAAGCCTCGAGGAAATATGGGGAAGGAATTATATGCAGATATTATATAAAAGATAATTGCAGATTTAAAAGAGGACAATGTATATATGAACATCCCCACTATGCAATTTCTTCTATAATAATGGTCATTGTAAATTTGAAGACAGATGCCAATTATATCAGCCGGACATCTGCAAGACTTACGCAAAATATGGAACCTGCAAATATGGAAAAAAATGCTATCAACATCTCCCGACGAACCCAAAGGACAAAGTTTAAAGGGCAATAGGAATAACAATAACAATAGGAATAACAATAGGAACACAATAAGCGAACGAAATTTTTTTCAACATTGCAGACACGATACGGCTGCTAAATGTCATCCAACGCATGCAGTTGACACAGCTGGAAACCTCCGAGCCAAACTGCTTCTGAACAAGAAGCTACCAGAACAGGTAGGCGGAAACGGATCTCTCTCGGAGGACCATAGGGCAACGAAACAAGTGACACCGAAGGAAAACGAATTTGAAATGAACAAGGGGCACATTGCCCAAATAGAGTGGAGAACAGTTTTAGAGAATAAAACAACTGAAGAAATGCTAACAACCTTGGAAGAAAAGACGCTGAGAATTTTAGAAAAATATGCTCCGAAATCAGAGCCAAAAGGAAAGAGGAACTGGCTAGAAAGGCAAAAGAGAAGAATATTCCGCAAAAGAAAGAGAGTGGAGGCGAAGTTAGCCAACTGCATGGATAATGCTAGGAAAGTAATACAAGAAAAACTGGAGGGTATCGATAGGGAAATACAAACCCTGATTAAGGACCATACGGAGAGGGAAGAGGAAAAGGGAGTAGAAGCAATAAAGGAAAATCCAAAATACTTCTATAATTATGCGAAAAGGAAAACAAACACGCGCGCCGGTATTGGGCCCATTAGGAAGAGAAATAAAGAACTAACCGAAAGAAATATCTGAAAGAAATATCTGAAACATTGAGAGCCCAGTATGAATCAGTTTTCAGTACCCCTAAAAGTAACAAAGCGATACCTGACATAGATGCATTCTTTGAAGAGAATTGCAAGGAGAGTGTATAATAGACTTTGATTTTACCCCAGAAGATGTAGCGAGAACTATAGGAGAAATGAAAACACATTCAGCTGCGGATCCAGACAATTGGAACGCATTATTGATTAAAAACTGTAAAACTGAAATAGGTACACCTTTATACTGGATATGGAGAAGATCCCTAGACACTGGGGAAATACCGAACATCTTGAAAAGAGCAAACATTGTCCCTATATATAAAGGAGGGGATTGATCTCAAGCAAAGAACTAGAGACCAGTGTCATTGACGTCCTACCTCACCAAACTATTTGAAAGAATAGTTACAGAAAATTTATGATTTCTTGGAGACACGGGAAAGATTCAACGAAAATCAGCACGGATTCTGATCAGGTAGATCATGCCTATCACAACTAATAGATCACTACAACAATATCCTAGATGCACTGGAAGGCAATGACAACTACGATGTCATATACACGGATTTTGCTAAAGCTTTCGACAAATGTGATCACGGTATAATAGCACATAAAATGAAATATATAGGAATAACGCAAAATGGGAAAATGGATCTACAACTTCCTTAGAGAACGTCTACAGGTCGTCAAAATTCAAGGTATATCATCATCAGAATCAAAAGTACGCAGCTCAGTACTGGCCCCACTCCTGTTCATTATCATGCTAACAGACATAGACAGCGGGGTAAACAGCAACAGTATAGTAACATCCTTTGCGGACGATACAAAGATCAGCAGAAAATCAGCGAGGCAAATGATGTGGAGGCCTGGCAGAGGGACACGAACAAAATATACAAATGGTCAGAAGATAACAACATGACATTTAACACCGAGAAATCTCAGCTCTTGAGATATGGTAGAAAAGAAGAACTTCAACAGACTGCATATTATACTCCAGATAAACAGGAAATTCAGAGAAGCACGAAAGCGATCGATCTGGGGGTAATAATGACCGATGATGCAAAATTCGAAACACAAAATCAGATAGCGATAAACAAAGCAAAAAGAGTCGCGGGACAGGTACTAAGAACGTTCAAAAGAAGGGACAAGATAGTAATGATTCCTCCGCTAAAAATACTGATCAAACCAAAACTTGAATACTGTTCAGTCTTGACGTCCCCATATAAAAAGGAAGAAACTAATAGACTAGAAGAAACTCAGAGGCATTTCACAGCAAAGACTGATGGCTGCAAAGAGCTCAACTACTGGGAAAACTACGTAGTACGTAAACTAAATTTGTACTCCCTGGAAAGAAGGGAGAGGTACACCATAATCTCCAATTACCATTCAAACAACACTGGAAAATAGGAACGGCAGTATGTGTAGTGTTCCCAGATTAAAGGCCCGACAAGGGACCTCCTCAACACTGAAGGAAAATAGCTTAGTAGGATGACTGCAAAATGGACGAGTGCAATGCAATTGCAAATGTTGATCAATGTTGCAAAGTGGTAGGGGGAATGCTGCAAGAGGTTATGCAACAAAGGGGGGGTTGTGCAACAAGGGGGAGGGGTTACCCCCAAGCTGCAATGAAGGGGAACTCCCCAAGCAAGCTGGAGGAGTCCCCCTAACCTCTTTGGGGGAGAAGTTGGGACGGCCTCACCCCCCCAAAGGGGTATACCTAACCTAAGAGAGGGAGAGAAAGGAGGAGGGTCTTTGGGGGAGAAGTGGGACTGCCTCACCCCCCGAAAGGGAAACCTAACCTAAGCCTTAACCAAAGAAGGAGAGAGGGGTGTTCACCTGGCTCCAGCCAGACGCATAATGAGAATTCATCCGAGCGCCCGCTGTCTTATAAGGTCCTAATCAGTCAGTTGGCTTAATCCGCCAGTTGGCTTAGAAGGCTTAATCTGATTAGAAGGCGTAAATGGCTTGTCCAGATGTACATTATTAGTGTTGTGTTGCCAGATTGCGCTATTTATTTAATTAAAGCATATAGTCTTGACATTTGGCTTAGAAATCCGCCAGTTGGCATAATCCGCCAGTTGGCATAATCCGTCAGTTGGCATAATCCTCCAGTTGGCTTAACCCGCCAGTTGGCTTAACCCGCCAGTTGACTTAGAAGACCTAGAAGGCAGGTGCATGTGTATATATTAATTAACTTTTTAGCTGCCAGATTGCGCTATTCAGATATTCTTGACAGTTTGCTTAGAAATCCGTCAGTCGGTTTAGAATGCGTAACCAGTCATTTAGTATACATATAATTAAATAATAATATCGTTTATATATACAATCAAAAGAATTAAATAAAACACTATTACATCATTCTGTTTATTTAGAAGAATTATTGGATTCAATTTCACGAAATACAGAGAAAATAAATACACAGTCATATACAAACGAGGAATATATGCAATAAAAATTATTAATATAAGAAATACGAACGAAGGAATATATATAATAAAAAAATAAAAAATAATATACAAAAATGGAGTATAACCATCAATATAACAGTACAGGAGAAATATATATGTTATATTAAATAATTGAAAATATTGAAAATAAAAATAATAATAATAATACAAAACGATGGAGTGTAATCATCAACATATTAGTACAGGAAAAAATATATATAAACAATTATATTGAATATAATTGTGTGTATATGTAAAAATATATAAAGAATTATCTTAAATAATTAAATATATTGAAAAATAAATATACATCAAAATACATTCGCTTTATGTTCTACTGCGCTTAACTAAAACACTAATCCCGCACGTAATCGAGTCTACAGTCACATCATTATTGCTTTGCACTACGCAGTAAATAGGATTTAACATTATTTCACCGCTCAAGTTATAGGGATACCTATACTCGATGTAAATGGCCTTCATATCGTTCAATACTATTTTTGTGCCCACTTTACATTCGGTTGGCAAGTTATCTCTAAACACGGATATAATACATCCAAAAGAATGCAGAAAGAGGTCATCGTTAGCCACCACATCATTATTAAATACAAGTTTATAAACACTCTTTCCAATCGAGGGTTTTTTCTTACCGATCCGAGCTTTTCAATCGTGAACTCTTCTTCAAAACGCATAGCGGAAATTGAAATAATCTTCCAAGTCGTAACGACAGCTGCTCATTATATACAGGTACAATTCTTCAGGTGAACAGTGTAGGCGAGCTCTTCCCTGTACCGCTCAAGTCCTTTGTACCAAAGTTCATGATATTTCGAAGAATCTAAACCTTTTAAATAAGCATCCATCTCTAGACCATTCTTGCCTCCTTCATTCCAACATTCGATAAATCCGTCGAGAAGAGCGGTGTATGCGTATTCAGGAACCGTGTCAAAATAAATCATATCCGTAACACGCGCGTCTAATATAGGCTTCAGCTTGCGGAATCCGACGATTTCAAACATTCTGTCGAGGATGAATCGGTTTCGCGTCGGGACAAGAACGTAGGGGGCATCACTAATCTGTTCCCTTCTTGTATTTACACCTGCAGGTATTTTATAACGGTCCTCACCCCACTTCTCAACTATTACAAAGACTCTATTCATCTCCTCAACACCTAAATAAATAACATTACTTTACCAAAGTTTGCTTGTCTACAAGTCGTTTCAAGCACATAGTTAATAGCACCGGTTTCACGCACGAACACGCGCAATGACTTCGTGATGGACACATCGTACGCGGCATTGAGAATGCTTCTCAAAGGAAGTTCCATTGTATTCGAGGAGTGCAAGTCCAGTCGGTTCAAGCTCTGAGATGACTATGAGCCACGGGTGGGCGGATCGGCACGACGGGGGGAGCAAGTCACACCATAAGCTGTTGAATCGTGTACGGATTTGTTCTAGCATGAATCATGCGAGTATTTGTACCCATTATACAGGGCAATTTTCCGACACATGGGGTATTTTCAGTTTTAATGTTTTATGCGAACTAGACGTTCTCCACACATTAACAATCCGGTGCACTATTTGCGAGAAAAATGTGACCGTATTTATCCTTTTTGTTTAACAATCAGTACTCCTCTAAACTCTATTAAAAACTCACACAGGCCTTTAGCCACAACCTCACTGCGAACCTCTTCATGATATACTGTATATGAATGTAGTGGTAAAATTACTTTAGCTTGTCTATGATGACAAGGTTTACATCCTCAGCCGCAGGGTACGCGTACTCGGTATGATGCAGCATAACATAATACCGCCTGTTACACCACTCATCAACAAGACTCATTATCCATATCCGTTGCTTCTCTTCTGCACGAGTTGTTTCTTTCGCTTCACGGTATGTGTACGCTTTTATACAGTTTAGCCCTACAACGTAGTCCATTACATCGTTTGTGCCGCGAAATCCGGCAATACTCTGCCCAGAATATTCATAGAGTATGGAAACATCTTGTTCTTTCGCGCGATTCAATGTAGCCTTAAAAGTCTCAAAGGGTGAGGGGAGGTCGTCTTTCAGTATTCACCACATCTTCTGACTTTACCGAATACCACTTCATAAACGTCGAACACGCAATATCAAAAGTAGACATCACTAGTTTTCGTCTCCGTGAGAAAATACACGTCTGAGCTCTAGGACATGCAGAGGTCAACTGAGCACGCAGGTGTAGAGATATTTCCAGGCAGTAGCAGGAATTACGTGACCCTTTGATTGAGCTTACACTGGGCGGAGCTTAGGATTGTACATACGCACGCACACATAGGAGAAAATGAAACCCTAATTGAAACAAATATACGTAATAAATAAACATATCGTTAACAATACACACACACACACACACATATCTATGTGTGTGTGTGTGTAAAAACAATCAAAGATTAAGGTATCATAGGTATCGAGGTACCAGGCACCTGGCAACGTTTCCTATAGGTGTTACGGCATACCTTCGTACCCCTTCACGCCCCCAAGTTTCTGCGCCCGAAAATTGTGGGTCCCCTCAGTCAATTGGGGTGGATGGTCGCCCTCACCTTCCAAGCACACTAGATCCTTCAACGACTCAAAGTTAACGACTCGTCGGTTCGCATAGTTAAGCGTGATACCCTTAGCCTTCACGATATATTTCATATCCTCCCCACCCTCACCCGTACCCCATACGTTTTTGGTCCTGTTGGTACAAAGGAGTCAGCGTATGCACCATCACCATACTCATCCTTGATCTCTTCAGTCAACTCTCCGAGGAATTCCCCAATAGGCGGCATGTATTCACCCTCCCTCTTTATGAATGTTACGCTATCTGTGTCAGCGTACAGCACCCTCCGCCCAAGATAGTGCAGTAGTCCCCAAAGTTTGATGCGGGCGTAGGCCGTTGTGAAGCTGGCTACAGGTATGTTTGTAACTTGTGAGGTATCTGTAGCCAGTTCGGTGATGTTGTACTTTATTATGTAAGTATTACCTACATTCAGGATCTCCATAACCTCTTTATCGGGGGCGTTGCATAATCCTAGATTTCACTATAACTTTGTGCCAAATGAACGTTCCCTTTGCCAGTATTCTGTGCAAATTTTCCATAACACAATTTTGCACTAAAGCGCTTGACAGGATTCTTAACAATTTGGGAACGGTCAAGCTGTATACCTTCACGGGCACGGTAACGCTGAATATAAGCCGATTTTTCATCTTCGGTATCAACTCCTCGTGGATACCTTGCTGCCTCTACCTTATCTTTCAAAAAAGCGTTTACATATGGCGTGGAAAGATTGGGTAGCTTCTGAAACCTCCACACCTCATGTATCTTCAATATTTTGTACCTATAGCGAACGGCTAGGTCCAGCTCAGGGCTTATATATACACCTCTGATCTTACGCTGGTTGGGGGTATGATTACAATCCCCATTGTTCTCCTCTGCGCACTTCACGCACAGGGGAAACATGAGCTTGTGATCTATAACGACAGGTAAGATCGACATCCATAAATCGCGAGGGGGGAGCATGTCTACGAAAGAGAGTCCAAAGTAGCACTCACTCAAGTTAGCGGAGAACTCCTTGATGGTTGGCATGGCGGGGCCCACTAATTTTTCAGGCGCACCTACGGTGTACGGATTGTTCTTCATTACGTAGGGCTATAAAGCACAGAAGACGTAGTAATGGAGTTTCACGCCCCTCACGGCATTTGAGGGGGTCCAACACCATTGAACGTCTGATGGTCCTTATTTCTTCACGGTACTGGCCATCTGTTTCCATCCGTGCATAATACTCATGCTCCCATACGATCTTGTAAGTGAACTGGGAGCCTATAAGTTGATCGCGGTTACGGGTCCATACGAGACTGTCGGCGGGGGATCTGCGATGGAGATCCCCTGTGACGGCACACTCAGGGGGTGGGCATCCATGCCACCAGCAGCCGTTAAAGGAGTACACAGTCTTCTCACCAGTGGTTCGATCCTCACTTAGACCATCAACCCAAAATACACGTCCATTTAACTTAATGGTTAATTCCCCCGTGTTGCGGGGGTGTTTTTATATGTATTACTACCCAAAAATCATCTACATCCCCTGAAGGACAATCTCGTCCGAACTTCACGTTCGTCTCGGTTCTGAAGGGCAAACTCTATAACACGCTCAACTACGCGCCGCAGTCCAACACCGTTGCTATACAGGGCTACAGGGTCAACCCTGACCACGTACCGATTTCTACTCAGGGCAGGGGTGGGGTTAGCGGTGCGCACCAGTTCGAATGTTATACCTTCCTCCACAGCACGAGAAGCTGCTGCTGGTGTGGAGGATGTACCCGGAATTGAACAGGAATAAGGGGGTATATTTGAGGAGGGAGCTAGTGTGGGGTTGTGTCGTAAGACGTAGAGGGCTGAGGCTCTATTACTGTCTATTACTGGGGGTCTAGCAACCGTTGCACTCCTGGCACGTTTTATATCTGACGTGGAAGGTTCTGCATCATCGTGCCTCCCCTTAGAACTGCAACATGGTGGAGGTTGTCGCTGGTGATGGGTTGTCAGCGGGGTTGGAGTCTGTAGCTACACTGTCATTGGGGTCTTGCGTAATATCGATGATGGAGTGCTGTACATCGTAGTCATTCACGGTTCTGTGGAAGGAAAAAACAAGAATATAAGGAGCAGCACTTAAATTTTGTTATATTTTGTAAATGCTCCACTTAGGGGTGTGACGTGTTAGAGATAGAATCTGTAGAAAAATTCAGGTTCACAAGCCCATCCATATGTATTATATCCGGCCCTACAGGGTGTGGTAAAAATGTGTTTATGCTTAAAATCATTAAAGATAATGGGGGGATGTTTTAAAAATTTGTGCATAAAGTAATATGGTGATATTCGACGTACCAATCAGTGTTCAACGAGTACCAAGATGATATTTTTTTCCATAAAGGCGTATATGACGTTAATTTGTTAAAGGGAAATGAGCATACAGTCATTGTAATTGACGATCTCATGTTGGAAATGGATAAAACGTTTGCCGAGACATTTAGAGTGTTTTCCCACCATCTTAACATAAGCGTATTCTTCATCAATCAGAATCTATTTTTCAAATATAGATACATGCGCGATGTGTCGTTAAATACACAATATCTAGTCTTATTCGCGCAACGTAGAAATGTGTCACAAATTGGGGTATTAGCCAATCAAATGTTCCCGAATCAGCGTAAGGAGTTTTTGGAGGTTTATAAAGAAGCTACAAGTCAGCGTTACGGATATTTGCTTTGTGACCTTCACCCGCGGAACACGTTTAGGGTGCTTCTAAGAACGAATATATTCTCAAGCGAGCCTGAAACGGTGTACAGGGTGTACATAAAGTCAGGATCTATTTTTGTGAAGCACTTGGAAATTATATGGAATTCAATCATAAAATGATAAAGTGGTAACATTTATTAAATAATTAAGAGTAGGATTCGACGTGACGCCCATCAGTATCCCTGCACAGCTCAAATCGTTCCGCAGCATTTCTAAACACATTCTGGAGCATTGGCGGGGTTATGTTATCTGCAGCAGTTCGTATACGTAAGTTTTCAAGACTCGTAATCTTCGTCTGATAGACGTGCGATTTGATAAAGCCCCATGCAAAGAAATCTAAAGGGGTTAAATCTGGTGATCTCGCTGGCCAAGGTCTGTTGCTTCCGCGTCCGATCCAGTGATTTGGAAAACGTCCATTTAGATAATCCTGAACAATTTTGGCATAGTGACAAGGAGCACCATTGATAGACGACGGTACTAACAATCCTATCCCGTCGTCTATCAACATGATGGTGCTCCTTGTCACTATGCCAAAATTGTTCAGGATTATCTAAATGGACGTTTTCCAAATCGCTGGATCGGACGCGGAAGCAACAGACCTTGGCCAGCGAGATCACCAGATTTAACCCCTTTAGATTCTTTGCATGGGGCTTATCAAATCGCACTTCTATCGGACGAAGATTACGAGTCTTGAAAACTTACGTACACGAAATGCTGCAGATAACATACCCGCAAATGCTCCAGAATGTGTTTTAGAAATGCCGCGGAACGATTTGAGCTGTGCAGGGATACTGATGGGCGTCACGTCGAATCCTACTCTTAATTATTTAATAAATGTTACCACTTTATCATTTATGATTGAATTCCATATAATTTCCAAGTGCTTCACAAAAATAGATCCTGACTTTATGTACACCCTGTATATTCCAGAATGACAAATAGACTGAAATAGTACCGTGAATTAATAAAAATCTATCAACGATTGTCCCGGGTATTATACAAATGTTTGTTAAAAATATCGACTCCCACTTTTTAATATGCATCTGTGAAATCTGTCTTAATGTTATAAAATGTAATGTGCCAATGAAAACCCCCTCAGAAGGCTCGCCTATGTCGTTATAAGAACATAATACGTACGCTCGCTCGTAAAAGTCAAACTATGGGGAAGAAAAAGCGAATTACTATATAAAGAGGGGGATCATTCCTCTCCATCTTATTTTCAGTTTTGGGACCTTTACTGACTAAATTAATATAATGAAGAAAGTGGTAGTGATTCAGCACGAGGTATATGCTTCATTCCAAAGTTCAAAGAATCCAGACACGGTTCTAGAACACCGTTAAAACAGGCTTAACTGAATGGAAAGCGAATTCTTAGCCATATTAAAGAGTGAAAAGTCACCTGATGGGAAAAGGATCTTGTACCAAGAGGATCTGCAGAAATTTCTTCATGAGTACGAAGATTATAAGAATCCGACAGAGCTCCCCGTCCGTCCCCGTCCGTCCCCGTGGTTATTAGGTACAGCACGAGCAACGATGAGTATGGCGACATAGGACCTGGTGCCGACGTTAGAGATAACCAACCAAAGAATAACGGAACGCAACACATCGAGCATGTATTAAAAAGCAGTCTCCCACATACATTTAGGAATAAAGGCTTAAGTCTTTATAATCTATTGAGTGATGACCCCATCATACAGTGGACCGATACATGCGAGGTCATTGTTGAAGGAACAAGGGTACAGGGATCCAATATCGTTGACATTGTCCATGATCTGGTGAGAAAGTGGGACAGGCCCTCACCATCAGGATGGAAGCATATTAAAGCAAGACTACAACAAATAAATGTCCCAAAAACATTGATAGGAAATCTGAATAGGTTAAAAGACTTGGAGCAAGTCTCGCATGTGTCACAACTGAGTACGCCATCACCCACAACAGTAGCAGCTCTGAAGAGGAGAAAGAGACCAAACGGCCAACTTTATCCACATGTCTCTAAAATACGCAAATGGCTTACATATTAAGAAAACGCTATTATGACATTCTAAACCAGCCTCCTATGGTGGTGTTAATAGACTGTTCAGAGGTGTTTACAATGATGGAGTAGGGAAAAAAGATGTTGAGAGGTTTTTGCGGGAGCAGGACGCTTATACACTTCATAAACCTGTGAGAAAAAGGTTTAAAATGACCAAGACAAGAGCGGCTTCGAGTGACTCTATTTGGCAAGCAGATTTAACGGACATGCAAAGATATTCACTGTATAATGATGGCTACCGCTACATCCTATTCATAATAAATGTATTCTCCAGATATCTGTGGCTAATTCCTCTGAAAAATAAATCGCCTGTATCAGTTGCTAAAGCCACCAAAACGCTGATGTTGAAAGAAAACAGGGTTCCTGGCTATTTTTGTACTGATATGGGGAAGGAATTTATAGGTCGCGCATTTCAGAACATGCTGACACAGTTTAATATCAGTTACTACACTAGCATTTGTATACATAAGGCCTTTTTAGCTGAAAGAGTTCAACGGACCATAAAGGAACGCATGCATCGCCAATTTACACATGAAAACACATACAGATATATAAACATTCTGGGATCATTGGCCTCTTCATACAACCGTTCACACCATCGCACGATTGGCACAACACCTAACGAAGTTTTAGAAAGAGGTACGCGCCCAGAGACTGATGTGAAAAGAGCTGGAACACTGCCACCACACTCTACACGTTTCAAAATCAATGATTATATAAGGCTATCGCGTTTTTAAAGGTAGTGCTATTTTTAAAGTTAGTGCTATGAGACCTAAAGGCGAGATAATAATGTATTACAGTGAAGATTTGAGTGGGGAGGAAATCGCTGCAGGCTTTTACCGCGAGGAGTTGCAGAAAGTGGCTTTTAATTTAGGAATAAATGTGTCGAAAATTGAAAAAAGTTTAGGGAGCAAAGGTTCAGGAATGAGAAAAATGTACCTCGTGAAATGGCTAGGTTACCCAGAAAGCTTCAACACCTATATAAAAGCTGCTGCAATAATGAAGCTTAAATAGTACGCAACATGGCGCCTAACCTCTTCTATGTCACACTCCCGTCCTCTTCTTCTATGTCTGTACATCCTAACAACACCCTGGCCAACTTTGTAACAGAACTCCATGGGCCCATTGAATTGGAACGTGATTCATACAAAGTTGGTGTTTGTGAATTTCAGTTAGCCACCAAATTTTTAACGTTTGAAAATGAACAGGTCATATTTCTGATCCTTAGAAAATTCGATGAGTGTGAAAAATTAGGCATAACCTCAGATAACACTATGTGATCAGTCCTGTTCGGTGGGGTACAGTACTATAGTACAACTGTAACACTATGTCTCGGTCATTATGACACAGCCACGGACATTGTGATGGGGTTAAACAAGTCTTGAAAAGTCGTACCTGACAACCGATTTACTTTTTGAAGTCGTAAACATAGACACGCCTGCACGCACGTTGAAGTTAAAATCAACGTTTAGTAGAAATATTAAAGACAACGAGCTGTTCACAATTGTGGCCGAGGGTCGACATGGTGCAGCCCTCCAAAGATATACCTTTCTCGAGGCAAAACATGACTTGTCCAGCTTAATGTATCAGTTAAAATTGGAGAAATTGGGTGAAAGCTATCCATCCCCAGACATGTGCTATATTTACAGCAATATTGTGGAGCATCAATTTGTTGGGGGACACCCAGGCGCGCCTGGTGCGCATTGTACACATTCCCAACCATAGGGGGAAAAGTTTGAGCATTACATATGACAAGCCTCATTATGTGAATTTTGTGACTAATCTATTAACCAATATCTCAATATATATAAGAACGATTGAGGGAAAAATTTCCCATTCGGTAATGGGAGTTTAACAGTGAAGCTACAGTTTCGTCGCTTTCAGCTATAATGACCCGAAGGCCTTTCACAGTCTATCGAGGGGTGAGATAGCGTGGGAGTGAGCTTGGATCCATTTTTTCAACCATACAACGCACCGCTGTCCCACTGTTGAAAAGGGAGGCTAGATACCTGGGGAGGAAGGCGTTACAATCAGGTTTTAACGTGGTAGAAGACATAATGGGTGGAACTAAACCTAAAGAAGCTCTAAAAAAAATATTTAAAACGTACACGGGACGAAATCATCAAAGATGCAAAGAGAAAAATGCGTGGTGGCGGAAAGAAGAAGAGGGTTGTCAGAAAGAAGGGGTTACCAACACATGGCACTAAACGTAAAAGTGCGGGGCTCCAATAAACCTTAGCCCCCCCCCCCGCCCATGGCCTGAACCATTAGAGGTACAGTAAAACTAAACTTACCTTCTAAAAAAACTTCACTTTTTTCTACGTGAAAGTCACAATATGATAATAAAAACCCACTCTAATAGACAGAGTTTATTTCCACAACAGTTTCGATGCCCACTGGCATCCTCTTCGGGTGGATACAGAAAAACGAATTTTTTTGTATCCACGATTTTTTCTGTATCCACCCTAAGAGGATGCCAGTGGGCATCGAAACTGTTGTGGAAATAAACTCTGTCTATTAGAGTGGGTTTTTATTATCATATTTAAACATACCTTACAAAAGAGAATTTCATCCTGCATTTAATGAGAAACAATTAAAACTTGGTGTTCCCGCCATTGGCTTCCAAGACAGCCTGAATTCGCTTTAGGGAGCTTGCCAATAGTGACGTGAAGAGATCTTGATCGTTACGCAAATTTGCTAAAACAGTTTCAATGTGTTGCGTCATTGTATCCTTCGAAAATCGATTTGCTGCAGGTTCTTGAAACAAGAGACATTCAACCTTGTCCTTTATAACTGATCCAATGTGTTCACAGACGTTTAGGTCAGGAGAATTTCCTGGCCATTCTTCATTTCCAAAGAAATCGATCTCATGGTTCCGCAACAACTGTTGAGTGGCTAATGCCTTAAAGCAGGAGGCCTTATCGTGCAGAAGTGTGACCTGATGGACATCCATAACATTGTTTGGGTTTCTTAGAAAAGGAATGACATGCTAGGATAGAATAATACCACGAAAATACTGTCCATCCCAACTCTGACCATTTGGCTTCAGCACCCACATGAGCTTCTTTGCAGTGAACAAAACAAACACACCAACACAGTCTGGGCTTTTTAATAATTCGCGATAATGTTCATTGTCATCGATTTCATCTGGTGTTGTGGCCCACACTCGATTATTTTGGTAGTTAGGCCGACGTGTTACGTAAACAAAAAATTCATCGGAGACTGCTAAATGCATGAAATCATCCACATCCCAATCTTCAAGATAATGGGCAAACCACAGTCTGTCATCGATGTTAAGTTCAATTTTTCTTGGCTTTGGAAGTTCATGCCAAGGCTTTAAATCTTGCCTATGACGGTACAGTCGAATGATCTCACCACTAACGATCTTTCCTCTCAACACTTCAATCTCTCTAGAAAGTTTAGCACAGCTGTTTTTCCGCTTACGCGTACCGCTTTCAATGATGTCCTTTGTTTCCTGAGAGAGTGGCAAATTTGGGCCCCCAGATTTGGTTGTATCCATTTCACATCATCTAAAGTTTTATTCCAATTTCTTTTGACGAAGTCCTCACTTCTTCGCAACTTTTTGGCAACCCATGAACGTGTTATAAAGGTGGCTCCAGCATCACGAGCTTCCCGAAATGTTATTGCTCGTAAGCGATCTATCACTCGTTGCCTCTCCGAATCACCAATTAATTGAGAAGCCATTATATTATCACTTTATCAGCTAGAGTAATTTTAATACGTGCAATAAATAAAGAATTTTATATATTTTTATAATCATTAAAAACTATTTCGATATAAGTAAACATGTAAGCTACAAATGGGGGGGCTAAGGTTTTTTGGAACCCCTTACATAAGAAAAGAAGTGTTCTAAGCAAAGGAAATTTATGGCTGATCATTTTTTTAACTGATATAAGCTGAAGACAATGCTCTCACGAATCATAGACTGATTACTACTTGTCGAGAGAGGTGGTACTATTTCTGACTCGTCATGGCGCGTTTCATCCATCCTTGTAGCTCACAATGTTGTAAATCGGAACTGTCTCTCTTTGATATGCCCCCTACACAGGTTTCTATTGAGCATAGCGACTTTATTACAATTAACCCATTAAACACAATTAGTTCACCGAGTGCCCCTTTAAAATTCGTGATACCCAGCTCACGCCCATACTTTTTTGATTCGAGCTGCATGCACATGTACGCTAAACTGCGCATAGTCGGGCGGAGCGTTTTTACACTTTTTTCGATTTTCGTTTTGTAATAGCGCGGAAAAGTGGCTCTTCCACGTTAAAAGTGAGTGTGTAAAATCTTAGAGATCTGCAATAATATCTTCTGCCTCCGCACGCCCGTTGAAAATCCAAAAAATGCGCCAAAATATGCATTTTTCAATATTTTCTTATAGTTTTCATTTTCATCCTACCTTCTTGTAATAGCGAGGAAAAGCATCCTAAAGGTTTATTTTAGACTAGTTTTAAATATTTTTGTCCTGCGATAATTTCTTCTGTGTCTGCAAACGTTCCAAAATACGGGAAAATTTACATAAATAGGGTATTTTATAATGACGCTATTATGGTCAACTTCGGCCCTACACCACAGTTTATTCGTTAATTATGTATTAAGTAATGCAATTAACAATTCATTATATCATATTTTAGTAATTTAAGAAGTTTATATATTTGAGCAATTAAATAATTTAGGTCCACCAATGCAGTTTACTTTGCATATGCTTGGTTTATTTTTGATGACTTATTATGCAATATGTATGCAGCTCCTCGCTTATTTCGTCAATATTGAATGTACTATATTGACAAAATAACCCAGAACTCACCACGTGGAGGTGGCTGCATTTCGAGTTCCTCCCTGCCCGACCCAACTACCCTACCATTATCGGACTTAGGCTAGTTACACACTGTAGTCACTTTTTGTTTCCATTCTTGGCATTTTCTTTCTGGATTCTAATCTTGCTCTGATAAATCCATCCCTTGCCTCTGAACCGCATACTGCAGCTGAAGCCTCTGTTACCAGCTTTATATGCCGTTCAACCGCTTGGGTGTGGCAAGGAAAGCGTGGGATGAAATCAGGTACATCTCCTGATGAGATATAGTTCAGGATGTCGAGCGTAATAGAACTTTTGTCAGAGAAGGCTCTGACAGCTCACAAGTTTGCCAGTTAATCATGTTGTAGTACTCACTGCACTGAAAGTTCAACCTGGGCAATTTAAACACTCTCACTGCGGCTGACTCAGAATCTCTTGCTTTAAGGATTCTCCTCCATCCTAATTCTCTGATATATTTTGCTTCATCGTGAATCATACTAAGGAGAACATTCTCAGGATGAGAAAAATAGGAATTTCTCTGAATAACACGATCAACTATTTCTATACAGCGGGCACTCAACGACCTCGAGCGTTGTATCATTTGATAAAGATGTTTGGTTCCCTGTGTTGCTGAAGAATTTCTCTTGATTTGAAACCACATTGGAACATAAACTTTCATAATATAATCCACGATACACTTAAGGTTGTCTGAAGGTTCTTCAGTTGAAACGTAGAGACGAAGTATGCGGTTAGCAGTTGTCACCCATCTGGAGTGTGCCATTTTGCCTGGTTTCCTTTGAGCTAGAGAGGGAGTACATTCACCTTTTGACACAGCATCATAGATTTCTGCCAAATATTTCTGATCTGTGCTCAGATCATCTCTGTTAACTACAATTTCTTCCGCTTCAACTGCTTCAAACTCAGCAACAGGTCTCTTTTCACAATCAATTAACTCTTTTCCTATAGGCCCCGTAAAACTATGAGGACCTGTTGTTTTACCATCAATGTCAGTCACTATGTGCCGCAAGGGAAGTTCATTAGTGTGAAGCAAGCAAATCAGCCACTGGAGTGCTCTCTGAAAGTGCTCTTCAATACTTCTTATCACTCCTCCTTTTGGTCCTGTATTAACTGCTGTCCCGTCACGTTCAATGGCTTTAACTTCTGAAGTATCAATCTCATTTGAGCGAAAAAAATCCAAAATTGCAGAAGATATACTCTGTGCTGAGCCAGAAGCGGGAGTTACATGCCCAATATAATGCGAGTTTGGTTCTTGAAGCAAAGTGACATGTTCTTCTGTTATATTTTTTTGATAACCTTTACTGCCAACTTTTTCTTGCACTGCAGTTCTGTCCTTTTTTCCATCGAAATAGATACTCTCCATAGTTTCTTCTTCGTAATCTCTCTTTTGAATGATAGATCTCACTCTTTTTCTAACTCTCCTTACTTTGCATCTGTCTATAACTGAAGTTAAATCTTTTTCGTTTATAATTCCCACGTCTTCAAGAACAGCCGAAGCAATTATAGCAGCAGACCTGTCTGACACACCAGTGATGAGATTGTTCCATCGATTTGATTCTCTGTGTCGGTTCATAATCAGAATCCGCTCCTTCTGTTTCACTTGATGTTGATGACAGTGTTTCAGTTGCCTGTCGTTTACTGGTAGATGGTTTTGGTTCATACTGTTTCATTCTCTGTTGTCTTCTAGCAATAGCTGCTAGATCTTTACGAGTTTGTGAAACATCAAGGGAGCCTATTGCCAATTTTCTTGTTGTTCTCTGATCTTTAAGGAAGTCTTGTTCAATTGCTGGAACCTTGAGATGGTTTTCACATGAACATTTATCAAAATTTTCACATTTGCAAGCACTGATGTCAAATAATTTGTTTTCTGCCTCATTTTGAAATGTTTGTAATTTAATTTTGAATGAGTCACTATCTTGTTTCCTTTTTGTTGACTTTAGAAGGTTTTGACATTTTTCATGGTAATTTTTATGAGAAACAGTGGAAATAGAGGCTGTTTCCACAAATCTTCGAGAGTTTTTGAGAGAACACCCGAAATTTCTGCAACTGTAGGCTCTTTCTTCGATGTCTTCAGATTCAACCTTATTTGATGAAAATATTTCATGACGTCCTTATAGTTTGAAAGGCACCTCTTGTCTAGATCAGCTGGAGCCCCAAATATAGGGCAACTTGAAGAAGTTCTTGTTGCTTGAGCTGGTACTGACATTGTGAAAAACAGTAATTAATATAAAAATTAAGAAATTACTCCTAAAACGTAAAATATTCTTGCATTCTGCAGAAGTTTTGTATATTACACCAACATATTATTATGCACTAAAATATGCAGTATATGTCCACATATAGGTGTTGTCGTGTTCAAAAGATGTATTAACACAAGAGCAACGCAATCCACATCTTACCCGAAACGTAGCTAGCACAACACTGCGGGGAAGTGAGAGCAAGAAGGCCTGGTAGAGTGTTGTGAATGATGACTCATCAGTCATCACTCACTGACTCATTGCCGTATATGGCAATGACGAGCAACACACCATACCAGGCTGTGGGGAAGCTTCTAGAACGATGTGGGAGTACTACATGACGTACAAAGTGAATTGATTAGTGTATAGGCTGAATATGAAAAATATATAATTTATGCGGATTTTTCAGTATTTTGGAACGTTTGCGGTGGCAGAAGATATTATCGCAGGACAAAAATATTTAAAACTAGTCTAAAATAAACCTTTAGGATGCTTTTCCTCGCTATTACAAGAAGGTAGGATGAAAATTAAAACTATAAGTAAATATTGAAAAAATGCGTATTTTGGCGCATTTTTTTTATTTTCAACGTGCGTGCGGAGGCAGAAGATATTATTGCAGATCTCTGAGATTTTACACACTCACTTTTGACGTGAAAGAGCCACCTTTCCGCGCTATTACAAAACGAAAATAGAAAAATGTAAAAACGCTCCGCCCTAGCGCATAGCCCATTGAGATGGAACGGACTGCGATGATAGTTACTCTGCATACCCTGAAACCAACTTTCTACACTCCATATTCAACCGGTGTGAGGTGTATTTATCAGGTCAACATCTCGGCAGGAACGGGTTATTATCACCTACGAGACTATCTGGAAAATATCCTCAACTTTTCAAAAGAAGCGAAGGACACCTTTTTAACTGCCGACGGCTATTATCAGACCAAAGACGAAAGTAGTATAAAGGATAAATTTAAGAAATTCTAAAAAGATATCCGAATGTTTTGGACGTCTGCATACAGACTTCACATTCCAGGAGAAACTGCTTATGAATGGGGTGGACATGAAGTTAAAGCTCACCCGCACGAATCCTGAGATCTGCATAAATCTGGGACCTGATCAAGAAGAGGGCGCAAAACCCGTTGTGATTCACATCATGGAAACATATCTGCCCGTACGCCGAGTGAAATTAAGTTCCCCGAAATATGTAGAAATTGAAAAAAATTTAATACACGCAGCAGTAAAATACCCAATTAACAGAGTACAGATCAAACTATACACGGTGCCGTAGGGTTGGCATCGAAGCAGCTAGAAAACGTGGCCCTGGGAGTTCTACCTAAAAGGTTATTAAGTGGAATGCAGGATCTTTCTTCGACGAATTGAAAATATAAAAAGAGCGCCTTTAAATTCGAGAATTTCGGTCTTAAAAATATAACTCTATACGTAAATGGCGTTGCGTTAGGCGGGACTATGGATACGGACTACTCATCAAACGCTGTGTTCCCGCTTTGCGTGAGAGCTTGCTTATAGTAATCTGGCCCATATTACTTGTGGCTGTGACGAACTTGGGATTGGCGTAACGCAGAAAGAATATGTCGATCAATTTAACCTTTACCCGTTTGATATCACCCCCGACTTATCTGCTAGTGTAAATACACACTTAAGTCCACACCAAAGTGGAAACATCTCAGTCAGATTGGAATTCGCCAACCCTATAGACGCACCTATTAGTGTACTACTATACCTCGAATCACAAGCTCTAATAGAAATTCACCGCTTCAGGAACGTAGTGACAGACTTTTAAAACGGACGCGAATACACTCCAGAAAGTAATGAAAATTGATCGAGTTACACGCTCCAAATTTATCGGTGTGTTTGTGAAGAATGAAACATTGAAATTGCGAACTACGAGAGACTGGTGTAGTCTTATTGTCAATACGGACATTGTGGGGGGCGAGGGGATTCGTTAGTTTGCAATCTATTTTAAAAATAGGGAGAGAATGTACTATTTTGATTCACTCGGCACTCAGCCATGGAGTGACCCTGTTGTTGTACAATTTATCGAACAGCTGCATGTCCCTGAAATTGTCTGGAATCCTTACCGTTTCCAAGGATATTTTAGTAATACTTGTGGCATGTACTGTCTTTCATTTCTCCTGCACATGTCACGTGGGAGGGGATTTATAAATTTTTAAAAATCATTTGATTTGTGCGACACTGAGATGAATGATGAATTGGTATGCAGACATGAAAAACGGTTCCCATTTGTGCGCACTCGCTGTATTGTGTAAAGTTTTACGTGTATATATAAAACTGTAACTGTATTGTGTAAATGTCTCCATTAATGTTAGTCTTATTTAATGGACGCTAGTTCTGTAAGCTGAAATGTACTAAAACATGATTTCTACCATTTAATAAATTGAATTAAAATACAATGTGTTTTGTTCTTAACCACAAAAAAAAATTACATTAGTTTCTCGATGACCTGGCGTTCGTTGGTCTGGATGTGAACCAATACCTCGACCTCCGCATTCAGGTCACTGTGCTGGCTGCGCGGTAAAACCTCAAAATCGCTGTCGATGATTTGCCTTTCATCAAAGCTGTCGCGAAAAGTAGCTATAACACGATCAAGTTCCGCATCGGTCCTTTAAGGAGAAATTATCATGATTAGTTCATACTGAATCTTTCTTAATTAAAATCCACTTTTTCATAAATCGAATTGTATTCAGAAAGCCTAGCTCAGTACTAATGCAAACTAGTTTATAATTGAGGATACCCGGTATGAAACATTTACAATAAAATATGAGGAGTAGAAATGTATTATTACAACCACACCATATATATATATATATATATATATATATATATATATATATATATATATATATATACACAGGATGTCCCATAAGTCCAGCATCATAGAACAAATATTAAAAAAAGGCAAAACAAAAGCTTTTATTTACAGAACGTGCTCAATATGTCCACCATTGTTTTCAATACAGAAATTCAGACGTGATACTCAGTCAGCAAGCACACGGTGAATGATGTCAGGAGTAATGGTGTTACATGCCCCAATAATGCGCTGCCGCAAATGTTCAACACTCCTAATTTTCTCTGCGTATACCAGCGCTTTCAAGTGGCCCCAGAGATAAAAATCTAGTGGCGTGAGATCCGGGCTTCTAGCTGGCCATTCCACAGGCCCTCGACGTCCTATCCAATGACCAGGGAATTGTTGGTACAGGTATTCCCTTACTTGAGTGCTATAATGTGCAGTAGCGCCGTCTTGCTGGAACCATGTTGGGAAATTTCCTTCTTCGTTCAAGACACTGGGAAATGCTTCTTCCTTGAGCATGCGTAGGTAGGTGTCTCTAGTGACATGTTCATCGAAAAAGAGGGGGCCTATGATGCGATCTTTCCAAATGCTACACCATACCATCACCCGAGATGCACCTTGTTCCTTTGAAGAGGTATACCAGTGAGGGTTGTTTTGAGACCAGTAGCGGGTGTTCTGTCGATTTACCTCACCATTTCCATAAAAAGCAGCCTCGTCACTGAATAGAATGGTGGACGGGAAATTGGCATCCCGATCATATTGTTCCGTAGCCCATTCACAAAATTCCATCCGCCGGTCGGGATCATCTTCGCTTAATTTCTGTAGGATCTGGTTTATATGGATGCCATTTGTGAGCCTGAAGAATGCGATGATGGATGCTACTTTTCGACACTCCTCTCTCGGCGGACAATCGCCGAAGAGACTTATTGGGACTTCTGTTAAAATGAGCCAGGATAGCAGTCGCTGCATCATCGTCAGTGGACCTCCTTGAAGGTCCACTGCGTGGTTTATCTTCTATTGATCCTGTTTCCGTAAACTTTGCAACAAGTCTGCTAACACAACTCTGTGTTATTGGCTCGCGGTCTGGATGAAGTTTTGTTTGGAAAATAGAATTTGTTTTTCTGAGGTGTCAAACAAACTGACCTGGCGCCGATCTGCCGCAATCTAAATTCCATCGAACCGTTACGTCCTTCTAGAGCCAAAAACAATATTATTTATTAATTGTATTAATTGTATTTCACTTTGCCCTATATGGGAACTTCAATTTTTAACATTAGAAACAAACTTTTAAAATTGCTCAAGGAATTCTACCCACAACTAGGTATAAAAATTATATTCACCCCATCTAAATCGATTTACCATTTATTTAAATACAAGGGTTATTCCTACACTTCTTAAGTCATCCATAGTTTATCAATACAATTGTGACCACTGTATGGGGTCATATATAGGTAAAACTAAAAGACATTTAAAATCCCGTATTTACGAACATCTCGGTAAATCGGTCTGTACAAATTTACCCCTTGGCAAACCACCTAATTCTCTCATACATAATCACTCGCACAACAATAACCACCCAATTTCAAAGTCTAATTTTGCCGTACTTGCTGCCGGAAGCTCTGATCTTAAGCTCAAAATTATGGAATCTTTGTTTATTTATAAACTAAAACCAGACCTAAATTCTGACGAATCATCGATAGATCTGCTATGTTTTGGTTAAGGTACTAGTTTATTTTATTTTATTTACCTTTCAGTTTTAATGCTTTTATATTTTTCCTAGCTACTTTTTATAATTAACTTTTTAACTTCACATTTATTTACCTTTTAGTTTTAATGTTTTACATTTTCTTAGCTACTTTTTATAATTTTTTAACTTTATTTTAAATTGTTATTAAGCAATTTGTATTTTGTATGTGATTTGGCATTTTATTGTTTTAGCCCTGAAGATGGAATTAGTGCATTCCGAAACGTTGGTACTATTAAACCTTGAAGGATGTTTATTTTTTCTCTGGTGTTCCTATTTATTATATATATATATATATATATTTCTTTTTTTGGTCTTAAATATAAATTTATATTGGAACAATCTATTTGGGCGAAAGGCGAGAAATGAAGTAAGGTTTAAAGATATATTTGTATCTTAAAGATAAAGTTATATCGAAACAAAATAGTTGGCCAAAAGAGGAAAAATGAATAAGTTGCCCCTAATTTAATTTCTATTTTGTTTTAAAAATCATATTAATGCTTTTTATATTATAGTTTAAGAATAAAAGTGTGTATTATGGCGAAAATTTGTTTTTGTATTAAACTTAGTTGTCTTATTCGATTTTTTGTTTAAAAGATCGCCTACCAAATGTCAAATTGGCCTGGTGATGATCCACCACAAGAAGCTCAATAGAAAAAGCTATTGGCGTTGCCTTTTTTTGAGACCTTGTCGGTTTACTCCCTTGGTCCCATAAACGTATTTATTTATGTTTAATAGCTTTGTCTATTGGGTCGTATTTAAAGACCTCGTCGGTCTACCAGGAGCAGGTAAGTAAAGTGGTGGTTGTGGAGGTGGTTGGGTGGTTATGTTGCTGTGGAGGTAGTTGTGGTGGTGGTTGTGTCATACTGCTTCACCACCAATCGTCTAAGTTTCGACGCTTTTTTAACACTCATATCAGTTACGTGATGTTGATGGGATGAGCTCATAAAAGTTGATACTTAGACGATTGGTGGTGATGATGTGTTATTTTCGTGTGGTGGTTGTGCTCGTATATGGTTTGCTATTGGGGTTTTCCATGCATCTGTTTATATATATATATATATATATATATATATATATGAGGAATAAGAGGACGAGAAGGTGGTACATGTTTATTAAACAGACGTTTTGCAAAATTCAATTTCCATCATCAGTGCTAAGAAATAAAAAAATTAAAAATAAAAGTGAACAAATATAGTAAAAGGTTTTATACAGTATATTACAGTCTTATGATAATAATTTAAAATTAAAAAAAGAAAAAATTACATAAAATGTAGAGCTAAGTTACAGTTCCCTAAGAACAAACGCTTCAATCAAATTATTATAGAAAGATACGACCGAGTCACGTTGAAGAGGTACAAGGACTCAAAAAACGTTTACCGAAAATGGAGAAAAGCCAACTCCGACTTTCAATTATTGAATGTTTGTAAGAGTTATAATTTTATTCCTAAATTTATCAAATTTAAACTCTACAACAGACGACTTTATAACTCTAACATGTACAAATCTTTCCAGCATAAACTATTAAGTAAAGAAATTAAGTTTAAGCATAACAATAGTAAAAACCTTATCACTAAATATAATCTCTCTTTAACTCAACTAAAAGAATCTAAGTTTTATTGACTATTTAATGTTGAAAAATCAAATTGTTAAAGATGCCAACAACTATCGCAAACAAATTCAGCTAAGACATAATAGAAAATTAAATCCATTGGGCCTGAACTCCAACCTTCAACCTCTAAACCCCGATCAAACAATTTTTAATTTTTCTAAGAGAACTTTGACAACAACGAAAGACGACTTCTCTCTTTGGGCCTAGATTTTAAGTTACTAAATTTTAAGATAAATTATTTTAAACACTTTTTATCATTTGAAAAACTATTTCATAGTTTAAAATGATTCCCAATAGCTGACGAGACAAAACTTCCATTTCTAAAATCTTCAATTACCCATATCGCTAATAAACACTTTTATAACTTTAAACTTCATAAAAATTCCCCCCTAATCAATAGTAAAGATATCGCTTGCCTAAAAGAATTATTCAGGAATGACTCCATCATAATTTCACGTCCTGACAAAGGTAAAGGTACCGTTCTTCTTAACAAATCAGATTATATTAATAAGGTTAATAACGTTCTCAACGACTCCTCCAAATTCAAAAAGATTAAGGATAATCCTCTAACACTTTCCCTAAAACTTGAAGATAAAATCAACTGTTTCCTCAAAAAATTATATGATCAAAATAAAATTTCGGAAGATGTTTACAACCAAATGCGTTCTTCCGGCTCGTCCCCAGGTACTCTTTACGGCCTCCCTAAAACCAAATTTACCCATTAGACCTATCCTTTATGCTTACACCACCCATAATTACCACCTAGCAAAATTCCTAATTCCCACCCTAACCCCCTAACGCAGAATGAATATTCCGTCTCCAATTCTTACGAATTCGCTAAAGAAATACAGACGGTGAACATTTCAAACAACCTCCATATGCACAGTTTTGACATAGTATCCCTCTACATCAACGTACCAATTAAAGAAGCTATCGAAATCTGCATCAATAATTTATTTTCTAATAATCAGAACACAGTCCTCAACCTAACGAAACAAGAATTTATCAGACTGTTAACCCTTGCCGCTTCAGATACCTTCTTTTTCAATAAACAACTTTACCAACAAACCGATTCACTAGCCATGAGATAACCCCTAAGTGCCACACTAGCTAACATCTTTCTCTGCTATCACGAAAATAACTGGCTACTCCATTGCCCCACTCATTACAAACCACATCTATATAAAAGATATGTCGATGACACTTTTCTCCTCTTTCACAATGCTAACCACGCCCCTCTTTTTCTTAACTATCTCAATTCCCAGCATCAAACCATCAAGTTCACTAAAGAAGACGAATCTAACAACACCCTACCCTTCTTAGATATAATAATAACAAAACAAAATAATAAATTCAGCACTTCCATATATCGAAAACCTACATATACAGGCCTAGGCACCAACTACTTAAGCCACATTCCCTTACTATATAAAATTTAACAGCATTAAAATTTTAATCCACCGTGCTTATCAACTTTGTTCCTCCTACTTATCCTTCCAAAACGAAATAGAATTCATTCACAGTTACAGCATTAATAACTCTTTCCCAAAACATTTACTACAATCTCTAACCAGAAATTTTCTCAATAACATTTATCAACCCTCCCTTAAAGTCCCCACTGTTAAAAAAGATATACAATACTTTTCTTTTCCCTACTACGACTACATTAGTTATAAAATACAACCAGAACTTCGCCACCTACTCACCCCTCTTTAGCCTCAAATTAACCTTCAATTTGTATTCACCAATAATAATAGCATTAAATCATATCTCAACCATAAAGAAAAAAAACCCAGCCCCTTGTTTCGTCCACCGTTTACTGTTCCAAATATACTCGCTGCAAAGCAGGTTATATTGGCAACACCATTCACCAATATAAAACAAGAGTGGACGAACATCGCGGCATTTCTACTAGAACCTCACAACCTTTAAATAAACCACCGAAATCAGCAATAAGAGATCATTGCCACCTCTATAATCACTCACTGCTCCTCACCAATTTCAAAATTAGCAATTCAGCATACCAACCAGACCTCCGCATCCTCGAATCCCTATACATTCTTAGTACAAAACCAACCCTCAACGACTACAGTTCTGATTCAACTTAAACATAGCTAAATAATTCTTCTGAACTATTACTGCGCCACCACTCTTCGACTTCTAACATGGCCACTTCAACAGTCAAATCATTCTCAACCTCATACAATTAGATTAAACACCCCCTTGTACAATAACCCGGTAAGTTTTTATTTTCAATATTCGTTTCACCCGATAACATTTATTTATATATCTTACCGCTCTACATTTTGTAATTTTTTCTTTTTTAATTTTACATTATTATCACTTTAATTTCAAATTATTATCATAAGACTATAATATACTGTATAAAATCTTTTAAGATCACTTTAACATATTGCTTCCCAAAGCATTCGGGAAGCAATATGTTAAAGTGAATTAACACTGGGAAGCAATATGTTAAAAAGAGAAAGGTTGGTTGGTTAGAAAGAGGTTGGTAATCTAGACCTACCGACCGTAAACAAAGCTATAAATGCCCAAACCGGGCATTCTTTATATATTTAATGTAGGTCAACTGAATGCCCGGTTAGGTCAACTGAATGCCCTGTTAGGTCATCTGTACGCCCTTGATGATTGGTTAGGTTAAGTCGTGATATTTTCGTTAGTTTTAACGAAAATATCACAACTTATACTAACCAATCGTCAAGGGCGTACAGTTGACCTAACCGTGCATTCAGTTAACCTACATTAAATATATAAAGAAAATGAAAGGATGCAAAAAGGAGCTACTCAACTCGTACTTGTGGAAAATGATGTGGCGTGACCGGTTCTTCCGATATCCATTTTTTACTTTTTGTGACCATATAGCGCAACAATTCTAATAAATTTACTTTCACTCTAACATGTTATGATTTACTTTTTATGCCTTTACTTTATTAAAGCGAACATTTTTTACCGTACTCCTTATCCTGAATATTGGGAAGCAATATGTTAAAGAGAGGTTCCTGGGAAGCAATATGTTAGTGATCCATCTTTTACTATATTTGTTCACTTTTATTTTTATTTTTTAGCACTGATGATGGAAATTGAATTTCTGAAACGTCTGTTTAATAAACATGTACCACCTTCTCGTCCTCTTATTCCTCACTAACTTACCATTCCCTAAGAACAAACCCTTCAATCAAGTTATATATATATATATATATATATATGTGTGTGTGTGATAATAGGGGCTTTATGGGCGTACAGTCGGGGAGTGTATGTGCGTTTGTGTGCGCTTTTAATTCGTTTGAAGGTTGTTAATATATACAAGCCATTTATGCCTTTTAAGCCAACTGGCTGATTAGGACCTTATAAGACAGCGGGCGCTTGGATGAATTCTCATTATGCGTCTGGCTAGAGCCAGACGAACACCCCTCCCTCCTTCTTTGGTTAAGGCTTAGGTTAGGTTTCCCTTTGGGAGGTGAGGCTGTCCCATCTTCTCTCCCTCTCTTAGGTTAGGTATACCCCTTTTGGGGCGAGGCCGTCCCAACTTCTCCCCTCAGGTTGCTGGGGGAGTTTCCCTTCATTGCGGCTTGTGGGATAACCCCTCCCCCCTTGCTGCATAACTCCCTCCCTCTTTGTTGCATAACCTCTTGCAACATTCTCCCTCCCCCCTTTGCAACATTGATCAACATTTGCATTGCACTCGTCCATTTTGCGGTCACATTACTTAGCTTGGTTGTCAGGGGGCCAAGACTTTTAAACCAGCTTCCAAAGGACCTCAGAAACGTTACAGGGGTCAAAGTTGAACTCTTCAAGAGGAGACTAGATGCCTGGCTCAGACGGTACCAGATGAGCCGGGTGTACTTGGCTATGTACTGTGGAGAGCGCAAGAAAGCAACTCGCTCCTCCACCAAGCCAGACCTAGAGGCAGGGCCACCAGCTTGACCTTCGTGTGAAGAGAGACCAACACACGGAACAGCAACGAGGTTAACGAGAGGGATTGTGTTTGAAGAGAACCGTGCCACATGTTCATCCCTTTGTTATGGAAAAGTGGGTGTTCATTTTATTCTGGCAGGTGATGTGTATATATATATATATATTAATATATATATTATAATATATATAATACTATCTTTTTTATTGATTTATTTTTATTTTTAGACAGTGAACTCTCACATTTTAGACTCTTTCATCATGCCTCGCGGGTTGAGCGAAGGCTCTCACTCGACCATCGTGAGTCGCTCCGGCCCTTCTGATCCTCTAAGGATGACCTTGAAGAGAGGAAACCTCTCCTTGAGGTATTCCTCCGTCAAACCCAATTTCATTCTGTGTTCGAATGGGATTATTCTCTTCGTTGATGCCCTTTTCATACCTACCTAGTAAATTCTGAAAATGGATTACTATAAGTTATGCCCAGTTAGGAATGGTACAATTTTATTCTTATTTCTGATCATTTCTGATAAACCCAAGGCAAAAATGTTAGAAAAGCGATTTTTGCATTCTTACTTTATTATGGCTAGAGGAGGACTGATTTCACTAATTGTAAACTGTAGTCACAAACATATATTGTAATTGACAAATGGACATTTTATTTTGCATTTACTATAGTTCAGCCAGTTGGTATCATGTTCCGAATTGGTTATAACTGGAAATGTCCATAAAGTTAGGCATTGAAGTGAAACCTGAGTGCAGTTATTCATATCTAAATAATAAATATTTCCACAAAGGAAAAAACATTTTTTGTTGAATTTTTTTAAAACAAAAACTTTTTGTAGAGTTCAAAAAGTGGTTTGTAAATGTCGATCCTTTTAAGTAAAAAAATTACTCAAATTAGTTCTAATTAAAATATACTGTACAGTAAGTACTTCGTAAGTTTCAGGTGTTGTTTCTTGAAGAGTCGATGCATCACTGAAATTACATTTGCATCACTGAAATTACATTAACTTATTCATAAGTTAAATGGGAAGTTAATTAAGTAAAGAAGTCAAGAACTGAAAACTGTCGTCATTCACTCTTTGTGTAGAAATTTATAGCATAGACACTTACAGAAACAACAGAGATAACACTGCTTTCATTATTTTATATATATATATATATATATATATATATATATATATATATACAGGGGTTAGACAAAATAATATGAACACCCGCCAATTTCACCGGTTATCTTTACGGACTGCTCAGACACAAAGTAAATGGTCAAATGACTGGCAAACCTATTTAAATGCGTAACAGAGAGTGTATACGTCATGTTATAACCCTCATGTTGTTTTTACAGATCTGAGTGAATTATGAATTAGCAGTTATGAAAGACCTGTCAGACTTCCAAAGAGGGCAAATTGTCGGAGCGCGGATGGCTAGTGTATCGGTGACAAAAACTGCTCAGATGTTCAATGTATCCAGAGGAACTGTCTCTATGGTCATGTCTGCATACCAAAACCATGGAAAGACAAGCACTGACAAATGCAATAGTGGACACAAGAAGAAGCTGTGTGATTGAGACCGCCGGGTGCTAAAGCGCATTGTGACAAAGAACCATAAGACCACAGCTTCAAAAGTGACTGCAGAGCTTAACCAGCATCTTGCAAGCCCCGTATCGACCAGAACTGTACGTTGCGAGCTCCATGGAGCTGGATACCATGGGAGGGCTGCAATTGCCAAACCCTTCCTTTCGCACATCAACATTGAGCAGCGCAGAAAATGGTGTATGACCATAAGAATTGGTCAATGGACCGGTGGAAGAATGTAGTCTACTCTGACGAATCCTCCTTTACGCTATTTCCATGTTCCGGTCGAGTTTACGTCTGGAGACAGCCTAAAGATGCTTATGACCCCGACTGCCTGACCCCAACCGTTAAGCATGGAGGCGGATCTGTGATGGTTTGGGCAGCAATATCGTGGAATACTCTTGGCCCAGCTGTAGTACTGCATGGTAGGGTTAACGCCCAGGTCTATCTGTCAATATTGGCTGACCAGGTCCATCCCATGGTCCAAACGCTGTTTCCCAATGGCGGTGCCGTCTTCCAGGATGATAATGCACCAATCCACACTGCTGGGGTCGTTAAAAACTGGTTTGAAGAGCATGTTAATGAAGTAGAACGCTTGGATTGGCCTCCACAATCCCCGGATCTTAACATTATCGAGCATCTGTGGTGTCAGTTGGAACAGCAGGTCAGAAGCCGATTCCCACTGCCGGCGTCTTTGGAGGAACTGGAGCAGGGTTTGCTCGAAGAATGGTTCAGGATTCCTCTAGCCACTGTCCAAAAGCTGTATGGATCAATTCCCCGACGCATTGCAGCTGTTATTGCCGCTAAAGGAGGACCAACTCCATATTAAGAATAAAAACCGCCATTTATCAAGGTGTTCATATTATTTTGTCTAACCCCTGTATATAGATAATTATATTCTTTATTGGCAGGAGATAAATCCTATAAAAAGTACAATATTCATTAAGGTAATAAAAGAAGCGACTAATTAAATAATAAAGACTAAAAGATTAGGATTAAAAAAAGTAATAATAATACACGTACTGAAACGAGTAATAATAGAATTAATAATAAATACTACCCAAAGCTAATACTAAAAATAAAAAATAAAAAAGTACATGTACTGGAAATGCCAATGTTGGTGTTAATTGGAGCTATAGACAAACACTTTCATACCAAGAAGTCCATAGTCCATATTCTAGAAGACATAAAGCAGAATTGATGAATGCTTGGACAACTGGGTTGTCTGACTTTTGAATTTTTCACATTAAATTGTATTGAGTGTATCTTGTTACTTCAAGGGGTTTCGAAACGTTGCGGTTAACGAACGTTTAAGAAGCTGAGCATCTTGGAGGTAACTTATGCAGCAGTCAAAATGATCTGTTATCAAGCAAGAACCTTTTTTATAATTCACCCACAGTTGCTGCCCACAGATATTAGCGCAGAAAGCAAGAAAAAGAGTCTCTTTTGTTTCCTTTGTACAGAATCTGAAATTCCTTATAACCCTGTTTGTTTTAGCGCAGAAACTTCGATATTTTCTTGTCTGAGTCGTCTCGCAAGGAGGAGCTGGGGTTAATTTTTCCCAGATACCTAAATTATTATACCTGCTTTATTGTTTCACCTTTCACTTTGAAAATAATAATAGTTATTTGACTTGAGCTTTTGGGATGGAACTCCTTACCCTCGGTTTTAGTAATATTGAAATTAGTATCATGGTTCTGTGAATTTAATTCGCCAATTTTTGTAAGATGATCCGGACCTTTAACTGAAGGGCTTATTAATACCATATCCTCGACATAGATCAAATTATTTATCTTCATGTTACCTATACAACATCCCACTCTTGCCTCATTAATTAAGAGAATTAATTAATTCATCAATATACACATTCAATAGCAGAGAAAGCAAGGAGCTTTGTCTGACCCCACATGAGGAACTAAAACATTCGGACAGTACATTGTCCCATCTAACCATAAAAATCTGGTGAGTGTACCAAAATTTCAATATACAGTATTTAAAACATAGTGGAATATTTCTACCTTCTAATATTTTATATGGAATATTGTGATTTACTCAGTCATATGCTTTGCTTATATCCAAGAAACAACTATAAATAGTTGAATTCAGGGGCGGATCCACGGGGAGCCCAAGGGGCACGTGCTCCCCTGGCAGTGCCGACCTCAAAAAAGTTTCAGTAACAGTTTAAATTTCCCGCACTATGTGAAGTTGTAATCACATGACTCCAGAAATGTTTGCCGTGGAAAATGACGTCACATAAATCCCGTTGTAACTGCTTCCATTATGGTACTCATAATCCAAGTTAATATAGCAGAAATAGCGTATAATCCAGTAACAATCGATGTAGATGTTATCTATGATACAAATTAATTGTAAATAAAAATAATCTTTTCATTTATATTTCTTTGTGATTTCATGTTGTGTAGAGAAAAGTTATATAAAAAAGGGTTTGTTTACAACCCAACATGCATCTCTTCCCAATAAACATCCGCTAAATATCACAGCTAACAACAACGATGGACATTCGCGAACTTATGAACAATGCTTCAAATAAATGGTAAGCGAACAAATTATTGTATTATTTCCTTTAAAAAATTATCATATCCTCATTTGTAAGTTTATTTAGTCTGATATTTATTCTCATTAGCGGATAAGATATATTTTAGTGAGTCGGGCCTATCAAGTTTGTGGCTTCATGACAGTTCTCGCAAATACAGATTTCAGGTGCAGCTAAAAAAATAAATAAATATAAAGGGTTGATGTACATAAAATTTCTAAGGGACACACAATGCCCCTAAATTTTAAGTCCCTTATTTTTCCTCGAATTTTGAGGAGAGGTAAAGGGAGGGGTGGGGTCTTAAAAATGTCAAGGGTGGGGGCCAGTATGCCCAAATTTTTCAGCACATGATTTGAGTTTTATGTTTACAAATTGTGAATTGGGAGTGGTAAAAAAAGGAGATCGTTTCGCGTGAATGGTCATCAAGTCAGAGCTATTTTAGAGACAGGCTGCTCCACAACGTCCATTCCAGAAGATGCGGCTTGACAATGCGGGTTGCTCGAATTAGCAGTAATAAGCAAATACTTCAAACTTGTTCTTTCGATGAAATAGATTTACAGCTCATCATTTCAACTGCCGTTCTGAAAGAGAGTCCATATTAGAGCAATTTAGTAGACAGGCGGGCAATAGATTTTCAGAACTCCAACAAAGAGAGCGAAACAAAATTGCAGACGAAGGATAAGCACAAAATAACAGAGAATGTTCTTTTAATAGATTCACAGTAATAACTTAATCTACATACAGTATTAAAACCAAAAGTTAGCAGCTGACGAGGAAGCTTTTAGCAGTAGCTGTATCCTTCAGCGCGGGACACGTCAGCGCGTCAACGCCAACGAAAAAACGTGGAACGTCAACGCGAGGAAGAGGCGGCGTCAAACAGAAGACATCAACGCGCTGGTGGCCAAACCTCCTCAAATCTTCGTGCAGCGGGCAGTCTACGGTTGGCCAGACTGGCAGTCAACGGGCTGTTGCGTGGCACGGTCATAGTGCCGATCGGCTCCCGGGGCCGGACCTATACCAGCGTGCTATTTTCTCAATTTACTGGGGAGCAATTGCGTGCCGGACGTGCTCCACGGACTACTCTTACTCTCCGGCGACATTAAGATTAATCCAGGCCCCACTACAACTTACGCATGTCACCATACACAAAGACATAGACACAATAGGGCCATAAGACACATACAGAAGCATAATATTAACATATTACAGTTCAACGTAGATGGTCTCACAAACAAAATCATGCAGCTTAGGGAATTCGTACACAAACAAAATATTCACATAGCACTTATACAAGAGACAAAACTGAAACGCACACAAAAAGCACCCACCATCCCTGACTTCACGGCGATCCGTCAAGATCGTACTTGGGGTCATGGGAGTGAATTCATCACTTACATACGTAAAAGCACTAGCTACACTGATGCCACCCAAAACATTATAAACTCAATCCAAGCAGATAACACCATAGAAATACAGGCAGTTAACATTAAAACACGCGCAAAACACAACACCACACTCATCAACATTTACATCCCACCAGACAGTTCACCTCAGGTGCCAGCCAATTACAATCCACAGTTACACAATCTGGTCTCTCTCACTAATGTCACCTTAGGAGGAGAATTCAACGCTAAAGACACTAGTTGGTACCTGCACAATCAAAACAACACCAGAGGCGCCAACATAGCCACAAAACTAAACAGCCTCTTCATTCTTAACAACACAGAAGAACATACACACATACCACATCAAGCAGGATACTCAAAATCCTCCCCAGACATAACGTTCTGTTCTCCCTCACTAGCAACACATACATACTGGAGAACAGAAAAACAACTGTCATCAGACCACCTGCCCATCATCATTACAACACGTTCTACACTCTGCCCCAACAGAATTAGGCACACTTACAGAAATTACAAGAAAGCTGATTGGGAACAGTTCAAAATACAGACTGAAGAACAATTCACCACATTAAACAGCACACCCATCATAAACATCAATACAACACTCAAGACATTCAATTAGGTCAGCATAATGCAAACAAATACATACCCAAGGGCAACATTAGGAAATACAACCCAAATTACACTAGATAAATAGCCCACCTCATAAGGCAGCGTAACAACCTCAAACATAACACACAAACACCACACACAGAAGCCATAAAACAGCAGATACAACAGCTCAACACAGAAATAAATAACAAACTCACAGAAAAAAACCCAGAGATATTTAGGGAATTCATAACAACACTAAACCACTCCACAGATACATCCAGGCTATACAAGACTATAAACAGCATTACCCACTCTAACAACGGCATTCACACCTCACACGCGGCTATCTGTCGCAGCCAAAATAATATTCCAACATATACACAAGCTAATATTCTAGTTAATCACTACGCAAAGATAAGTCACCTAAACAGAAACAACAACCAGAAACACGCAGACAGACAAACAGCCAGACACAAGAAAACTTAGACTCGACACGACTATTACACGCTTCAATACAGACCAGACCACCAACATCATCAAAAACATTAAGAATTCGAAGGTTACTGGACCAGACAACAAATCTAACATACACCTTAAACACTTTGGCTCACAGGGAATACTAGCTCTCACAAACATCAGCACATATTCATACCAACACTGTATTATTCCTGACATATGGAAACAAGGTAAAATTATTACATTACTCAAGCCAAACAAAAATCCAACAGAACCAGCTTCCTATAGACCCATTACTTTACTATGCACACCTTCCAAAGTAATAGAAAGACTACTCTTACAAATCACCAACCCACACATATTATTATCGCCTACTCAACATGGATTCAGACTTCACCACTCAACCACGACATTACTCACTAACCTCACGCAACACATCATGAATGGCATCAACTCCAGACGACCAGCTCAACGTACACTATTGGCAACAATAGACATTAGTAAAGCATTTGATGCTATCCGACGCTTCCCTCTCATAAACAAAATACGCAACACAAACATGCACAATAACACCAAAAGGTGGCTGAGCAACTATAACTATCTTTCAGGAAGATACTCACATGTCACATTTAATGGCGAGTCATCCAAAAACAAACTTTTTCCGAACGGGGTCCCTCAAGGCTTTGTTCTCTCACCAATACTGTTCAACTTATACATGCATGACATTCCAACACCCAGAGATAACAAGCTTACCTTATCATCATATGCAGATGACATCACTCTAACATCCACCCACAATAACATCGACACCGCTACAAATAACCTACAAACATTCATAAACAATGCAAAAAAACTTCACTTTTTCTACGTGAAAGTCACAATATGATAATAAAAACCCACTCTAATAGACATAGTGGAAATAAACTCTGTCTATTAGAGTGGGTTTTTATTATCATACATAAACAGTATACAAGACTGGCTCACCTACAATAGACTGAAAGTAGCGCCCACAAAATCAACCATCACCTTGCTAACAAGCAACACAAAAGAACACCAGCTAATTCCACAGATTACACTAAACAACACCAACATTCCACACTCACAGGACCAAAATACTTGGGGTCACAAACAACACATCATTATCTTTTGCAAACCACATTCAGGACATTATAAACAAATGTACGTCAAGACTTAACAACAAATTTTGGACACCAGCAGGAAACAACATCACTCATATACAAACAATATATTCGCTCAGTTATGGACTATGCTAGCCCATGCTGGGCACCCATTATCTCAAACACACACATAAACACCTTACAGACAATACAAAACAACGCACTTCGTATCATTCCAGGATGTACTCAAACAACACCAATAGAACACCTGCACACAGAAACAAAAATACTGAAAATTAGAGAACATTTAAGCATGAGGGGAACACAATTCCTGGCAGCAGCGACAATTAACCCACAACACCCTTGCCACAACATGTACAATCATGCACCAACACCTCGCACCATTAAGTACAGCCTGAGCAGATCGGATCGAGTTAACTTAGCACGATTCCGAATGTGGACATCACCCCCAACTTACAGACATAAACACAGACTAGATAACTCCAGATACGACACCTGCCACCTGTGGCAGGACACACCACAAACAATTGAACACATTATGACAGACTGTACCGCTCTAGCAACAACGAACACAACACAACATCACTATTGCGCTGAACCTCTGGTCCACTCTGGCGAGGGCGATCGGTTACCTGCGTGCCGCCGGTTTGCTCGATCAGGATGGGCTCATCGGCTAACCAACAACAACAAGAGAGGAAAATGAAAAATATGGCAGTGCTAGAGACTACAGTAGAGACAGTAGTGTTGTATGCACGCAGAATATTCCGCTTAGAGGCTACACAGACAATAGCCAGTATGAGAATGACCCAAGTATCAACACAGGGATCTTCAAGGCATTGCCATGCTACTGAGCCAGTGGTGGTTACGTCCGATTATAGAATTATCTAGAGAATGCCCCGAACAATGCAACTTACATATCCAAGACAATACAGAAGGAGCTCATAAACATTATTGGCGACAACGTACAAGAACAGATAGTGAGAAAAATGCATTGACTCTGGTGTTTATTTTTCACTTTCTGCCGATGAAGTTTAGGGACATTTCTAACAAGAAGCAGCTTGCTGTAACCATTAGATTTGTTGACCAGTACGGTAAGATCAGAGTAGATTTTGTTAGCCTCTTAGATGTCATTGAGAGTACAACAGGAAAGCATCTCATTGAAGAACTTTTATATTTAGAAGGCAAACTTGAACTTGATTCTAAAAAGATGAGAAGCGAGCAGACAACATGGCAGGGAAAGTGAAGGGTGTCGGCGCCAGGATCCAGCAGCAACATGTTGCGGTTCTAGCTTCTGGTGTGTTACTCACCAACTTAACCGATGCATTGTGCATGCCTGTACTATTCCTTCTGTTAGGAACATGATGAGAACAGCAGACCAAGTTTTCAGGTTTTTGAGTTTTCGCCCAAGAAACATGTGCTCGAGGCAGTGGTTGACAGTAGTGTCAGCGATGATTCATCCAGATGAAAGCTGAAAGAACTTTGCCGGACATGTATTTGCTGTCTTTCTAGACTTTCTACAGACCATCGTAGAGGCCTTGGAAGTGTTTGCCGAGCAGCCCAACACAAAGTGTCACAGTGCCCAGTGCCCCCCCCCCCCACGACAAGATGCCCCCTGGTTCCTCCCCTGAAATTACTGTCAGTATATTTAAATATAATCTTATTTAAAACATAGATACACAGGTCAACTGAATGGGATTTTCTAAAATCAACGTAATTAGGAGACGTCCATAAATAATCATTTATTAGGCGTAGCAAAAGTTTCTCAAATAGTTTTGAGAAGCAAGAGGCAACAACAATAGGGCTGTAGCTATCGCTAGATAGAATGTCCCCATATTTATTTTGGTCAAGGGGTGTGATATATATTCTCACAAACTCTGCAGGAATATAACCGTGAGCAAGCATGGCTGAGAACAGTAATCACATATGAAAATCCATCACATCATTAGCATACTTTAAATGCTCATTCGAAAAGTCATCTAGTTCTTTAATCAGATTCTTAATTTCAGGCACTGAAGTCCCCATATTCTCGTTGGCAGCCTACATTAATATCAACTCTCCCCACGCTGTTAAGGATGTTTGAGTACTGCGTTCTCCATAACTTAGCTATTTCTGAATTTTAAGTTTTATTGTGAATTTTATTGTAACTTATTATATTAGAATTTGTATTTTAACTTTAATATAATTGGTCATTCATCCCTCTTTAGCCGTGAAGACGGAAGGAATTTATTTTGAAACTGGTATTAAATAATAAAGAATGTTCATTATTTCCCTGGTTTTCCTTTTTATTATTAAACTGCAGTTGTGACATAAGAAATAACTAACCAACGTAAAACGGTCACTTAACCAAGTGTAACCTAATTCAGATGTAAAAGTCACTCTGACTGGCTCGAAGTTTGAAATGGTAGAATCACCGAAATCTGGTGTCCCCCGAAACTTTAGCTATATATATATATATATACACCCAGTGGATTCCTGTTAATTGGGACATATCGGGACTAGAATACTTTGGCCCAATTAAGCGGCTGCCCCAATTATACGAAGTTGCACGTAAAGAGTTACAAAGGTATACATAAGACAAAAGACAAACTTTCCGTTTATTGAGTAACAAAAATACTTACTGTATATGAACTGAAACAAATGGTGCAAATCAGAGAAAAATACTTACCCTAAAAACAAATTTGATTCATGTACGTATTAAACACGCATGTGTTCTCTTGATTGACTGCAACTGAACAAAATCAGCGCAGGTATCTAGTGCAGATATAGGACTGCCTTCATTGCCTTCCTGTATGAAATAGCGTCGTAATTCAGCAATAAATTTCCTGGCATCCTGGTTAGTCACTCGTTGAAGCTCAGATGTGTCATCCTCATCGCTTTCCTGGTCTTCTGATGTCTTCTGGTGTTTTGCTGCAATTTGTTCAACAATTGCGTCTTCACAATCTTCATTTTCATTATAACATTGAAGACTATTGTCGATGCATGCAAACTCTTCGTAGTTTCTGACGTGTTGCACTTCCAAAATGGCGTCATTTTCACTATCGACCGTATCTGGCATCTCCAAGCCTGAGTGTTTAAAACCACAGTGAGCAAAGCAGTTCTGAATGGTCTTCAAATTTTTTACGATTCCCATGTCCATTGGCTGCACCAAGGATGTAGTGTTGGGAGGCAGAAATTCCAGTTGGATATTTTTCAAAAAATCTAAATGAGGGTGTGCTGCACAGTTGTCAAGAAGCAGCAGAATTTTTCTCGATTTCTGTTGTAATTCTACGGCCCAATGTAGCAATTACTGGCCCAATTAAACGGCATGGTGTCCCAAATAAGCGAAGCAAATTTTGGTTATATTCTCGATTTGTTTTTGTTCTTGAAGATTTGTCCAAAATAAACGGCTGCCCCGATTAACCGGTGCCCCTATTAACCGGAATCTACTGTATATACATATATACACAGGATGATCCGTTTGAGTATGGATAAAATAAAATTGATGTGAAATAGAAACAGTAACATTGTATAGTTTAATATTTGCCAAACAATGCCCACAAAGATGGTAGATTATGAAAAACCTAATTAGTCTTCAACATGATCCCCACCCCACTTCCGTACACGACAAAGATCATAATGAGAGGCTAATTCTTACGACCACCTGCATGTGGTTTAGTGATAGACCCTGTTTCTTCAAATGTGCGGTACCACTGCCCTATGGAGTCGTATTTAGGAGCTTTTCGAACACCATACACACGGCGAAACTCACGCTGTACCGCTTCCACACTCTCAAACGTAGCAAACCAAATGACACACTTCGCACGCTGTTGTGCATTCGCCGCCATCTTCGAAACTGGCATATGTCTCATATGTCTGAAAGAAGATGGCGCTCGTACGTCTGGCAGCGGATGGCATAGCCTATTATAAACTCTCACATTTTATGACCACACATGCAACAGATAAGCGCTGTATCACTTCTTCGTAGATTCTCACAACTTTTTTATTTTATCCATATCCAAACGGATCACCATAATATATATATATATATATATATATATGTGTGTGTGTGTGTGTGTGTGTGTGTGTGTGTATACAAGCTTTGAAGAAGAACTACGTTTGGGGGCTAGCAGCGAATTTTAATGAAAATCCGTATACTAATGTAATTTTGGTCACTGATTTAAAAAATAACTTTCTTCTTTTGGAGAAATAAAAAACAAACATGTTAAAGTACTTTAAATAATTAATGTGTTTTTAACGAAGATATCATGACAATCTAACGAATCGTCAAGGGCGTACATTAATTCTTGATTTTTTCTGCTACTTTTACAGATCTGCCGCGATCCTTCAAAAAACGTATGTTTCGTAAAGTTGCACTTTTTACCGTTTGACCGACGCTTTTGGCAACGAAAGAACTGGGTATTTTTATCAAAGGAACACACTTTTCCACACTTAGAGCACTTTTTCTTAAACAGTAGCAGTTTGTGACTCTGGCCCAATTTAACACAATCCTCTGTAACTAGTTTAAGGTAGTTAAAACAAATATTAATTATTTAAAGTGCCCTAACATGTTTGTTTTTCATTTCTCCAAACAAAGAAAGACATTTTTGAAATCAGTGATCAAAACTACATTAGTACACCGATTTTCATTAAAATTCGCTGCTAGCCTGCAAACGGAAAAGACCCCAGACTTCGACTTTACGACAGATGATATTACACAAGTTATAGGGAAACTAAAAGCACACTCAGCGGCAGGACCGGACAACTCGAATGCCACACTGATCAAAAACCGAAAGAATGCAATCGCTGAGCCCCTATATTGGATATGGAGAAGATCACTAGACACGGGAGAAATACCGGGCATCCTGAAAAGCGCGAACATAGTCCCAATATATAAAGGAGGAGATCGATCCGAGGCCAAAAACTATAAGCCAGTGTCGTTTACATCTCATCTCACTAAAATATTTGAAAGAATAGTTGAACAGAAAATCTTTGACTTTTTGGAAAATCAGAAAAAATTCAATGATAATCAACATGTGTTTCGGTCAGGCAGATCATTTACTCCTCCTGAGGCGGGGCCACGACGGGGTCGCCACCCCTCTTTTCTCTCGCTCCTGCCATACGATTTGGTCCCCTATTGAATTTGTGGGGGCTGGTCTGGCAGAGGAATACCCTGACACTGTGGGTTGGTCGGGTATGTTGGCTAAAAACATGTCCAAGTGTTTTTTAAAAGTATCTACTGGGCCTGCACTTATATCTCTAAGGTACTGAGGCAAGGAGTTAAACAGGCGAGAACCCTGCCTAGAGATACTATTATACTGAAGGGTTTGAATCCTTCTCAGACTGTTTGGTGGGAGGTGATATTTTTTACACATTCTTCCTGTTCTTGTTAAGGTGGGCACAATTGGTTCAGTATTGGGGGAAACTAAAAGCCCTTCTAGAATTTTCCAGGTGTAGATTAGGATGTATCTCTCAAACCTTCTCTCTATGGAATAAAGGTTGAGGCCTCTGAGCCTATCCCAGTAGTTTAATTTGTTTTTACTCACCTGTTGCCCATCAGGTTGTTTAATATACGAGGTAAAGGTTCTTTGTAGGCCCTCAATTTTTTGCAATTCATTTTGTTTGTGGGGAAACCATAATTGAGAGCAGTAGTCAATGCGTGGAAGGACAAGTGATTTCCACAGGGTAAGCATGGTCATACTGTCCCTAGTTCTGAATGTCCTCAGTATATATCCTATTAGTTGTTTGCATGATGAGGTTACTTTGTCAATGTGCCTGTTGAATGTTGCATCTTCAGATAATATAATCCCTAGATCCCTGACATGATCAGTTTGTACAATATCTTTTCCTGTGGGTCCAGTGTAGTTGAATTGTTCTTTCAGGTATTTATTTGGTCCATACTTAATTAGTTCAAATTTGTCTTCATTGAAGGCCATATTGTTTGCATCTGCCCATGCATATATAGTTTGTAGATCTTTTTGTAGCTCTACACAGTCTTCTTTTTCTGTAATTGGTCTTAGTATTCTGGTATCATCTGCGAATGACAGGAGAGAGCTTCCTAGGTTACAGTTTATATTGTTTAGCATTATAATGAATAGAATTGGTCCTAGTACTGTGCCTTGCGGCACTCCACTAATCACTTCTTTTTCTATAGATCTTGCTCCATTTACAATTGTTGTTTGTTTTCTGTCAGAGAGAAAGGCATGGATCCATTTTCCTATTTTTCCACAAATACCAAGTTCTTTTAGTTTATGGAATAATATACCATGGTCAACCTTGTCAAAAGCTTTTGCAAAGTCTAGATAGATGACATCAACATTGTGGTTTTCTCCCAAATATTGTAGGATTGTATTGCAATGGTCTATAAGTTCAGTAAGGCAGGATCTCTTGTGTCTGAAGCCATGTTGAAAGTCTTCTAAGAGATGTTCATTTTCTATAAAACTGACAATGTGCCTTTTCAGGACTTTCTCAAATATTTTAATAATATGGGAAGTCAAAGATATGGGTCTATAGTTCTTGGCTTCCTTTCTTTTGCCTCCTTTGTAGATTGGGGTAATATTTGCTTGTTTCATGATTAATGGTATTCTACTGGTGTCTAGTGAGGATCTCCACAGGATTTTCAAAGACAGAGATAAAGTATGTTTGCATTCCTTAAGAATCTTGGCTCCAATTCCATCTGGACCAGGGGCTGAACTCCCCGGTAGCTCTGTTATTGCCTGTTGTATATCTCTAGTGGTTATTTGTATATCTTCCAATAATGGTCTGTCTTGGTCATTTTCTTCTCTATCAAAAAATGCTGTAGTTTTTATTTTCTTTGCTACTACAGGGGTACTCCAGCTTAAAGCATATTGAGATTGTAGAATGTTTGCCATTTCCTGTGTATTAGATGTGAGAGTTAGTCCATCTTTAGCAAGCAATGGGCCAATGCTCGTTTTGATAACTGCTTTGCGTTTAGCATAGCTAAAGAAGAATTTGCTATTTTCCTTTATAGTGCCAATAGCTTTGTGTTCATTATCAATATTCTCTCTTATGGTTGACTCCTTTATTTTAAGTTCTAACATCAGTATCTGATTCCGGATGTTACTATGTCTTGTATCACTTAATTGCTTTGTCAGTTGTTTAGATAGCTTTGTTCTTTTTCTCATAAGTGTCCTTCTGTATCTGTGCTCTTTTGTCCGGTGCTTCTGTGCACTATCGTTTTACTTTGGTGTGTGTTTGTATAATGCTGATGACAGCAGGTATTGTATTCTACTCCAGCATTCTTCTGGCTTTAGGTTTTCTAATTCATCTTCCCAGTTTATTTCTCCCAGACAGTTATTTATTGATGTCCAGTCTGACTTGTGCAGGTTTAGGTCAGAGTATGGCAAGTTCGTTTGGCATGGGTCTTGCTTACATTTGTGGAGGGACAAGTTTGTGAATATGTGCATGACATTGTGGTCGGAGTGTATAGTTGGTGTTATAACAATGTGGTCAATTGTAGTTGCATTATTTGTCAGCACTAAATCTAGGATATTATTTTTTCTAGTTGGGCAGTGGACATGTACTAGGAGCAGTTTTTCCATAAACTCATTCAGGTGTTTTGATTTGGACCTTTTTGTCCCTGATTTCATACCACCATATTGGTTCCACGTGCAATTTGGGAGATTAAGTAAAGTCTCCTGTAATGATTAAATCTCTTGTTGAGTCTACAATAGCTGGGCATTGCCTGATTTTTTCCAGGACTTCAGTGAGCTCTAGATGGGAGCTATCTGGGGGGCTATAGATATTCACTAGTATTATGTCTTCTTTATTTATGCTGAGCATGATGATTAGGAGTTCACAGGCTCCATTTGAGTATGCCATGAGCAGTTCACTTTGAATGTTTTCAGGGATGTACATCAGGACACCACCATTTAGACGGTCTTCTCTGTCACATCTACGGGTGGTGTACCCTTTGATTGCAATTTCACTACTCATGATCATGGGGTTCAGGTGTGTTTCTGTGAGGGCTATAACTGTGCTAGTAGTGTTTTCCACTAGGCTCTTTAGGTAAGGTACTTTGGTATGGTTTGAGTTTGGGTAAAGGCCCTGGATGTTTAAGTAGATTATTGATACATTTGTGGAGCCATTTGTTTCATCTCCCACATATAGGGCATTTGTAGGGTTCCTGCTGGGGTTCTCGTTTGCTTTTGTATGAGGAGCCCAAGTGAGCTTTGAATGTCTTGTATTTGTTTTATGAGGTGGTAAAACCCCAATGGGGTTTCATGGTTGCTTGCTGTACTATTTTCACCAGTGGGCTTACCTGGACCCGCTACATCAGCATAAGATCTGGGTGCAGGAATGGTATTTGGTCTAGGGTTTTCTTGCATCCCTTGGGCCAAATAGTGCTGATGGATAGTAGGCTCACTATCCTGGTATTCTCTCCGTTGAGTTTGATGTGGTTGGAATCGGATTGTTCCCTTCAGGTGGGCCAGATTGCAGTTCTCTTTAAAACAACTTCTTTCCCACCATGAGCTCTGGCAAATTTGGGGATGAAAGTAGGGACATCTTGCATTGGATCTACATCCAGAAATGCCATTCCCATCGTGTATAAATTATGCCGTGTATAGATCATGCCTATCACAACTAATGGAACACTACAACAACATTATTGATGCACTTGAAAGTAATGAAAACTATGATGTACTATACACAGACTTTGCCAAAGCGTTCGACGAGTGTGACCATGGAATCATAATACATAAACTGAAATATATGGGAATAACAGGAAAAGTAGGGAAATTGATATATAATTTCCTTAGTGAGGGGCGGGAAGTAGTTACAGTAAAAGGAGTATCTTCATCAGAATCAGAGTTCCTCAGCTCAGTACCACCCACAAGGAACAAACAGTATTAGCTCCACTACTCTTCATAATCATGCTAACTGACATAGAGGAGGACGTTACCAGAGACAGCACAGTAACATCCTTTGTCGGTGACACAAAGATCAGTAGAAAAATAAGAAACCCAGAAGATATAGGATCTCTACAAACCGACATGAACAGAATCTACAAGTGGACGGAAGACAACAATATGAATTTTAACACTGAGAAATTTCAGCTGTTACAGTACGGAAAAAGAGAGGACCTAAAATCCATGGAATATTATACCCCAAATGGACAGGAAATTCAGAGAAATTCTAAAGCAAAAGATTTAGGGGTTGTAATGACCGACGATACGAAATTTGAAACACAAAATAAGATAGTAGTAAAAAGAGCAAAGAGAATAACTGGGCAGATACTGAGAACCTTTAAACGAAGGGATAGGAATATACTGTAATGATTCCTCTACTGAAAACACTGATCATAACCAAATTGGAATACTGCTCGGTCCTAACATGCCCATATAAAAACGAAGACATTAGAGAGCTAGAAGGGATTCAGAGAAGCTTCACAGCCAAGATCAGTGGGTGCAAAGAACTAAATTACTGGGAAAGGTTACGCGAATTAAACCAATATTCACTGAAAAGGAGGAGAGAGAAATACACCATTATTTACACTCGGAAAATAATGGAGAAACTAGTCCCTAACCTTACTCTGAACCCTGTAACTTCCCAAACAACAGTGGAAAGTAGAAAAGGAAGACTGTGTCGTGTTCCCAAATTAATGGCTAGACAGGGAACATCTTTAACCCTGAAAGAAAATAATTTTGGTGTGAGAGGACCAAAACTGTTTAATTAGCTGCCCAAAGACCTAAGGAACACGAGTGGTGTTGCGGTGGACATCTTCAAAAGAAGATTAGACGCTTGGCTCAGAACAATCCCCGATAAGCAGGGTGTACCTGGCTATGTAAGGTAGAGAGTACAAGAAACCAACTCACTACTTCGCCAGGCCAACTCGAGAGGAGGGGCGACAGTCTTGACCCTCATGAAATGAGGAATCATCGCACGGAACTTTTGAAAGGTGTGTGTATATATATATATATATATATATGTGAGTCTTCCTGCCCTCTGGCGTCTGCAGTCTGAAGCAAAATCTGCTACCATGAGTCAGTAGTTGGTTGGAGCGCTTAAAGGGAGGGTGTGTTTTTGCAGTACGTCTAAATCTCGGAAATGGAGCAATGCGCGTGCATTAAATTTTGTGCCAACTTGGAAAATCTACATCGGAGACGAACGAAATGATTAAAACAGTTTTTGGAAATTATGCTCTCAGTGTAGCTAACGTTTACAAATGGCACAAAAAGTTTAAAAATTGAGAAACATCGCTTGAAGACAAGGAACGCAGTGGCCGCACTTCCACTTCTCGTACGGGTGAAAATGTCCAGCAGATTCGATTTCTGGTACGAGCAAATGTCATATCTTCTGGTCTTTTCAGTTTTTCTCCATTTCTCCCCTCTATTTCTCGCACTCCCAAGCTACTTCTTTTCCATCTATTTATGTCCTTAACTTTTTCGTACATTAAATCACTTCTTCCTTTCCTTTCTAATTCCTTCAATTCCCTGCACTACTCTCCAACCCACATCTCTCTTGCTTTATCAGTTTCTCTGTCTGTATCGTTGTTTCCCTTCTTCTGTATTTATACTCTTCCATTTTCTTCTTCCTTCCATTTTGTCAAGCATCTCTGTAGTGACCCAGGGTTTCCTTGCTTCTCTTTACACATAACTGATATTTTCCTGTGCACTCTCCTTTATTGTATCCTTTAGTCTACAACATATTTCTTTACTTGTCAATGAATGTGGCCGTCATTTCTTTGCCTCCCTATCTCTTCATTCACCTTTTTAGCAAAAACTATCCTTTGTTCTCTCTTCAGTTTTTCAGTATTCCATTTCTTCCCTACTTTATTCTTTTTCAGTCTTCAGCCTCACCATATTTTCCATTACCACCAAGTTATGATCGGAGTCAGCATCTGCTCCAGGGTAAGCTTTCGAGTTCTTCACTGCATTCCTATATCTCTGTCTTACCAAAATAAAGTCAATTTGGAATCTTTCAGTGTCTCCTGGTTTTTTCCATGTGTATCTCCTTCTTTTGTGATTTTGGAACCAAGTATTAGTCACAATGAGTTCTTACCTTCTGCAAAATTCTACTAGCTTTTCGCCTCTTTCATTTCTTCTACTTAATCTGAATGGTCCAATCTCCCTTCCGTCTTTCCCCTCTCCAATCGCACTATTCCGGTCCCCCATGATTATTACGTTAGCATTTCTTCCATGGGCTTCAATTATTCCCTCTTCTATCATACGTTTCTTCTACCTCTTCTTCCAGATGGGCGCTTGTTGGCATATACACTTGCATGACAAATGCATCTACTTTTTCGCCTTTCATTCTTATCCACATGATTCCATCTGACACAAAGTCTAACTCCTCTACTGTGTTTCTTATCTTTCCTCTAAGTAAAATAGCAACTCCTCTCTCAGCCCTGTCGCCACCAGAATATATCAATCTCACGTCTCCACTAATAAAATCTCCTCCTTCTCGCCATCTAACTTCCGACAACCCCATGACAGCTATGCTCACCATATTCATCTCTTGTTTGATGTTCTCTAACTTTTCTGGTCTGTTTATTGTTCTTACATTCCACGTCTCAATCTTTACTCCTTTGTTGGTGTCGCAGGGAATTCGCCTCATGACAACCTGGGAAGCCATGCTGCTTCCCCTGCCGAGCGCAACATTGCCTATCTTTTGACTGGCAACTCCGTTTACGCTGTTATTCCTATTTCTTTCTGTGGACATTTTCCTGAATTTAAAAAGGGCATATTAGTGAAGTGGTTGCCCATTGCCTTCTTCACCGCAGGATAAATGAATTTAGTAACACTTGTCAAGGTTTGTGAATTTCTCAGAGCAGAGGAAGTATAACCTAAGACTTTTATTCTTCACATAAGCTCGAAATTAGGGTACAAAGTCTTCTAATTTCCAACTTTCTGCTTTGCAAGTTGTGTGGTGTGTCTTCACATCTCAAATAAGTATCCATACTTTTATAATTTTTGTTAGCGACAGTTGCCTAATGGATGTAATAAACTGCAAGGGTTTTGCTTCATTTCATATTTTCATATGTTCAATAACCTTTCAATTAGTTATTTTTGTCAGTTTCATGAAATTTTGCAGAATTCCAATTGGAAAACACCGGTTTGGAACATCTCAAAATCCCTGAACACACGTTTTGATACTTAGATTATGACTTTGGTACCCTCGATAGGCCCCAAGTGCTTCATGTTTTCCAAATGGAAAAAAAAAATTATATAGACATTTTATTTTCAGGAGCAAATACTTTTCTACACTTGATATGAAATTTGATTTTAACGATAAAACCTATACAAAAACTTAATTTCACCGAACTAAGCATCTTTCATTTATTTAAATTAGAGGTTTTCGCGCATTCGGTTTCAATTTCCCGGAAAAAAATTAGTAAATATTTTAGGTTAAAATTCAATAAAAAAAAGTAAATTTCATAAAATTTTCAAATACATAAATAACATTTTTAAATTCCTTTATCATGGATCTCAAAGCCTGACAGTGATACTAAAGAAGAAAATGAAACGCTATTATGGAAATTACTGTAATCTTGGATCTTTCTTTAACTTCAGTGAAAGACTCGCAGCCTCCTTCTACTCTTCTTCGTCCATGAATGTGACCGAGGAAATAATAATAATAATAATAATAATAATAATAATAATCACTCAGGAGGGCCAGAAACTGGTACAGTGCTCAGGCCAACTAATACGGCCCGCTGCTCTGACTCCCGTATTAGTATCACCATCATCATCAGGAATCGAATCTTTGACCTCAGTGTCTTCACTTCACTTACAGGTAAACATTGTTACCCACTGAGCTATACAGACGTTGGCGACTTAAGAGAATACGCATTATCCGTCACTGGCAAAAGAAAGTACCAGTTTGAAGTCTGAATTGAACATTAAATGATACATAGTATCCGCTCTACTGTAATATTTTACTCGCTAATCTGAAGAGCATTCGGATGACACGAGTCATCCTATACAGTAAATGACAACATTAATTTCGAAATCTGGAAAGTTGACACAATGAGCTCATTCTTTTATAATGACTATATATTTTGTAATTGCTGGATAGTATTTAGCAGCTGGATTGTGTTTGCTGCGTCTAAAAAATTATCACTCTTCTTTGATCGTTTTTCTTGTTCACTCGTTGCGTTCCTTTGAGGGTGGTGCTAACGGCATTTTTTTCGTATTTTCAACTCCCATATCTTGCATAAGTGTTGCAGACCGTAAGATGGTGGAACTTGCATTTCTTATCAAATTTGCAGCAGCCACTTGTGTAATGCGTGTTGCATAATGTGGGCTGTGCACATATGCATTGCCCATCCCGATATCTGCAGTTCCCTTTCGCGTAGTATTTACATACGATATTTTCTACGCTTCTACTTCTTGTTTTCTTATTATTTTCAAAGTTCTTAATTTTGGTATTATCATTATTTTTCTTTAGCTGTTTGTTTTCTACGTTTATAGTTATTATCTTTTTATCATTTCGCTCGTTGGACAATTTGACTACTTTGCAACTTTTACTTATTTCCTTTCTTTCATCTATGTCTTCCTTCCTTATTATATTATTTGTATCGTTATTTGTTATTAAACTGTTGTTCGTTCTTATCATGTTATTTGTTATTTCGTCCTCTCTCTCTCTTCCACCCGGTTTTTCGTTGGGACAATTCCGGACCCTTGTGTCACCATTATTCATTCTTTCCTGTAGCATTCGAGTCTGCTATCTCCTTTTCTTTAAAAAACGCGAATGAATTTACTGTCTGTGTACATGCGCTACATATAAATTTGTTCCCCACGACGTGTTTCGCGTTCGAGACAAGAATTATTTCCCTATCATTCCAATTCATGTGACAGAAATCACATCTAATCGCCGAGTTTTCCGTTGTTTTCAGATTACACAAATTACAGATTAAGAGAGAATTTGGACCCATAGCCATGCTATTCCTTAATTAGCGTAAAAAGAAATATCCACACAAATTCTTTCTTTATGTATTTTTATTTCTACTTCTTTCCTTTCGATGGTCGAGGGTTTTTCGAGGGTGTTCCGACCTTTGCGTTTTATGACCTTTCTCCTGCCTTGTTTCAACTTTCTCGAATGCCAACCGTATTTCGTTTTGAATATATACGCTAAAACTGGTGATAAATTATATAAACTGTATTGCACTTTCTTAGTTTTAATGAATTTCACTTTATATATTATATGCACGGATTCACTGATACTTTTTACACTTTCTGGTGTAAACAGAATAAACCGCCGAGTAATTTATTCCCTTCTAATTTGGGTGTCAAATACAGAGAGAGAGAGAGAGAGAGAGAGAGAGAGAGAGAGAGCACGTCCATTCACCACAGGGTACAAGCAAAAACCATCATATATATGTACATATATACACACACACACCCAGGTAGGTTAATTGAATGACCTGTTAGGTCAACTGAATGCCCGATTAGATTAATTGAATGCTTTATTAGGTTAATTGAATGCCCTGTTAGGTTAATTGTACGCCCTTGACAATTGGTTAGGTTAAGTCGTGATGTTTTCGTTAGTTCTAACGAAAATATCACGACTTAACCTAACCAGTCGTAAAGGGCGTACAGTTGACCTAACCGGACATACAATAATTTTACCGTAGGTTTCGATATTATATTATATCCTTCCAGTTCGAGTTCACGGGGAACTCATTATTTCATTTGAACCGAAATACGCCTTGTACTATATTATTCAAATTCAAGTTCAGGTTCATAGGGAACTTATGACTCTGTTTATACCGAACCATGACCCATTACTACAACGAGTTTATTTAATTTTATATAAACGATGTACTTTGTGTCCCTACACCCGAATTAAAATCTAAAATAAAAGAATCCGCCTATTCGAAGTGGAACTGCACCCTAGTGGGACAAAAGGCTTAAATTAATTTAATAATTATATTATCCACTTAGTATTTCCCTTCAAATAAAAATCACACGCGAACTGAAGTATAAAAAAAAAGAACGATGACGTGACCATCTCGTGTTATGACGCTGTCGGTCTTCCGCCCTTTCTAATATATAAGGAGGAGCTCCACGCCCCAAAAATCAGATTTCTGCACGCGGCGGTTACTCGCAAGGTCTCCGGATTGCAACTATAAGGACTAATCCATATTCAGATTCCAATACACAGATACCGACACCGAGCGATTAATTTCTGAACTCCGGGTTGCGACTGCAAGGCCCAATCCGTAGAGAAGAAAAGCGAATAGACGATATTAGAATAAGCTACATTAATCACGAGCCTCCGGTTTCATAGAAAATTAATTCGTACAGGGCTCGAGTCGTGTTAAGAAGTCTTCAGATAATTTAGGCAACGGTAGAAAAACTCAGAGATTTAATATAATTTAGTAGTAAGGTACTTTGATTTAAAGTCGATCCAATAACGACTTGACATTGGATTAATTTAATTTCAACTGTAGAAGCACTCTTAATTCAAGTAAAAGAAAAAACTTTAACAAAATGTTTCTTTGCCCTGATTGAACCCTTATACTACGCACTCGCTTAAAAGTGCCTGAGGAAGAATACATTGCGACGACGTCTTCAGGTCATCATCATTGAGAGTACAGTATGTTATACTCGAAGCATCAGTAGCGTATAACATCATTGGTGTCAGGTGTGGGGTTAAGCAAGAAACCCCATGGACAAGAAACGTGCATGAGGGCCATCTCCGCAAATGAGCAGCAGCAGAAATCCTCCCGAAGGACTACAAGATCGAGAGCGGCAGCGTAGGCAAAACTCTCCCATCCTTTGAAGCTTCAGGCAGCGGACGAAGAACAAGAGGTGGACATTTCTTTTCGGAAAGAAGAAACCGGAAAAAATCAGATGAGCTGCCATAGTTGTGTTGCGTCCAAATACGTTGGTGCTAAAGCATCTAATCTTCCATTAGCGGGAAGTACGCCCAAAAATATCCAAATTTTGATATAAATTAAACCCCGTATATTCCTCCGTATTCTCCTCCCTTTAAGGAAAATAAGGAACCGGGAAAACTACCCTCCTCCCTACTACTAATTTTTGGGAATTTCCTTGAGTTTTGGTCCCTTACTTTGGATCCGTCAATAGAAATAAAAATGAATAGGGAAAGAGAAGCCAGAGAGAGACTTAGTAATAGGGGCACTCAATATATTTTTCCTCACCCTTTTTTCTTAGCTAAATAATAGGCCATGGGGCTGAAATGTCTTTTCAGCCGTAAGTTTGAACTTTCTGCACTTCACATAACCGGATTTTTCCAGTTTGAACCTCACCTCCTTGTATAAAACCGCTTTTAAACGCCCTTGTATAAAACCGATGGTTAACGCTGTTTCGAAAGTGGAGTCTGACAGTGATGTGCGTCGTAAACAGAGAGATGTTATCGAGTTCTTAACTGCAATGAAGGAAACAGTTGGAAATATTCACAAACGTCTACAAAACGTTTGCGGAGATGCTGTTATTGATCGAAGCACAGTTGGGCGCTGGTCTAAACGTGTGAGATCATCGATCGGAGAGAGGAAGAGACACGATGATGAGCCACACAGCGGTCGCCCGGCATCGGCTGTGATATCTCACACTGTGCAACGTGCTAACAGCATCATTCGATCAAATCGGCGCGTTACATACAAGGAGCTATCACTGGAGCTAGGAGTTAGTGAAGGAAGTGTGAATACGATAATTCAGCAACTGGAATACTCAAAAATGTGTTCACGGTTTGTTTCTCGCCAACTGACTAAAGATCACAAAGCCCAAAGAAAAGAAATTGCTTCTGAGTCGTTGGTTCGATACGAGACAGAAGGGGATGACTTCCTTTCACGAATTGTGACTGAGGATGAGACTTGGGTACGACACTTTGAACCTGAAACAAAACGCCAATCCATGGAGTTGCATCACGCAGACTCCTCAGGCAAGAAAAAGTTCAAAATGGCTCCCTCTGCAGGAAAGGTTATGGCCACCATCTTCTGGGACATGAAAGGGGTGATTCTAGTGGACATTATGAAGAAAGGACAAACAATCAACTCAGAGGCATATATTGCTACCCTACAGAAACTCCAGAGACGTATAAAGCGAGTTCGACTGGAGAGAAAACTGGAAGACGTCCTTCTTTTGCACGATAACGCAACACCACACAACAGTTTGCAAACAAGAGAGGCCATCACAAAAATCCGCTTGACTGGGTTACCGCACCCTCCATACAGCCCGGATCTGGCACCTTCAGACTTCCATTTGTTTGGGCCAATGAAGTATGCTATTCGTGAAAAAAAAGTTTCTGGGTGACGATGAGGTTGTTGAGGTTGTTAAGAGGTGGCTCCAACGGAACCAAGCGGACTTTCACCAGCAAGGAATAAAGGTCCTTGTTTCGAGGTGGAGGAAAGCCGTAGAAAAGGATGGAGACTATGTGGAAAAATAAAAACTTGTAAAAAAGGGATATAACTACTTGTGCACAAAATTTCTGGAATTTACAAGGAAACTTTGAATGACAAAAAAAGGGTGGGGCAAAATATATTGAGCGGCCTTCGTAGATCACAATCACTCCCGGGAAGATCATATCTTCCCCCTTCTCCTCCTCCTCAGCTTCCTCTTAGAGGAGACCGAAGTTTCAGGCCTAACCGAAATGAAGCTGACCTAATCTCCGAAGAGACTAAAACGCTCTGCCACCTGGCTGAAATTAAATTTGTCACGTATTTGTGGGAGATTATGCAGAATATATGGCCACAGCGGCCAAAGGACTTGCCGTTAGCTTTGTGACCTTCCAAGACTTCATGTCGGAGGTCGAGCGACTCGTACCGGCTCGTGGGAGGAAGAATGATAGGTTCCGTTTGGCTCTAGCCATTCGGTGTTCAGTTCCCCCTAGTAGATTAATATTTGTGAGTTTAGAAAAGAAAGGGAAAAGCTGGCGAGAAGCTATAGAGGTCTGTAATGATCTCTATTGTAAAAATATAAGGGATGAAGTGACAAATAGGTTTCTAAATATAGAGAAGGAATTTAGGCGACCGGATGAGTCATTCGGGTCATTTGTTTATGGGTACAGAGAGATTTAGAGAATCTGCAAATAGATGCCCCCGAAATGTCCTGTAACATAGATATACCTTTTATAGTGAATAAGATTTTATTGAATTCCATTCCTATATGATGACCACCACGAGGATTTACATAAAAAGGTTAAGCGTATAAGGTGCGATGAACGAATAGATTCTGAGCCCATTGCTCCTCAGGTGAGTAGTTTTAATGCAAGTCTTAATGCCCAAAATCCCATTAATTCAAGTGCCCATAATCCATTTAATTCTAGTAATCTGAATGTTGTGAATCCCCCTTTACAATACCAGGGTTTTCAGCCTAATCCACCAACACAAGCATATTGTCCCACGAGTCACCCATTTTACTCGCCGAGTCCTCCACATTTCCCATACCAAACGTTAGTTCCCACATATAATTCTCTGGCGGTAAATCAGGCTTACCCTTATTACATCCCGTCGCTACCTTATCCGCCCCAACCTACTTTAAAATACAACTCTCAGAGTTATGTGAGTGCCGTAGAGATGCCTCACGTTCAAAACTATATGACGTTGAGTATAAAATGTTATTTGTGTAAGAAAATGGGGCACAGAGCTAAGTTTTGCCCGATGATTGATAAGGTTAAAGCAATGGAGTCAGATGCAAACAGAGTGAGAGAATTCGAACAAATGAGAAATAGGAACAGTGAATTTAGACATAGATTGGGTGAAAGATATGCAAATCACCAGTCACCTTTGCGATATAGAGAGGGAGAAAGCCTTAGACAGGAATATTCCCCTAGTTACACACGATACGAACATCGGTCACGCTCCCCGTATATACGGCGTGAATATAAGATGGAGAGAAGCGTCTCTCCATACAGCCGTCAAGGTTGGGGGGTCAGAGTCGGGTTACAGCCCATCACCTGGCTGGCGAAATACTCATCCGAAAGACCGATACAGAGGTAATTCGCCCTTCAGGAGACGCGAGTGGACTTCGCCCTGTGTCGATAGGGAGCAATCACCTTGAGAATCGAATAATGAAGATGGTTGGGTAAGACCCCCAAGGTACGGGCGCAAATCCCCACTTGCGAGATGCGACAGAACGCCCCCTACCAGCGGTGATGGTCAATCTCCCAAGTGGAATCCTACAAGGTACAGTTTCCGAAGAGTTAGTTTCGGAGGGATTAAACAAGAATCAGGTTCAAGAAATTAAGAAATTGGCAAATGTCACTGGGGAGTCAGGGAATTAAAGAAGAGAAAAGCGAGAAACAAATTAAAATTGAATAGAGGGAATCAGAATAATTATCCGAAGGGAATGAATGAAATGGGTTTGCGCACAAGAGAAACTGGTTTGGATGAAGAAAAGAAAAATAAAGCGAATGAAAATGAAACGGGTTTGAACGAAATCTTTGCCTGTGTCGACGAAATTGAGAGTGGGCTAAGCGAAACAGGTCTGCTGACCTTGACGTAGAAGCCGAAATTGAGTGAAAAGGAGAGCTTGAACGAAAGAAACGCAAAGATGTATGAGTATTGAAAACCGGATGTAAATGACGTAAGTACAAAGCGTGAGAATAAATGCAGGAATGTAAAACAGGAAATGGAAACAGTTACTCATATATCGTTAGCCGGATCTGACGAATTTGGAACAACTGAGGGGCCGAGTCACGTGCGAAAGAGGGAAGAAGTGAAATTTAACGAAAGGGTGTTACTGAATGAGAATAGATTAGTTAGTGAAGTGAAGTGTGCCGCACCAACGGTGTGCATGATACGAGAGTGAAGGGCGACGCAAATGATTTTGAGATGCAATGAGAGAGAGAGGAAGAAGCCCCTACTAACATAGAAAATAATGTTAGTATTCCCGTTTATTTGTTGCAGAGATTTGTGTATCCCGTTATTCAAATGGGATAGAAGAGGTTAAACCTCTGGCTCTTTTAGATACTGCCGCTGACGTTTGCCTGATTACAGAGACACTAGTAAATATGATGGGAACAGGAAGTAAAGTAGAAACCGCTCGACGTAGGTGTCTAGCAATAAATGATGAAGCATTGACAACCAAAGGGGAAATTACGTGTGAGATCGAAATAGCGAATGCATCTTATGAGATGAATGCCTTGAGTGTAGAAGATTTTCTTCCTGGATTTAACGTCCTTATAGGGTCAGATTTTGTCAGAACTAATAACGTTGAAATAGAAGGTCTCAGTGATGGTTTTATAATTCATATAAATGAAAACCGGATACCCGTGGTCTCGCAGATTTTGAGACTGGTAAAAATGGGACTGGAAGAAGGAGACAAAAACGGTTAAAGGAGGGTACAACTTTGATCACTAATATTGACAGGTGTACCTCGAATTTAAGAATCGACTCCCAGTTAACGTGCATGGAAGAAGGAAAAATAAAGTTAGTTGTATATAGCAATTCTCCTCACGATAAAGTCAGTCAATGACGCTAAACTAAAGATAGTGTGTGAAATTTTTAGGTATTGTAATTGCGCGTCCGCGAAAGAATGTGAGGAAGGGTATGACTGTATATGCGATATGGAGGTCACAGATGACTCAGTCGGAGAGGAAGAAATAAATGAAGTTATAGACAAAGAGAGAAGTCACTTCATGCAGGAAGTGGATGATGAAATTTATGAAAGGGGGATGATGAGTGATTTTACTGTACTCCAGGTTGCTGAGGAAGAAAAATGGGAAATAATAAAAAGTTACATACAAGAAGCAAATTTGGATCAGGAAAAAGAGTTCCTTTTAAGGGACTTGCTTTCAGAATATACTGACGTCATGTTCTTCGAGGGGGATGATATTGGTTTGTTGAAGGATTATAAACTATCGTTAGAATTGGAACCGAAACATGGAGCGGTGTATACCCGGCAATACCGAATACCTCTCAAGTATCATGAAGAGGTGACGAGACAGATCACGGAATTGGAGAGGCGTGGCCTGGTCGAGAAACGAAACAGTGCTTTTAATAGCCCCCTTCTGCTAATTAAACAAAAAAACAAAAATCGGTTGGTGGTGAACTATAGGAAGTTGAATAAAATTTTGAAGACATCCAGGTTTAAACGAATATCTTTAGCTCTATCATGAGCAATTTGTTGAGTAATATGATCGGAAAATCTGTCTATGTGTTCATAGACGACATTCTTGATAGTCGGGGAAGACTGAAGATGAACATGAATGTAATAGAAGAGTCCTGGAGAGAATCCGAGAACATAATCTGAAGTTCAAGCTGGCCAAGTCCTACTTCTTCCAAACTAAGGAAACATTTTTAGGCCAGGACATAACCAGAGAAGGTATGTCCCCCAACTTTGACAAGGTGAAAGCAATTCAAAATTTAAAACCTCCAAAAACAGTTAAAGAAGTGCAATAATTGTTGGGACTCATAAATTATTATCGAGGCTATATACAAAACGCTGCCCATATATTAGGACCCATCCATGTTCTGACGAGGAAGAAAGAAAGGTTTGAATGGACGCAAGAGCGTGAAGAGGCTTTGAACCAAATTAAGGAAATAATCACCACCGAGACCCTACTAAGGCACCCTGACCCAAGCAGAGCTTTCTTTTTATATACGGACGCCTCTGATACAGCAGGAGGAGCAGTATTGATGCAACAAAATGAATTGGTGCCCTTGGAATATTACAGTAGGAGTTTTAATGAAACTCAGAAGAAATATTCTGCATTAAAAGGGAAGGATTCAGCATAATATTAACTTTAAACCATTTTCGTTCCATCATCTTAGGATCGAAAATGACCCTGAGAACAGATCATCGTCCTTTAATAAGTCTGGTAATCAATCACTGATTCAAAAGATTGGCGAAATGGTTCACAACATTATTGGAATTCGATTTGAAGGTAGAATATATAAAGGGAGAAAAAATTTTGTACTCGACTTAATGAGACGTTGCGTTGAGAACGATGAGAGAACCATCTCTGATGAGATAAATGCAATCACTCGAAGTAGAGGATTGAACTTGGGAAAAGAAGGAGTATCTGGACCTGGCACCTTAGTGGAAAAACTACTGACGGACGAGAAAATTTCGACTATTCCTAAGAATGAAATTCTCGAAGTACAAGGAAATGATGAAATGTGCAAAAAGATACTACTAGGAGGTAATAAAGGTCAATTTAAAATCTTGGATGGATTAATTTATTTCATCAGTATTATCTAAGGCCGAGAACTGATTAGACTATACCTTCTTAGCCCAGCATTACAAGGGAAGGCTTTGATTCAGTTCCATAATTCCACTAATAAGGGTCATTTGGCTGAGTCAAAGACATATCAAGAAATGTTCCGAAAATATTATTGGCCTAACATGACTGAGTCCATACGTAAGTACGAGAGCGAATGCCCCGTTTGTAATAAATATAAAAACAGCCCAAGAAAAGCCCCGTTAGGAAGAACTCCCTCCTGCGAAAAACATTTGAATCTGGTACACGCCTACTTGTTGGTACCTTTCCCATGGTCGCAAGAGCATTCAGCGTGTGTGCTGGTGTTAATAGACGGGTTCACGAAATTCGTGGAATTTTGTCCTCTTAAGGATAAAACCGGATTTTCAGTGGCAAAGCGTGTTTTCGGACGCTATATATTAACCTATGGACGAATGAAAAATTTGAAAACGGATAACGGGACCGAATTTACAAACGAGATCATGACCCATTTAACTAACAAAGTTGGAAAGCCAAGGTCAAGTAGAACGATATAACTTTTCTCTAAAATGTCCTAAGGACGTTAATAGAGGATCGAATGATCGAATGGTTAAGTTCTAGGATGAGTAGTTAGAATTAGTCAAATACATTCAAAATAATACTATACACAATACCACGAAAGAGAGACCTTTCTTCCTTATGTTTGGCCGAGAGTCTGTGACCCAAACATCCCTGCGCCACCCCCATTGACCTCGACGAATACATATCATGACATGTGCGGATGAAGGAAGAAGTGTACAGGACCGTCAAAGAGAACTTACAAGATAAACAAAGGACATCCGGACATTAGAAGGAGGGAATCTACACGAAATTGACGAGGGGGATAATGTGTATATAAAACGTACGCCCTGTAGGTGCCTTATGATGGGCCCTGCGAAGTACTGAGAAGATTAAATGAATATGTGTATCTTCTAAAGGATCCCTCATCTCAAAGAAGTAAACGAGTTCATTTAAATATTATAAAAAGAGTTCGGGCTACTGAATATAAACGCAGGAAATCAGGTAGCGATGAACGGGATCCTCTTCAGCCCCTTGCTGTGAAGAGAATTTGTAAAGAAGACAAGACAAGACAAGCTGCTAGTACTGAAAAGGGCCCCTCTCAAGGTGAAGAAGAACAGAAATATGCTTTGCGATCTCGAGGACCACTCACGATCGATACCTCTAAATATCCCGCTATTCGTAAAATTACTTAATGAGCACGAATGAAATGATAGCGAGTTATAAAAAATTTCATGCGAGCGTTTTACTTATTTGTTTATATTGCATGCGCTTAGAAAATACGGTTTCACATTTAAACATATATATTTATAAGTATGATAGCGAAATAATTTAGGAGAAGATAAATCTAGGAGAAAGAGTTCACCAAAAAGGCATCTTTTTAAATTTAGAGGTCAAGGATAATGTTTTTGTAGGCCAAAGCTTACTGTTATTTTAGAGTAGCAAATCCCGGATTAATAACTTATAACTCTCCCTTCTTTGTCCTAAATTCTCAATGAAAGTTTAAAGTAAATACTACTATCCTTTTTCATCCCCTGAGTGTCCAAATGGGGAACCGATCCTCAATTTTTTATAATTTGCATAGGAATGCAAGATAATCTAAATCAATAAAAAGAACAATCAAAGAAGTAAAAATCTTTCCTAATTTCATTCAAGTAACCAGTTTCCAACGTAAACAGGATATGGAAATAGTTGCATAAGTTAACATATTTCAATAAAGGAATAAAATGGGTTTGCCGTTAAGTATATTTACAAAACATTTTTGATCGGCTCATTCTATTCTTTAAAAGGCGTTCATGTAGGAGAGAAATGTGGGTTCACCCTTTCATTATAAAAGTAATAAATGTATATATTGATCTCACCCTTTATGAAAGTGATGTGTTCTAACTTAGTTATTAATTTAATGCTTTAATAGTTGTCTAGAATGGATTATTTGGTTGGGCTATCCTTGCAGAGGATGTTCACGGCACTAATCTTTTTAGGGGCTTTAACTGGCAGCTTCCAGGGTCATTACCCATGGAATGATATTCGAACCAAATGGCAATTTAGTGTCCCAAGGAAACAAACATTGAAAACTTGGGAAAATGAACATTGATGAACTCCCGATTAAAATCCTTAATTACATATTTAAATTTCTTAGAGAACATGTATTCATCTTGAAATTTGTCTCGAAGAAATGGAGGGATTTGGCTTCCACTGAATTGTCCCGTAAGGATCTTCTTTTCAAGGAAATGACAACCCCAAATTTGTTGTTCATATTAGGTAATTACATTCCCTTAAATTTATGAATAAATAGTTTAGAAATTTCCACCTTTAAAGGTCGTCGCCTCTTCACAATGCGAGAATTAGAATCCTTGCAGAGATTACGACAAATTAAAACATTATATTTAGATAAAATAGTATTCACTTGCCCTTCTGCAGGGAGCTACGTTCGTTTCCAAAGGGCGTTCCCTAAATTACGTTTTCTAAAACTATCTAAAATGCGCTGTCATCTGAATTTCTTTGCAGCTTGTTACAAATGAGAAATTTACAATCATTAACATTAAAAAATATGTTTCATCGGGTTTAATACGACAAAAATATTAGTCACACTTATCACCAATCATGGTAATTTAGTACGGTACAGTTTAACCAGTGGTGGGCACCGTTAACCAAAAAGTTAACTTCGATAACGATAATCCGTTAACCCCAATTTTTAACTCCGATAACGATAATCCGATAATTTTACTACAAAGTTAACGGAAGTTAACGATAATCCGTTGACGATAACTATTTCTTTACTAACATTTAAAAAAATCAAGGAAAAAAGCTTTAAAACCCATATAAAATGTTTATTTATGCAAAATCCAACAATAAATAGGTATTTAACTGTATTTTTATCAAGTTTTGCAACTTTTTTGCTTAATAACTTTTTTTTTTTTTTAATAAAAAATGTACTGATTACATGTTTTGAAACCCTTGTAACCACTAACCATTAACTAAATTTTAATTTACCAGAGAATTATTATGGCGGGAACTGAAAGGTAAAATTAAATTTTAGGCACATTTATTAAAGACTATGACACAATGTGCTGGTTGCCCTTCAGAAAGTCCAACTTCTCAAAGTTAGGCCCAACTGCCAGTCTTGACCTCTTGGGCCTCAGGATGTCCTTGCCGAGAGAGAAGAGCCGTTCCACTGCGGCAGAGGACGGAATTGGCAGACTGAAGTTATGGCGGTTTGAATTCATTCGCGGAGCGGTGATCTTCCGTGAATGACTCCTCGCAGTTAACGTGTTAACGGACTTTAACAGACTAAATATCGAGTTATCGGAAGTTAACTGGTCCGATAACGATAAATGGAAATTAACTTCCGTTAATAGTCCGTTAAAAAAGTTAACTTCGTTAATTAACTGTTATCGGATTAACGCTTTAGTGCCCAACACTGAGTTTAACGGACTTGCCCCTTCGCCCAGGCATATTAAACTTCCTGAAATATCACTATACCGAAAAGGAAGCCACGATCAAAACAGTAAATGGGGAAGACTATTTTACAGGGCACTATCAATTAAGGGAATTTTCTAAGGTGATTTATATTCATTTTTGCAATGTGCAATTCATATGTAATCCGATTGACTCTCTTAAAGATTCTGACGACTTAGATTCGAACTAATAATTAAGTTACACTCTATTGATTTTTCGTAGTAATATTTTATGCATTCCATTATTCTAGAACTATGTGTTTATTTTCTCCAATTAAAATCTTTCCTATATGCAATTATATGAATGTATGATTAAAACACTCCACCCTTGTATTCAATTGAGTGCTCTTATCGCACACACGCAATATAGTTATTTATAATAACTGTTCCTAAGAGAATCTTATGCATTTATGAATTTAATAACATTAATCTAAATAAGTCACTCTATATGCTATATTTTCTGTAAACACAATCAAAGGAGTGATTCATACCTTGTTTCCGCTACGAGTAGAGAGAAAACATCTGAAGTATTCAGAATTAAATTTCATTTATAAACTATACACCGATTATTTATTATTATGTAAGGTATAGGACCTTCCAACTCATCCACCTGCTCAATCTACTCAAAACACGTCGAAGACGAATTAATAATGTATAAACATAAACTGGCGAATTAATATCTTAAAGAACCCCACAAGACGTTGATTCAGTCCTTTGCGTGAAAGTAAACATAAGTGATCCCTTTAAACGAAAAGAAACCTGTCACATTTCAATAAATAATTGAGGAATAAAACCGCCTTCTTACATTAGAACTAATTCCCTTAAGGAATTACATGCAAACTCTCCTACATAATTTAAAAATTTACTGGAGCATCTAAACCTTGTAGTTATTCCCAAATTTACAGCTATGCGCAATATTTTGCAGCTAAAAAAAAACAAAAAAACAAAGGTGAGTAAGTTACACACTCTGTCTTGGAGGAGTGGATTTTTGAATGGGTTTGCATTTCGCCTAGATCCTAATAATTTACATCATCCTAAGGTTTTCTCTCTTCTCTACGGAATAAATTTATATTATATATTCTCTAAACTGTGATCTTCCTTTCCTACTATTCTTTCCTTTATTTATGATTTCACACCGAACGTTGTTTATGATAGTATACCCTACATCCCACTTTCTATGATTCACGAGATGTGACGGTTAGTTCTAATCCTTTTATGCAATAAAAAAAAAAAAAATTTTAGTTACCCCTTCAAATGTAAATTTAATCCCTATAAATTAATTAGTAATAAAAGAAAAAGCCAATTTTCCTCTATATAACTAATTCCCCTTCAAAGACAAATTAATAAATTCCGCCAAGATTTCTACAATTTTCCAGAGGAATTAAATTCTTGGTTTTTATATTAATGATCATAGCTTTCGTACAGCAATACATTAAAGATGTTATCGATTATTATTTCTGACGGTGGTTGATTGGTGCTAGATTCTTAAAAATTCGCTGTAGAGAAATTTTATATTTTATTATACGAAAAAAAGGATCTGAACACTCTGCTTAAAATTTAAGATAAATCTGTTGTGTTCCTAATACAAGTTTAATCAATGTATATAGAACTATATATATATATATCCATGTGAATCCAAGACTTTTTAATACGAGCGACTTAGTTTTTTTTATTATTTTTTTTAAAGGAAGGACGGGTGTTATATTATATCCCTCCATTTCGAGTTCACGGGGAACTCATTATTTCATTTGAACCGAAATACGCCTTGTACTGTATTATTCAAGTTCATAGGGAACTTATGACTGTTTATATCGAACCATGACCCATTAGTACAAAGAGTTTATTTAATATCATATAATCGACGTACTTTGTGTCCCTACACCCCAATTAAAATCTAAAATAAAAGAATCCGCCTATTCGAAGTGGAACTGCACCCTAGCGGGACAAAGGGCTTAAATTAATTTAATAATTATATTATCCATTTAGTATTTCCTTTCAAATAAAAATCACACGCGAACTGAAGTATAAAAAAAAGAGCGATGACGTGACCATCTCGTGTTATGACGCAGTCGGACTTCCGCCCTTTCTAATATAACGGGTGCGGCAAAAATAACGCCCTTTTTAGTTTATTCTCTTTTATTGAAGGAAATAAATCAATTACAGCATTTTAAGAGAAATAATAAGGTTTTTAAGAAAAATACAACATTTTAAGAAAAATAATTACTTTCTCAGTAAAAACTAAAAAATAACAAAATGCTACAATATAAAACTAAAAAATTATACTGTATAAAACTATAAAGATACAATTATTAAAAGGGCGTTACTTTTTTCCGCACCCGGTATAAGGAGGAGCTCCACGCCCAAAAAATCAGGTTTCTGCACGCGGCGGTTATCCTGCGCGCAGAGTCTCCGATTGCATCTATAAGGCCTAATCCGTATTCATATTCCAATACACGGATTCCGACACCGAGCGGTTAATTTCTGAACTCCAGGTTGCGACTGCAAGGCCCAATCCGTAGAGAAGAAAAGCGAATAGACGACATTTAGAATAAGCTACATTAATCACGAGCCTCCGGTTACGTAGAGAATTAATTCGTACAGAGCTCGAGTCGTGTTAAGAAATCTTCAGATAATTTAGGCAACGGTAGAAAAACTCCGTGTCTATCGATTCAGAGATTTAATTTAATTTAGAAGTAAGGTACTTTGATTTAAGGTCGATCCAATAACGACTTAACATTCGATTAATTTAATTTCAGCTGTAGAAGCACTCTTAATTCAAGTAAAGGAAAAAGCTTTACCAAAACGTTTCTTTGCCCTGATTGAACCCTTAAACTACGCACTCACTTAAAAGTACCTGAGGAAGAATACATTGCGACGACGTCTTCAGGTCATCATCGAGACTACAATATGTCACACTTAAAGCATCAGTAGCGTATAACATATACAAGTTTAAAAAATATTAATTTCTCTCATTTCAGTGGTGCCCATAGAACGGAAAAGGTCCATATATACCACACACACACACACACCTATATATGTATACATACTCTGGCGATGGAAGAACCTGTGTGTATGTGTGTGTGTGTGTGTGTGTGTGTAGGCTGGGGGTCTGGAATGCCCCAGTGGCTCATGTTTTCCAAATGAAATTGAATGCCTAGGTGGTAAAAGTAGTTCATTAGTTAGCTAGTTTTAAGAAAATTTTGGGTGCTTTCCTGAATGAGAGTGAGTTTGTATATGTAACATTATGACTTGAAATGTATTCAATTAGATTATAAACAAACGATTAATATTTGAGCAGATGTACATTTTAACTGAACTGAAAAAAGTTGCGAAACGCAAAGATTCCAAAAGACTTGCCATGAACATGAATTTATAAATAGTGGCAAGTTATGTAGGTCACTTTGATAATGTAAAAAGTGAACAATGAACAATTCCTATACCATCATTATATGGATTCATTGTCTTCGTGCAGTACTTATGTTCGTATAGTTTTTATGTTCGAATGTCCATTTTTACATAAGAACCAAAATCGCTTAACGCGAGTTTGGATAATAATTTTACTTGTAGCTTCCTATTTTTGTTCGTCACAACCCTACGATCTACCATATCTATGGTTTAGTCGTATCCATTTTCCATTTGTTATAGAAGTTATTATAATTAATTATGAATTGTCTTGCATCTCACCCTCGACCCTAGATTATGCATACACATTGCATGTAACAGGATTGGAACCCGTAGTTGTACTTCTTAGTCATTACTACCACTCTTTGTCTCTAATTCGTTCTTGTAAATCTTCCTAATAATGATTTGTACTATACGTAAAAATTCAATAACTATGACGTCACATTTTCCCGTCATTTATTTCCCTTCATCATATATCTAGTATTCAATGTATGAAAATTCTTTAACATCATAATAAAAACTGTACACTCTATAGAAGTCATTATTTATATGTTATGTAGTATAAACATTATTATTCAACCATATTCATCCATACGTCACGTTTTCCCGTCATTAATTCCCCTTGATCATTATCCTATATAAATTTTATTAAATATTCAATTTTTCTCATTCGTTCGAAAACGCAAAAATACGTTCTCGTATTATTTTTTTCATTTTTATTTTTAAGTGCGTTCACCCCTAAAGATATTCATAAATGCTTAGTAAGTTATTATCAAATTCCGCTCACGACGACAGATTCGAGCGCATCAAAGATAAAATATCTCCGTTCGCTCTGATTCCAAATTTATAACATATTATAATATAATGTAACACGTTATGTTTTATATAAATCTATATCATGTGTGCCATATACGTTGTATTATATTTCTAAACATCTTAATTGTCTATTAATATGAAACACTGTAAAAACAAAACAAAGTTATAGTAACTGTTTAATTGTAATTAACTGTAATACTTTAATTTAATATAACGTAATGTACTTTAATGAAACTGTAATTAATAATAACTTGTAATGTACTTCAATGAAACTATAATTAAATGTAATGATTTAATTTATAATGTAAGAATGTACTTTAATAGAACTGTAATAGACAATCATAAGCGAATGTGAAGTAATCCATAATTATAATCGTAATTGTAATGAACCAAAATTAATACGTACTCAGTCGTGTACTTAATTTGTACTTATGTGTACGATTACGAAATGATATCGCCTTCAGAAATGAAGATTCGGCAAAAATATACGATTAGTTTTTATTTTTATTTTTTTTATTATTTTTAGTTGAAATCTTTCAAAACATCTGATCATGTGTTTAAAAAGGGGGGAACTTAACCTTCGACTGTCTTCCCCCAAACATTTAAGTTTATATTATACATGTATTTGTAAAAATTAAGGCACTTCTTCATAGCGGTACTTCATATTAGCACTTCATTACGAGCCTCCTTTGTTAGCAGCCTTGCTGCGAGGAGGGGGCAGAGGCCCCTTGCCTCCTTAATATTTTTAGATTCCGGCCTGAGCCATGGTCGAAAGAGGTCGAACCTCTACCCTTGTAAATTCAGAGCACTACCTGTACATTTTAGCAGTAAATTACCGTAAGAGAAACTTTTTATTTTTCCTTTCGAGCCGTGCTCTCTTCAGAAGAACTTAGTTAAGTCCATAATTTTAGTATAAGAGAAAGTATCAGAGTATTATAGCAAGAGAAGAATTAATAATTCTCGACCCATAAAGCGAGAGAAAGAGACAACCCAAGCACCATAGAAGATATTGGCATAACAGTCTGGCGAGTCTGTAGCCAAGAGTTTAACAGAGTGGCGACCGAAAAGAATTATAGAATGTTATAGAAGAAATATCCGTTGCTGCCTCACAACACGAACGCCTCGTCGATACGGAACGACCCAAGGGACATATAAGAAGGAGGATAAACAAACTGGCGACCCTTTACCAGGATAAGAAAAATATTTGTAGAAGAAGATTTGTAGAAGATTTTAAGAAGAATGATTTTAAGAAGACTGATTTTTAAGAAGAAGATTTTAAGAAGAAGATTTTAAGAAGATTTTAACAAGAAGATTTTAACAAGAAGATTTTAAGAAGAGGCCACTCTTTGGCCAAGATAGAAATTACCCTGCATCAGGATAAAACCATTTGACCGGCGTGTCACGACTTCTTGTTCGTAACATCCACCCTTGAACCGGTGTGTCACGACTCCAAGTTCTCCACGCCTAGTTTTCATCCAAGAAGAAGTAGCCAGCAAGACGTCTTCAGGACACGTCTCAAGGAAATTTTGTTAAGTACAGTTTGTTTTTTAAGTAATTTATAAACACTTGAAAAGTCAGCATTATTAACAGTTAATATTTAGTATGGAGCCAGAATTTAACACAAAACACAGTGAACACTTCAGACACCAGTGATACATTTGTTTTTATTGAAACAGTAATTTCAAAGAGAGTTAATTTCAAAGAGAGTTAATTTCAAAGAGAGTTAATTTCAAAGAGAGTTAATTTCAAGAGAGTTAATTTCAAGAGAGTTAATTTCAAGAGTTATTTTCACTGTTATATTCAGTATAGACTAATTTTATTTTATGTACCTTCCCGTACATTAGAATGAAATATTGTTTACATTTTTTTTATATTTTTTTTTTGCAAATTTTTTTCAATTACTGAATTGAATTGACTTGCAAAATTAAGAGAGAGAGAGTTTACAGAGAGTTTACAGAGTTTACAGAGAGTTTATATAGAGTTTATAGATTTAGAGAGATACTTGAAGTCAATTTTTTGAAGTCATTTTTTGAAGTCAGTTTTTGAAGTCAGAAGGTTGCACCAAGAGGGTCAACCAAAACAGAGGTTAATCGTCTCCACTTGAATAGAGATCAAGTGCAGTCATTTTCCATTTTCAGTTAATTTCAAGTTAGACAGTTTAAGTTATAGAGATACTTGATTGCATTTCAAGTAAGTCGGTTGCACCAAGAGGGTCAACCAAAACAGAGGTTAATCGTCTCCACTTGAATAGAGATCAAGTGCAGTCATTTTCCATTTTCAGTTAATTTCAAATCAGTTTTCAGTTTCGGTTGGTTGCATCCAAGAGGGACAACCAAACCCCAGAGATTTATAAGGATACTCGAAGTAGTTTCGAGTCAGTTTTAGTTGCAAATCAGTTTTCAGTTTCAGAAGGTTGCATCCAAGAGGGACAACCGCCCCAGAGATTTCAGAAGTATTCGAAGTCAGTTATATTCGAAGTCAGTTATATTCGAAGTCAGTTATACTCGAAGTCAGTTATATTCGAAGTCAGTTATATTCGAAGTCAGTTATATTCGAAGTCAGTTATATTCGAAGTCAGTCAATATTCGAAGTCAGTCAATATTCGAAGTCAGTTATATTCGAAGTCAGTCAATATTCGAAGTCAGTCAATATTCGAAGTCAGTCAATATTCGAAGTCAGTCAATATTCGAAGTCAGTCAATATTCGAAGTCAGTTATATTCGAAGTCAGTTATATTCGAAGTCAGTTTTATTCGAAGTCAGTTTTATTCGAAGTCAGTTTTATTCGAAGTCAGTTTTAAGTCCCAAGTCATTTCAATGCAGTCAATTGAATTCAACTTTTTCTTTGTAGTTTAAGAGAATTTAATTTAAGAAAATGTAATTTAAGAATTTAATTCAACCTTTTTTTTGTGTTGTAAAAGAGAATTTAATTCAACCTGAATTGACCGGGTTGCGTCTTTAGTTAACCTTTCTTTTTGTTGTAAGAAGGAAATGGACCGATTTGTCTTTTCTTTTTCATGCCATTGTTGCGTATATAAATATATAGGTAAAATGACATTTTATTGTTTGTAACCAAAATAGTTTTTACAATTGTTTGTAACGATTTTGGTAATTATTGTAATGTATATGAGGAACATTCCGTCCCTCCGTTTGTTGAACTCTCTTAATTTTTGTTTTAAGTCGTGTGACAAGCAATCTTTTTTTTAAAGAGCAAAGTGCTCACGAAAGACGTATTGTCAATTTCAAACTTATACCCCCTGCTTAGTCACTCAATTCCCCCGTATGATCGCGCATACCCTAAATTTTAGTTGTTTGTTCTTTTTTGTCATTTAATTTTAATAAAACTTCTACACAATAAAACATATGTATTTATCATATGCAAACAAGTTTTCAGACCAAAATATCAAATAATTCAAATTCTATCAACATTTAACGAAAGAGTATAATTTTTCTACTTAACATGCAAAAATTATTAAACCTTTTTAATATTTTTTTTTTTATATAAAAATAATTTTTAATGTAAAATTTAATTGAAATTATTAAAAGAAAAGATTGTTCGAAATGCTTCCCTTCCATTTCAATAACTTTTTATTCTTGGTCGAAATTCATCTATGGCTCGATTTACTTTTATTTTTTAAAAATATTATAAAATTATGTTAGCTCATTAAAATGCATAATTGATCTCTTTTTAATTTGTATTTTTATTTTTCTTTTGTTCAATTAATCGTGAGTAACTGTCCTTAAATTGTTATTGTACCATTTGTAAGGTATCAAACGAAAATTATAGTCAAATTGACATACTACTACAGTAAGTACGTTTTTTTCATTACCTTAATTCGTGTAACTGATTTAATTAAATACTTAAATACTACCTTGAACTTAAAGGATTTTATTATAATAATAATAATAATAATAATAATAATAACAATAATTGACTTAAACTTAAAATATTCTATAACCCTAAACCCATCTTAAATTATTATACTTTATTTTTAAACTCTGTTAATTCAAAAACCTTCCAAATCCCTACACATACACACGCATGTATGCACACTATATATACTATATATATACAGCCCTTATGCTAAAATCATTGAATATCACAATAAAACTATTTCATTACGTAAGTGCAAACTATGCTATTTAGTCTTAATCATTTGTGCTTTCTAATATATCTTGCTCATGCATTTATTCAGTTACTTGAACAATCCTATCAGCTAATCTGTCCCTCGAAATTGTAAAATACACACTTTGCACCTAATACACCCAAATACACACTAGACCACAGGTCTATACATCATCGATTACGTAATTCTATTTTTACCTACAATAGTCAATAAAAATTAGCTTATAGATTGTACGATTTACATTTTTCCCTTTTATCTACTCGATTCATTATGTACATAATTTATCCCACAGAAAAAAATAAAATTTGGTAAAAAATTTTAACCATATCATTGTTTGTCTAACTTAATTGTTTGTCTAAATTAAAGTATTAATCTTTGAATTCTTTTATATTATATAATAACTCACTTGTTCTGTATAAAAATTTGTAATGTAAAGAAAAAAATTCGTCATCATCTAATTTGAATTCGTTAGATGTTATTTTTTCAACTGTATTCTATTAATTGTATTATTATTGTATTAATACCATTTTGGAGGGGGAAATACTGTAAAAAGTGAACAATGAACAATTCCTATACCATCATTATATGGATTCATTGTCTTCATGCAGTACTTATGTTCGTATAGTTTTTATGTTCGAATGTCCATTTTTACATAAGAACCAAAATCGCTTAACGCGAGTTTGGATAATAATTTTACTTGTAGCTTCCTATTTTTGTTCGTGTCACAACCCTACGATCTACCATATCTATGGTTTAGTCGTATCCATTTTCCATTTGTTATAGAAGTTATTATAATTAATTATGAATTGTCTTGCATCTCACCCTCGACCCTAGATTATGCATACACATTGCATGTAACAGGATTGGAACCCGTAGTTGTACTTCTTAGTCATTACTACCCACTCTTTGTCTCTAATTCGTTCTTGTAAATCTTCCTAATAATGATTTGTACTATACGTAAAAATTCAATAACTATGACGTCACATTTTCCCGTCATTTATTTCCCTTCATCATATATCTAGTATTCAATGTATGAAAATTCTTTAACATCATAATAAAAACTGTACACTCTATAGAAGTCATTATTTATATGTTATGTAGTATAAACATTATTATTCAACCATATTCATCCAAACGTCACGTTTTCCCGTCATTAATTCCCCTTGATCATTATCCTATATAAATTTTATTAAATATTCAATTTTTCTCATTCGTTCGAAAACGCAAAAATACGTTCTCGTATTATTTTTTTCATTTTTATTTTTAAGTGCGTTCACCCCTAAAGATATTCATAAATGCTTAGTAAGTTATTATCAAATTCCGCTCACGACGACAGATTCGAGCGCCTCAAAGATAAAATATCTCCGTTCGCTCTGATTCCAAATTTATAACATATTATAATATAATGTAACACGTTATGTTTTATATAAATCTATATCATGTGTGCCATGTACGTTGTATTATATTTCTAAACATCTTAATTGTCTATTAATATGAAACACTGTAAAAACAAAACAAAGTTATAGTAACTGTTTAATTGTAATTAACTGTAATACTTTAATTTAATATAACGTAATGTACTTTAATGAAACTGTAATTAATAATAACTTGTAATGTACTTCAATGAAACTGTAATTAAATGTAATGATTTAATTTATAATGTAAGAATGTACTTTAATAGAACTGTAATGGACAATCATAAGCGAATGTGAAGTAATCCATAATTATAATCGTAATTGTAATGAACCAAAATTAATACGTACTCAGTCGTGTACTTAATTTGTACTTATGTGTACTATTACGAAATGATATCGCCTTCAGAAATGAAAATTCGGCAAAAATATACGATTAGTTTTTATTTATTTTATTTTTTTTATTTTTAGTTGAAATCTTTCAAAACATCTAATCATGTGTTTAAAAAGGGGAGAACCTTCGACTGTCTTCCCCCAAACATTTAAGTTTATATTATACATGTATTTGTAAAAATTAAGGCACTTCTTCATAGCGGTACTTCATATTAGCACTTCATTACGAGCCTCCTTTGTTAGCAGCCTTGCTGCGAGGAGGGGGCAGAGGCCCCTTGCCTCCTTAATATTTTTAGATTCCGGCCTGAGCCATGGTCGAAAGAGGTCGAACCTCTACCCTTGTAAATTCAGAGCACTACCTGTACATTTTAGCAGTAAATTACCGTAAGAGAAACTTTTTATTTTTCCTTTCGAGCCGTGCTCTCTTCAGAAGAACTTAGTTAAGTCCATAATTTTAGTATAAGAGAAAGTATCAGAGTATTATAGCAAGAGAAGAATTAATAATTCTCGACCCATAAAGCGAGAGAAAGAGACAACCCAAGCACCATAGAAGATATTGGCATAACAGTCTGGCGAGTCTGTAGCCAAGAGTTTAACAGAGTGGCGACCGAAAAGAATTATAGAATGTTATAGAAGAAATATCCGTTGCTGCCTCCTAACTAGAACCCCCGTCGATTCCGAACCGACTCAGGGCCATAGACGGAGGGGTTAACAATAACATTGATTATGTATGTTTTGTATATAATCAAGAGTGTTCATAGACTGCAAAGAGAAAACTCCAAGGGTTACATGATGGGCCTACGGTGAGATAACTCGTGAGTTGCCAGAAACTGCGTTTGCTTTTAATGCATAGGAAAAAATATCATGTATTTATTTAATATATGTTCCCCGATTGCTTGTTTGAAGGTAGATAAATAAAACAGTTGTAATGATTAAACACTTAGTTATTAATTTAACCGAATATATATCAGGTCATCCCATAAGTAATGTCGTTTTTTACGATAGATTAAGTTTAAACTAGTCCTATTCGGTTTAAGCATAAATTTTCCGAAGGTTATATCTAAGAGGAGATCTATCGTGTTTCGCTACATACTTTATAGACCTTGACCAGTGAAGACGTGTGTTTTGCTTTATGTGAACCCCCTCATAAACATGGCGGTATCAGAAGAGCATATCAGGCATATAATGCTTTATGAGTTCAAAAAAGGGAATAGTGCTACTGAAGCAACGACGCGAAACATTCAGGACGTTTATGGCAACGATATTCTGCATGTGAGGAAATGTCAAAGATGGTTTCAAAAGTTTAGGAATGGTGACTGCTGTTTGACAGATGCAGCACGCTCTGGACGCCCTGCTGAGTTTGATGATGACCCGCTGTTAGCCGCACTTGAAGAAGACTGTTCAACAACTGTCGAAGAATTGGCCCAGAAACTCAATTCATCCCCGTCCACCATCCATCGACATTTGCAACAACTCGGGAAAGTGCCTAAGTTAGGAAAATGGGTGCCACATGAATTGTCGGGCGACAATCTGAGGGTGCGGGTAAACATTAGCACAGCTCTTCATTCCCGTGAACTCCAAGATCCGTTTTTGCACCGTTTAGTGACTGGTGATGAAAAGTGGATACTGTACCAGAATGTTAAGCGCCGCGGACAGTGGGTTTGTGCCGGAGAACCAGCAAAACCACAGCCAAAACCAAATCTTCACCCTCGGAAGGTGTTGCTTAGTGTTTGGTGGGATAAAGGTGGTGTAATACACTTTGAAACCTTACCACACAACCAAACAATCACCGCTCAAGTCTGCTGTCAACAACTGGATCGATTGAACACTGCACTAAAAGAAAAGAGACCTTCTTTGGTTAATCGGAAAGGAATCGTGTTCCACCACGACAACGCACGTCCTGATACTGCTCGGATCACTTCTGCAAAAATTGAGGGGCTTGGGTGGGAAAAACTTCCACATCCTCCATATTCTCCAGACCTTGCGCCTTCAGATTATCATCTCTTCAAGAGTCTGCAAAACTATCTTGACGAGAAACAGTATACTTCTTTAGATGACCTGCACACCAGTCTTTGTACGTTTTTTGCCTCAAAACCGCCTGAATTTTATAAACATGGCATTGAAAAGCTTGTGGGACGTTGGCAGAGTGTCAGTGATTCCGATGGAAAATATATACTAGATTAAAAAGTTTCAGTTGAGTTTTTTTTGTCCTCAAATTCCGATCTAAAACACGACATTACTTATAGGATGACCTGATAGATTAGTTGAAGGATATAAGTTACTGCAGAATGAAAATGAAGGTTGGAATACAATGTTCACTTGATGCAGGTGAGCTATATAACTGTTTTTACCTAATACTGAATATTTCATAATTAGCACTAACAACATGAAAAGGTTTAAAGTACTTTTAATACAGAGTGTGAATGAACAAACTTAAATGGCAGATTGTACTACATTATGCTCCTTAGTCAGTCTCTCCTGAGCCCTTCTCACCTTGTTGTGGTCAATCACCAGTGCTGTGTCAAACTCTGTGATAAGACCAGCATCAATCCAGGCAGCAGTGGCAATCTCTGCAGTCTCTCTCAGCCCAGTGTGATATCTCAAGCTAGCCAGAGCTATGTTGGTGATATCTTCAGTGTTGTATTTCTTCTTCTTAGCCACAGGCAAGGAAGAAGTTGTCGCAGCCTCTGGTATGAAGTCTTCGTTCTCCTTTCTCCTCCCTGCCTCCTCCAGTATATCTCCAGTCTCCTCCAACTCCATCTCCAGCAGTGACTCCTCCCTCAACTCCTCTTCTTTCTTGGCTGACTCCTCTGCCTTCATCCTTCTCTTCTCCTCGGCCTTCCTTCTCTGCTCCTGTCTCTGCAGCACTGCTTCCTGTCTCCTGGTCTCAGGGTGATCAGCTAGACCCATCTAGTTTGCCCCTACACTTCCCACCTTTTCTCTCTGACCTTTAATGAAGGTATCTTCTGCTCCTCCTGCAGCTGCAATCAGTGTGAACCTCACTGTTGCAGACAGGGTTGCACCCAAGCTCAATGCAGCTCCTGATCACACAGTGACAGGTCAGGATGTCCACCAGTTTGTCCAGTTTCATCATGAACCTATCTTTGACCTCTAGCTTCACATTACCAATGGACACCTTCACTGCCTCATCCCAAGTGCCTTCACTTTAGCCCTGATCCTGACCTCAGTGTTGATTACAGGTCCTATGAATAGAGCGTTGGCCTTTCTCCACTGAGCCAGTAGCCCTGGAACAATGCTGTTGTTAATCAGGTCATTAACTGGGTAATTCCTCCTGTCTTCCTCACTCATCTCTCTCCCCAACGAACCATACCTCAGCAGATCTCTGGCTGTGGGCAGCTCAGCAGGGGGAAGTTCCCTCCCAGTCCCCACCAAATGACTTACGTGATAACTTGATTTGCTTCGGGTTCTGATTTCTTTCTGACTCATCCTGTGGACCTGTGAACAAAAGAAATGTCATTGAGATTTGGATAGGCCTACTGATTATGATTACATAAAATTAAGTTAACTGAAATTCTTAATATCTTCCTATAAGCTCAGATAAAAGGTTGTGTTCTTATAGGTACAAGACTTAATTATTCAAAGTAATGACAATTTCATATATCTATCATATCACAATATACAGAAAGTTTAGGTCACACATAACATTTCGAATAATTTGAATTACACAATATTTACATTACGAAGTAATCAAAATTGTCAAAAAGGAGGGAAAACACGCATTCACAATCAAAACTCCAGCATTTGTGACTATGTGAAACTTAGAAACCATACTGCACACCAAAAATAACCAAAGTTGACCACACATATCAATGGCACATTGATATAGGATGCTACAGTCATATTTAGGTTAATGGCTTTTTTAAACAACACTAAGAATATTTCTAAGTTTGCTACATAATATGACATCATTTGAGCATTACTAGTTTTTGAATTGTTGACTTTACTAAAATTGACACACCCTAATATAATACTTTAAAATGAATTTTTACGTTTGATGTGTAGGTACTAGCTCTGAAGATGAGTATATAATAATCATAATAATAATAATAATAATAGCTACGTAGATGATTTAAGGTCATTGATTAATTATGGTAACAATAATAACAACTATTTCGTACTTTATGTGCGTGGAAGAATTATACAATTATTTTGAATGAGTTTAGCGAGTAAATGTTTAATAAATTTAAGTAGATGGGGTTTTCTAAAAAAGGAAAAGGTTTATAGTTTACTAGTTGTACTGTATACCTAAGTAATCTATATACAGTGTGTGTGTATATATATATATATATACCCTGCCCCTGGAAGAACCTGTGTGTGTGTGTGTGGCGCCAAATATCTTGGGAAATATTGTGTTTCTACCTCATGGTGTACGGACGTTTTGTTTCCGCTCTGTGTAATATCGAAATAACTAGTGTTTATAAGTTCAGCGGTAAATTCTACCTTATGCCAGTGTGTGTGTATTAAATACCAGTGAATTCGAGATAATAATTTATTAAGTGAAAGCCGGTGGCATATAGCTTGCACAAAGAAAACACATCAACTGAAATATAAATTGAAAACACTTCTAACGGAAAAACAGCTCCTGAGATTTGTACATTAGGCCTATATAGGGAAAAAGATTAGACACAATTTGGATGAGCCATAAAACGAAGGTCGAGTTATCGAGAGAAATTTGAGAAGAATGGCAAAAAATACGAAGAAGAAATGTATAAATTGCGGTGAAGTCAGAAAACTGAATAGAGCTGGATTATGTTAAATGGAATGCGCTGCACATCAGCTCTGTGATTGCAAAAATGAAGCAGACCAGACCTCGGACTTAAAATGTATTCTGTGCAGTACCTTTAAACACTACGAATGCCTGAACTTAGAAAAGACAGGAAAATGATAAATATAATAAATAACAAAATCATAGGCCTTTATGGTTTCTTGTGCCTCAAGTGCATGGAAAACAATAGGAAATTAGTCCAAAGGGGAATACAAAATGTTGAAATAGAAGAATCAAGTACAGCAGTTTTACCGACAGAAAATCAGGAAACAACAGAAAACGCCGGCACAGGCGAAAACGAAAATGAGATGGACAACACACTATAGGGAGGGCGAAAGCAGCCTTAGATAAAGAAATACCCACGGCAAAAGAGGGAGATACGAAATACACGCCGAAGAAAAAAATACTGAGTCGGGAAGAAGTGGTGGCGGAGCAGAAGGAAATTGAATCACATAAGATTCAGAGGGAATTTAAACGATGGGCCATATGTGAATATTATAAAACAGGTTCGTGCAAATATGGCTCAAACTGCATATACAATCCCCCCCGCCCCAAAATGCTTCTACTGTATATGATGATTTCACCCTCGTATGTGCAGACAGTCAATTACGGAGAAAAAATGACTGAACATAGAGTACCCGTATTTTCACATAAAGAATACGCAAAGAAGAAACGGGAAAGAACAGCTCATATTCGAAATAGAAGTAATAATAAGAGTAATGAAACATATTTTTTTAGAAGAAATGAGGATAATAAAAGCACAGCTTGCCCTTCTAATAAGGGAAGACAGAACGCCGCAAATATATGCATCACAACATTACGCACATCACCCTTCTATTTAACATAACCCACCAATAATACAACGACCACAGTGGTATTACGGGCAACAACCCCAATACTCCCAAATGCAGCGGCCCAACCAATAACACCAAACAGGAACCGATATCGACCAGGAAACGACCATCATTTAGGAAAATTGAACACGAAGATAAATGTAACCCGGTAAATGTATTATACACAAATATACAAGGCCTCTATACGGACCATGCAGACTGCAAATTACAATACTTGCAAAATTTAGCTACGGAAACCAGCATAGATATCATATGCCTAACGGAAACACACTTACATAAGTGCGAAAAAGGCTGTGAAAACTGCATCGAGAATACTGAAACAGCATTGCTAGACTACAACATATACAGAGCAGATAGAGTGGCTAGACGAGAGGGAGGGTGTTGTATCTACGTGAAAAACACATACACATGTGAGATGAAGGTAAACAAAGCACAGCACAGACGAAGTTTTTATATTAGAAATAAAAGAACTGAACCTAACCATTATGGACGCCTACAGACCACCAAACACCACAAAAAGTGAATTTCAATTTGCCACTAATGAAATACAAAACATGTTAAAATTACTTGAAACTTCAGCAACAAATATTCTAATTTGCGGAGATTTTAATTTCCCATTCATAACATGGAAGAAAAATGACGAAGTCATATACAGTATGTTGAGAAGTTTCATGGCAACATTACAAAAGATGATAGAACCCAAGCAATAATGCTCTTAGATATGATGGAACATTACGCCCTTATTCAGGAAATCTGTGAAGCCATTAGGAAAGAGAACGTTTTGGATTTAATTTTGACAAATAACAATGAGATAATAATAAATAAAAAGGTAACGCACACAAATTTCTTCGACCATAACCTAATCGATATACAACTGAAGTTAGCACCCAGAGGTCTGAAAACGCATCCCAGAGAGGCAGAAGAAATATTTGAAGGCTTAAACATAAATTCAATTCAAAGAAAGTGGATTGGGAAAGTGTAAATAAAGATTTAAAGGAGGTAAATTGGGAATTACTACTTCACGAGAAGACTCCAAAACAAATACTAGGTATAATGGAGTTTGAAACCAAACCTATGTTACTGAAGCATGTTCCAGAGAGACAAAAGAGAAGCAAGCTCGAGAGAAAAATCAGGACACTATTTAGACAACGGAAGCAAACCGTAAATCATCTCCACAGATGCAAAACTGATGCAAGGAGACTCAAACTAGAGAGGACACTAGGCGAAGTAGAAAAGGACCTAAGCAAACATTCATACATAAGACAAACGAGGAGGAAAACAAGGTAGCAGAAAACAAAAATAACCCAAAATACTTCCAACTTCTAAGATATGTAATAACAAGGAGTTACAGAAAAAAGGGTACAAAACTATGGAAACCAAACAGATAACACCAAATCCACAAGTCAGGGATCTTGGAGTAATGATGTCGTCGGATGCAGAATTCAGAGAGCACTATAACATCAAAATTACAACGGCTAGAAAAATAATGGGAATCATCTGGAGGAGCTTCCGCAGCAGAAAAGCAAACATTATGCTCAAATTATCGAAGAGTCTAGTCCTACCAATAATTGATTATTGCTCAGTACTCACAAGCCCATACAGAAAACGAGACATTGCGAACATTGAAGCTATACAAAAGACTTTTACATCTAAGATAGAGGAAACGGAAGGTAAAGACTACTGGTCTCGACTACAATCCCTGAAACTCTACTCTCTCGAAAGAAGGCGAGAGCGGTACACAATAATATACATATGAAAAATACTTGACGACTCTGTCCCTAACCTTAGAAATGAAATAGAAACAAACTGGAATGAGAGAAGAAGCAGATTTTCTACTGTCCCAGCTGCTGTGGAACAAGGGGCCATGAAAACGAGGATGGAAGATACCCTCAGAATACGAGGCCTAAAGCTTTTCAATGTCCTACCAAAAGAAGTGAGGAATCTCCAGCACACCGACCTGAATAACTTCAAGAACCAGCTGGATAGATTCCTGTGCAAAGTCCCTGACCAGCCATTCGTGGCTGGCTACGAGGGTAGGAGGAGATCAGACAGAAATACCCTCCTTCACCAAATCCAAATTACAATCAGAGTTTAAATACATAGATAGCACAATATTCAAGAAATTCGCACGATATTGTAAGATGAGAGTTGGTCTCGTAAAGAAGCGACATCGATGTTTGAGCAGATGTACATTTTAACTGAACCTAAAAAGTCCCCACTGGCCTTGCAGTCAATTTAGAAATATATTAGTTGTTGCAGATCCGTGTCACAAACACATATGTTGAGAGAGAGAGAGAGAAGAGAGAGAGAGAGAGAGAGAGAGAGAGAGAGAGAGAGAGAGAGAGAGAGACAGAGAATTTCTTTTCAGTATAAATTAAGGTATATAAAGAATCTCCATGTTTATAAACCTGAACTTAATGATGATGATGTAGTAAGCGATGTCATCTTTGAACGTGTTTTTATTGTATTCTATCCGTGTTTAAAGAGCGGGACAGTTTTACTCCCAATTGAAAAGTGAGTACAAAAATAGTGTTAAACGACCTGAAAACCCTTTATATTGAATATACACCTCCGCATAATTTGACCCCACAAACAAATAATCTAACACCCCCACAAACAATAATCTAACGGAGAGAGGTCTGGAGACCTTGGTGGCCATTGAATGGGACCACCGCGGCCGATCCATCGACCAGGGAAAGTTTGATTTAGGTATTGCATCACCAGCCAGGTAGAATGTGGAGGAGCTCCGTCATGCTGAAAGTACATACCAGCGCGTGTAGCCAAAGGAACACCCTCCAATAGTCCTGGCAATTCATTTTGCAAAAATTCTAGGTAACTTTGTCCTGTAAGACGATTCTGTAAAGTAACAGGGCCAATCAGCTGATCATCGATGATACCGCACCACACATTGGCAGAAAAGCGATGTTGAAAATTTGTGGCATTTGGATTTTCGTCTGACCACCGATGAGAGTTACGAGTGTTGTTGATACCGTCACGGGTGAAAGTAGCTTCATCGGTGAACAGTATTAATCGAAGCAATCGGCGATTAGCATTTACCCAATGACAAAATTCCAGTCGCATGGCAGCGTCTCCTGGTTGAAGGTGTTGTACACGCTGTACATGATATGGATGCAAGCCTTCCTCACGTAATGTTCGCCATACTCTTGTGTGTGGTACACCGAAACGTGTAGAAATTCTTCGTGAGCTAGTAGTAGGACTACGCTCTACCAACTGAAGAATGTTTTCCACTTCATCCACATCTTATTGACCTTCACGTTCAGATGAAACATGAGCGCTGGGAAGTGTACCAATTTCACGCAATGTGTTGAAAACCCTGGTAAACACTCTTCGATCCGGAATTCTGCTGTTCGGAAAGAGTCGACATTATTCTGCAACAGCAGCTGTTGCAGTTCCATCGCAAAAACCGTAGACATACACCATATCTGCATATTCGGCATGTGTGAAGGTGTGTGGCATTCTTAATACTGCTTCAAACACCAAACAATGTCAGTCACAACAGTCAGCTGTCGATTGGCTTATGTTACATGCTTACATTACAGCTTAAATGGTTCAAGGTTATAGGGGAGGGAAGGGGGAGGAAGAGCTGCGCGCGCATCAGATTCAAACAGCTCTATCTCCGTAACCATTCAGAATTAGACACATGTTCATATGAGCTTTTTTTCTCACAATGACCGATACTATCACCTCCCGAAGTATTGACCTTTCCTCCTGAAACACCCTGTATATAACACTGGCGTGTACTCCTAAGACGCAAGGTAAGCATTGCTTACCCTATAAAAATTATTCCCTTCCAAATTAAAATATCTTTGTTCAGTTAACATATTATTTATTTTAATTGTATAGAGAGCATTCTGCATTTTTTTTATTTAAGTCTCAGTGAATTTATACCTGCTGTAATAGGAGTCCAAACTTTTGAAACTTGCAAGACGGGCGTTTGCCGCTTGAAAATCTGTCCCTCAAATACGCAACATTCAATTTGCAGTAACCTCGTTCCGCCTCTTGCAGAATAAAATGATATGCCACTGCCAGACGTAAGATGAAAACTAATAATTTAACTTATGTTACTCCCATTTTTTCCCAAATCCATGTAAATAAGATTCAGATCAATCTAATATGCTGTGGAAAGCATTTTGATGCTAGAATGTCCCCTCAATAATATTTGTTGTTAAATTGGAAGGGAATAATTTTTATAGGGTAAGCAATGCTTACCTTGCGTCTTAGGAGTACATGCCACTGATATATATATATATATATATATATATATATATATATATATATATATTAAATAGGTCTTGTATATTCTGATTTTACAACTGTTGTATTTACGATTCTTCTCTAATGGGCGTATTATTATTTTACTTCTTTACTGATTGGATTGATATTTTATATTTGATACAGATATGCTGTATGTTAAATAAAACAAATAAATGTATTCGTGTGTTTTAATTCTCCTTTACAGTGTCTGAAAATTGTTGTTTTATGTCAATATATATATATATATATATATATATATATATATATATATATATATATATATATATATATATATATATATGGTGTTTCGTAACATGTGGGACGCACTTTCAGGATGGAATTAGGACCTGAAAACAATGAAAAAAGTTTATATAAACATATGCCCAAAATCGCTTTGTTTCCGAGTTACAGCCCGTTTTATTTTCCAGCAATTTTTTCCGCAAAATGTTTAGAAACACTGCTTGCAGACAATGTTTATGAGTGTGTACGAGGTTTTGTGCTATTCAGTGATAGTATGCATTTGAAGTGAGAATGGAGGCTTATTGAAACAGAGAAATGGCAGACATGCATCTCATGTATGGCCTTGTCGAGTGTAATGCGGCCGCAGCAAGACGTCTGTATGCGGAAAGGTTTCCGAATCGCAGTCTGCCAGATAAGAAGACTTTTCAGAGAATAGACGAACGTCTTGGTGATACAGGATCATTCAACAAGCAAGTTTCAGATGGTGGTAGACCAATCAGCGCCAGAACTGTTGAGTTGGAGGAGCGGGTCCTGAATTGCGTGGAGGAACATCCTGGTGTCAGCACCCGAAGGATAGCAGCAGCAGAGGGTGTAAGAGACACAACTGTGTGGAGAATTGTACAGGAACAACAGCTTTACCCGTATCACATTCAGAGAGTACAAGGCCTTACTGAAGCTGATTTCCCACCACGAGACGCCTTTTGTAATTGGTTCCTTCAATAGTGTGTTCGCGATCCTCTTTTTGTATCCTCCGTGTTGTTTTTCGATGTGGCTGCCTTCACAAGAAATGGCGTGATCAATTTTCACAACACTCATGACTCCCGAACACTTCAACTGCAAAATTCTCCGAAGCTATTGCCGACATCAGAAACCTAATAAAGTCCTTAAACACCCCATCCCTGAATATAAAACTCTGTAGTGATTTTAATTTCCCCTTTATAAAATACAAAAGAATGGGATGAAATGTGTTTATACACCAGGACACGGGGGTCAAAAGAGAAGTCCAGTAGCAAGCAAAAACTTTGCTAGCTCCAACAGGTGAATTTATGTTAACGCAGGAGATAACAAATAACACCAAAAATAATAATTGCTTGGATCTGGTGTTCATGAATAACACCAACTTAATCACTGATATAAAAATAGCACCAACAAATATCTCAGACCAGAGCATTATCCAGGTATCCATTAATACTAATAATGAAGAAAGACGCAAATTTGAGCTTTTTAACCTAAACTCTAACACTATAAATTGGGAAGAAATCACATCCCATATGGCACAAATAGAGTGGACAACAGTCTTAGAGGATAAAACAACTGAAGAAATGCTAATAAATTTGGAAAAAAAGACGTTGAAATTCTTGGAAAATATGTTTCGAAAGTACAGCCAAAGGGAAAGAGGAACTATTTCGAGAGGCAAAAGCGAACACTATTCTGCAAGAGAAGGAGAGTAGCCACGAATTTAATTAATTGCACAGAAAATAACACCAAAAACGTGATATAAGTAAAATTGGAAAGTATAGACAGGAAAATACAAGCCCTAATTAATTAATTAAGAATCAATCAGAGAGAAAAAAGGAAGATGCGGTGAAAACAATAAAAGATAATCCAAAATACTTTTAGAGATTCGCAAGCAGAAAAACAAAAACGCGGACCACTATTGGGCACCCTTAAGGAAAGAAAATAATGAGTTAACCAATTATCTTAAAGAAACATCTGAAATATTGGGAGCTCAATATGAATCAGGTCTTAGTACCCCAAATAGAGACAAAGCAGTACCTGACAGAAATACCTTTCTTGAAGAGGAATTAAATGGAGAATGTATAACTGATTTTAAATTTACCGCAGGAGATACAGCGGAAGTTATAGGACAAATAAAATCACATTCAGCTGGAGGTCCAGACATATTGAATGCCTTGCTGATTAAAAACTGTAAGAACGAAATAGCTACACCCCTTTATTGGATATGGAGGAGATCTCAACATGGGGAAATACTGAGTACACGATAAAGAACGAACATTGTTTCTATATATAAAGAGGGGTAGGTTTGAAGCAAAGAACTATAGACCGGTGTCACTGACATCACATCTCACCAAAATATTTGAAAGAATAGTCATGGAGAAAATATATGACTTTTTGAGGACACAGGAAAGATCCAATGATTCCGATCAGTAAGATCGTTCCTATCACAACTAATATAGAACTATAACAATATCATAGAAGCACTTGAGAGAAATGATAACTACACGAATTTTTCTAAAGTATTCGATGAGTGTGATCATGACATAATACCACATAAAATGAAACACATGGTAATAATAGACAAAGTGGACAAATGGATCTACAATTTCCTCAGGGAACGACAGCAAGCCGTAAAAGTTTAAGCTATATTATCATCAGAATCGGAAGTACGTAGCTCAGCTCTACAAGGAACAGTGTTAGCCCACTCCTATTCATTATCATGCTGCCAGACAGACAATGAAGTATCCGACAACAGTATAATAACAGTCTTTGCTAACGACACAAAAACCAGCAAAAAAATTGGCAATGCAGTGGTGGCAGACCTACAAAGGGGCACAAACAGAATATACAAATTGTCAGAAGACAATAACATGAATTTTAACACCGAGAAATTTCGGTTCTTGAGATATAGAAGAAATGAAGAACTTAAACAGAGCATATTATGCTCCAGATAGACATGAAATTTAGAGAAGCACGAAAGCAAAACATTTAGTTGTAATTAATGACTCATGATGCAAAATTTGAAACACAGAATCAGATAGCGATAAACAAAGCAAAAAGAGTTATGAGACAGCTACTGAGAACCTTCAAAAGAAGGGACGAAACGGTAACGATTCTCCTACTAAAAACACGGATCATACCAAAACTTGAATACTGTTCAGTCTTGGCATCCCCCAACAAGAAAGAAGAAATTAATAAACTAAACCCAATTAACATCCAGACAAAACTGGGAAATAGAAAATGTAGAATATGTAGTGTTCCCAAACTAAAGGTCTGACAAAGGACATCCTCAACAGTGAAGGAAAATAGCTTGGTTGTCAGGGGGTCCAAGACTTTTTAATCAGCTTCCAAAAGACCTCAGGAACGACAGAGGGGTCAGAATGTTGAAAGCTTCAAAAGAAGACTAGATGCTTGGCTCAGAACGGAACCAGATGAGCCGGGTGTGCCTGGCTATGTTTGATAAAGGTCGAGATGCAAGAAAACAATTCGCTCCAACATCAGGCCACGCCCAGAAGTGGGGCCAACAGTTTGACCTTCATGAAGAGGACACGCAGAACTTTTACCAGGTTTATTAGCTATATATATGTTAACCCCTCCGTCTATGGCCTTGGTTGGTTCGAAGTCGACGGGGGCTCTGGTTAGGTGGCAGTGACGGATTTGTTCCTCGCAGTAGTTTCTTCTATACGACTCTCCGAGTTCTTCTTATAGTGGATCGGAGTATTCTGTAGAGATTTCTGAAGGTTCCCCGATTCTTCTTGTAACGTATCGGGAGATTTAATGACTAAGTTCTCTGCAGAGAGCAAGACTCAAAGGAGAAGATAAAGACTTTTTCTTACTGTAATTTACTGCTAAAATGTACAGGTAGTGCTCAGCCTCTAACTCTAATTCTGAATGAACATGGAAGAAATTTTGTGGATTTATAGACCCATAATTTGCTAACATCATTATTATTAAATGTTGACTTGTGTCGTTTCAATCCTCCATAGGCTGCATTGTTTTTGCACAATATTTGAAAATAAAGTAAAATTTTAGTTGTGGTAATGTTTAAACGCATAAACAAGATATTTGAAGATGAAGCCTTATTTTTATCTTAAATCGCGTATTTTCAGATCTGATGTTATCATGATCTGCCGAGTTAACTAAAAGTGGAAATTGAACTATGCATCGTTACAGTAAAATATGCATATGAGCAAAAATTAAAGGTTTAAGATTTACAAGTAAATGCTTAGGCAAGACATGACTTCATCTTTTATAACGAAAAGAGAATGTATGCAAAACATGAACAGTGCAAAATTTAATCAGGATTCATTATTAAGGTAAATCCAAAGAAAATGATTAAGAAATTAAAAAAAAACAAGTCACCAATTATTTGGCAAAGTAGAAAGCAAATCAAAAAATTTATCTAAACTCACGTTAGGCGATTTTGGTCCTTATGTAAAAATGAATACATACACATACATACATATGAATATAGGTATTATATGAAGTTAAATATATACGAATATATAGGATTATATAAATACATGAACCATATAAACACATGAATTATACAAATGAATACAAGAACTATATAAATGAATATAAGAATTACACGAGTGAATAAGAGAGTATATGAATATAGGAATTATTCATGGTTCATTTTTACAGGGCTCTCTTCTCTAGAATGATATTAACACAATAATATAACATCCTAACTAATGCTAACTAGATGATAACTATGGGTTTTATAATACAGATTTATACAGATTTATTTCGTCAGCCAGACTCTGTAGATTTTCGTCAGCCAAACTCTGTACTGAACGGACGCATTTCCTGAGCTCTCTGATTTTGCATCTACTTTTGTATATTGCTGAGAATTTTACTTTGGATAGTTTTTGAATTTTATATACTTGCGTTTAAATTTACATTGTTATAGTTAAGTAATTGAATATTAGTGGTTTTTAGCGATTTAGAAGTTTTCATAGCGTGCCGGCTTAATTTAACTTATACCTGTGACGGTTTAAATTTTTAACTCCGCGATGCCGTCGCAGAAAGCGTCGTGTGTTAGGTGTAGGGTTAACCGGTGGTATTCGGAATTTAAGGATTATAACGGCGGTCCAGTGGCGATTACCGATAGATCAGTTTGTTTCTTTTGCGAGTTCATGGAGGAATTAGTGGACATAAAACGCAGTGTACGTGAGGTAGCGGATAGACTTGCAACGCTTGATGATGGCAGGGTTAGGGCTACGGTTGACGGAAGCCGAACCAATATAACGTTGAAGACGTTAGTAATTTGAAGGGTGAGGTGCGTAACTTAGTTTCTAGTTTAGGTAGCTTGTCGGGAAGGTTAGATAGAGTTGAGGAAGAGGTTAAGGTTAGTCCGAGAGTAGTAGATAGCGAGGGATTTAGAGAGGTTAAGGGTGGAGCTAGGCCGCGTACATTAGGTGATAGGAATCCCCCCCCTATCGAGGTTTCGAACCCTTTCGCCCATTTGGAAAGGGACGTGAATGAGGGGGAAACTATTTTAATTGGGGATCTTTAGTGCGCCACATGGACAAAGAATTCGTTAAACGGAATCCAACCAAGAGGAGGAGGGTCTGTCTCCCAGGGGCCAGGGTTGACAGAGTTAGAGACGAAGTGGATAGGGTTGACGTTGCTTCCCGTCACTCAATGTTGGTGACGATGGTAGGAGGCAACGACTCGTATAGGCCCGATACGAGAGTGCCTGACCTTTTGGAGAGATATAGGGGGTTAATTAGGTCCCTGAAGGCGAGGTCAGATAGGTCTTTAGTTCTAGGTATTACCCCTAGGCACGGGTTGGGTCTTAGAATTACGTCCAAAACAATATTTTTGAATAACAAATTAGAAGAGATTTGTGCTGAGGAAAATGTACCCTTCGTAAAGCTGTGGTCCGAATTCAATGATCCTAGCCTTTTTATAAAAGATGGGGTGCATTTTAATGAAATAGGTAATGCTAGGCTAGGTAGGTTAATAGACGAAAGCGTGCGAAAGCTGTATAGGTCGAAGCCTTCTTTAAACGTTGTGGGTCCGGGAAACGCGGGCCCGACGTGATAAATAGTTTAAAACGCGGGCCCGTGGTAAAAAATAACTTAAACGTTTTTATTGCAACGCGCGTAGTATTAGAAATAAATTAAATGAATTTAAGGCGGTAATTTATTCCGGCAACTATGATATAGTTGCTATCACTGAAACTTGGTTAAATACCGTGACTCGGGACTTGTTGGGGGAACTTGATACCGGGTTTTAAACTCTTTACTAATGATAGGTTACATAGATTTGGAGGCGGCGTTTTGCTGTACATTCGTAATTCCCTTAGGGCTATCGAGGTTAAGTTAGATTTTCCGGCAGCAATTAATGCGATCTGTGTTGAAGTTAGGGCGCGTAGTATTAGTTTTTTTTTGTTGTTGTTTATAGACCTCCCGTTCAACCCCTCGATATAGATACTAGATTTTACTCACTTCTTGGTAATTTTATTGACAATCGGAATAGTATAATTGTCGGAGACTTTAACTGCCCTAATGTTAATTACGAGAATTTTACGGGTAATGAAGAGGGTTTGAGATTGGTTGAGTTTATGGACGATAACTTTTTACGACAGATAGTTACCGAACCAACGCGCGGTGATAATATTTTAGATTTGGTGATGACGAACGGCGAGAATATAGTCGAAGGTTTAGAAGTAGGCGAGAGTTTAGGATGTAGCGATCATCAAATTCTTAGGTTTAAGTTATTGATAGAAAACACTCAGGATAGTAACGTAATAGAAGTCCCTGATTTTCGTAGGGCTAATTTTGATAGTTTCGCGGATAGGATGAGAGTAGTGGACTGGGATAACTTATTTATGGGTAATGACACAAATTTGCGTTGGGTGGCGTTTAAAGAAAGTTTTAGGAATATTGAAAGGGAGTTTATTCCTCGTAGGCCCAAGCGCGCTAGAATCGTGGTAGACCGAAGTGGTGGAGTAGGGAAATAGGAGAGTTTATAAACGAGCGTAATAGAGCGTATAGACTTAGTAAGCGCAATGGCCAGGTAGCTAACTTTAATAGATATATCGAGCTTAGACGTCAGGTTAAAAGATCAGTTAGGAATGCCAAGCGTAATTTAGAGATACTTATAGCTGCGGATAGTAAACATAATCCAAAAAGTTTTTTGAATACGTTAATAATCGTAAGCCGGTAAAAATAACATAGGCCCTCTAGTGGATGTTAATGGCGCTTTGGCTTCTGACGCTCAGGCGATGGCGGGTATTTTCAATAACTTTTTTGCGACAGTTTTTACCGTAGAAGACGTAAATAATGTCCCCGACGTGGATGATATCGTTCCATTTAGTAGCGAGACTATTTTGGATGAAATAACTGTTTACGAGGCTGAGATTGCGCATTATATCGATAGGCTAAAAGTTAGCAAGGCTCCAGGCCCTGACGCTTTTTATCCCAGACATTTGAAAGATTTGAAAGAAGTTATCGTAGGCCCCTTACGAAGATCTTTAATCAGTCACTCGAAACGGGGATTATTCCTGAAGACTTTAAATTAGCTAACGTCACGCCTATTTTTAAAAAAGGCGACCGCGCGGTAGCTAGCAATTATAGGCCCATTAGCTTAACGTCAATTGTAGGTAAACTTTTGGAATCCGTAGTTAGGGATCGTATTACCGATCACTTAGAAAGTAGAGATTTGATTAATAGTAGTCAGCATGGGTTTCGACGCCATAGGTCTTGTTTAACTAATTTGTTAGAATTTTATAACGAAATAGTGCGCGAATACGATAGGCATAGAGCAGCTGACGTTATTTATTTAGATTTTAAAAAGGCGTTCGATACAGTTCCGCATAGGAGACTAATTGCGAAGGTTAAAGCGCACGGTATACGCGGTCAGGTAGCTAACTGGTTAGAAGAATGGCTTCGTGCTAGGAGACAGAGGGTCGTAGTTAATGGTAGTGAATCAGGGTGGTTAGATGTAGGTAGCGGTGTCCCACAGGGTTCAGTGTTAGGCCCATTGCTATTCGTAATTTACATTAACGACATAGATGTAGGATTGACTAGTAACGTGTCAAAATTCGCGGACGATACTAAAATAGGCGGTAAGGTTGTTAACGAGGACGATAGAAATAGGATTCAAGACGATGTAAATAGGATTATGGAGTGGACAGATAAGTGGCAGATGCAATTTAACGTAGACAAATGTAAAGTTTTGCATATAGGTTCTCGCAACAATAATTACGCGTATACGATAGATGATAGGGAGTTAGCGAGCGTTGACGAGGAAGTAGATTTAGGCGTACGCGTATCTAAGGATTTAAAGGTTAGGAACCAGTGCCTGGAGTCTTGCGCAAAAGCTAATAGGATGTTAGGCTTCATAGCGCGTAATTTCGAATTTAAATCGAAGGATATTATATTGCCCCTTTACAAGTCCCTAGTCAGGCCTCATTTAGAATATGCAGTTCAGTTTTGGTGCCCGTACTTGCGTGAGGATATTGATAGGTTAGAAAGGGTTCAGCGTCGTGCCACGAAACTTTTTCCGTCATTGCGCAATAAGCCTTATGAAGATAGGATTAATGAGTTAGACCTGTATTCACTTGAAACTAGGAGATTAAGGGGGGAGCTTATTGAAGTTTTCAAAATTGTTAATAACATCGATAACGTAAATTTTGACAAATTGTTCACTTTTGATAATAGTAATACTCGCAATAACGGATTTAAGTTGCGTGGCAGGCGTTTTATTACTAATATCGCTAAAAACTTCTTTACGTTTAAAGTAATTGATAAATGGAATAATCTTCCTGCGCCAGTCGTTCATTCTACCAGCGTTAATATGTTTAAGAACCGTCTTGACAGACATTTTAAAGGTATTAACGTTGTTTAATTTAAAAAACAACAAAGTTAGCAACAGAAGCTCTGGTGGTGGTGCTCGAGGATGGGTCTGTTGACGATGAATGCCAGCTTGTGACATGCCAGCGTGTGATGCCAGCAATAAAATTATTAAAAAAATAAAAAAAAATTAGAGTAACACGAATGTAGATGTAGCTCATAGCGTAAACTAACCCACTTTTTGTTTAACTTTACCTACTTTTTTTTTTCTTATCCTCTCCTTACTTTGCATGTCTAACTCTTTTCTTGCATGTTTGTAGTTTGCATGGTATGACAGTGAGTTAAGACTGTGTTTGCATGGTTTGTAAGCGTTCTTATTTTACTTCTTTTCATCTTTCACCCCTCTCCTATTCTCTCCACTATTTTTCTGACTTGTCGGCAGTGGCCGGCGGATGATGATGGTGAGACACTTTTCCTCTTTTTCTGAATGAAAGTTAACCCATGAGTGATAGGTGTTGCTCTTACTTAACCCCTTATTCTCTTCTCTTCTCTTAACCCGCTACTCTTTCCTTTCTCTCGGGCTAACCTTAAAGTGGATCTTAGGGTCTTTGTTAGCCTTAGCTTCTGTAGATCTGTAGATAAGTCGGGGGCTAAGTCTAGTTCACGTGGTCTGGGTACGCACTCTTGGTCGTGCATAAATAGTTTCACGTTGTTCGGTGTCTCTTGTTTTCCTTCGTTCCAAGAACGATTTTTTCACCACAAATATACTGAGGATAATAGCACGTACAATAATGATACTAATGGCAGATGTTGAAAAATTGTCACAGGTTGTAGTATTTGTAATAGGTTATTTTGGTTATCCTCGGAAATTTTAAAAACGACTCAATTGATCATTCCATTCAGGGGCATGTCGTTCGGGTAGGATGGTTACAGGTTTCATGGAGAGATTTAAGATCTCCATGACGGTTTTAAATTTAATTCGACGGGAAGGGGTATGAGTCATTAATGGTAACCTTGTAAGCGTTGTATATTTGGAAGGTTTATGAACGCAAGGAGCAACCAATTAGTAGCCGAATAACCATAGGTATTGTGAGGAATAATAATTTAACGGACACTCGAAAGTAGCGGTAGTTCTTTTCGCGAAAGAAAGCCAGATGTCCGGTCCAATTCGAAGTTGGACGGTTTTAGAGGAATGAAATTTTGTAAACGAACATACCGGAGCATGACGGTCACGAATTAAGTCGATAAAGCAAGACCTAGTATTTGGAAGAATTAATGGTTTGAGTGGAGGGCAAACGAGTTGTTTATTTGTTTGCGGGAATCTGCAATGCCGGACGTCGCTACTTGACATCATAGAATATGCTGACAGGTCTTTGGTGAGGAAAAGGTAAGGTGGTACTGTGGGTAGATACAATCGATAGATATTAGAATTGTTTTGGTAGGGTGTTGGGAAAGGGTGAAATTTATATGTCTTAAGTGAGTACATCGAAAAATGGTACAATTATGAGGCACGTGTAGGGGCGTGGTCCATGTATAGTCCAAGTGTATTCTAGAAATTGGGGATAATTTGTATGGTTGAGTGGAAATATGAGGCGATAATTTCAATTGTATCTGAGAGGTCTGAATCAAGGACTGAAGTGTATCCCATGGTATTAGTGTGGAAAAAGTGATTTTCGTATGGGCTAGCTGGGTTGCACGTAAAACTTTGGAATTAATCGTAATTATTTGTTGTAAATATTTATCGATTAGGGTTACTTGTAGGTTAATTATTTCTATTAATTCTAGATATCTTTTGTGTTCTTTGTATTGAGCTAACAGGGATTCAAGGTATGTAAATCTCTCCGAAAGGGCGTGGATGGAAGCGATTATTTTCGTGTAGTGACCTAATGGTTTGTTTTAACATGTGTCCATTATATTGCCGATTTCGCGCGAAGAGATTCAATTTGAGTTCAATTCTTTTAATATCTTCTTCGGTTGCTAATCCGAATAAACCCTTGAATATTTTTCCTCCTATATCTATCAGTCCCCTTTTATTTCTTTGATTAAATTTTTCCGAGTTTTGAGTTTCAGTTTGTATCCATGGTAATGCTAATATTTCTGATAGGGTGCGTGCTGTAGTTTGAATATTTTCGAATGTATTTTCTAACAGAACGCGACTAATCTGGTCCGTTTCCGGGAAATTTTTAACAGAACTCTGAACTTTACTTTCAAACGTTTTTAATTGGGTTTTTATCTGAAAGAGATTGATTTTAATTCTAACAGGGGTTGGAAATTGAAAAAAAGGTCCGCGTGTCCTTTCAAAAATTTATCTTCTGCAAGCTTTTCTACAAGAACTCCGGTAGAAATTTTAATGCTAGGGCTACAAGAGTAAATAATTTGCAAAATTATAAGGGGGACAATTTTATTCATTTCTACGTCTTAGATTATATGGAGCTGGGGGTGGCCGTGTGGATACTTGTGTTTGTGGGCGAAGTGGTTGGCCTCGCTTTGGTGGCAGCGGGGGTCGACCGTTAAGCTCGGATTCTGAGCGGGTTTGTGTCTTATTTGAAGGTTCTAGTTCACGTGGTTGATGCATTTGCGGCCGGTATGTAGGGTCCGTCCATCGATCATCAATCGGTGAGGGTGGTGACAGAGGAGATGGTGGAGTTCCACTGAATGATCGTCTAGAATGGGTTTCTCCAGGGTCTGGGTCCGATGGGACTCTTGGTTATAGGGCCTCCTCTTGTTGGCTCGAGTACTGGTGGTATTACGAGGTACCAATCTTCGTCACGGGTAACTTCAGTTTTTTATCCCTGCTGGATTTGTTAATACCTTGATCTTTCGAAGGATAGGCGGCTCGAACGCCTGGCAAATGTTTTTTGGGAAGGTGTTGTTCAGCAGCTATCTTCAAATTATCAGCGTGAATGATCTTCAGTTTGGAATGATCCCGGAGGTCGAGGATTTCGTAACGGTTCTTTCCGAGGTTTTTCATAATCCTATATGGGCCATCCCATTTTGGGTATAATTTGCGATGAGCACTTGACGGTTTCACGCTCTTTAGGCAACATCGCATACCGACGATTATAGTCCGTTGACGCGGATAACGCCTATGTTGCTCTTGCTCCATCTGTTGGTTTCTTTGGTCTAGGGCATACCGGATTATGTAAAAAATTATGAAAGATCGTTCAGCTAGTTGCTGATTTGCTTCTGCCATCTCGGAAGATGTTAGAACTGCCGGGTCGATTTTGTCGGGCAAATCAAAAGGTAGCCGCTTGTCGTAGTGATATAGGACGAAATGAGGGGTGTCCCCGATAGACACGTTATAGCCGTTGTTGATGGCTGTTTGCACCATGGGAAGGGAATCATCCCATGCACGGAAGGATGCATCGACAACGTGGCGAAGGGCTTCTAAGATCTTCCGATTGTGCCTTTCCACTAAGCCGGTTGCCTGCGGACGGTATGCCACAATGTGTGTGTTTTTAATTTTTCACATGCTACAGAGTGACTCGAACAGTTTGGAAGTGAAACTAAGGGCGTTATCCGAAATTAGGATGGAAGGAGTAGTATGATTTTGGATGACGCGTTCCACTAGTGCTCTTGCCACAGTTTCCGAGGTCTGGTTTGAAATGGCAACTACTTCGCTGTAACGCGAGAAGTGGTCCGTAAACACAATGATGTACTGGTTTCCCTTTGATGTTTTGGGGAATGGTCCCAGTATGTCCATTCCAGTTCTTTGCCAGGGTCTTTGGCATACTGGATATTTATGCATGGGAGCTGCGGACGGTACGTTGCCTTTGTGTTTTAAACAAGACGGATATTCAACAATGTATTCATGTACCTTTCTGTTCATTTCTGGAAAATGGTATCGCTCCAAAAGACTCTTGATGGTGCGATCGAGCCCCATGTGGCCATACAAAGGTGAGTCGTGACAAAGGCCAATGGCGATATCTACGAGATCCTTTGGTATTTCCACGGGGTCGTTTCCATCTTCGTTCCTAAAATGTACGAGCCCATCTTTGAGGTTGTACTGTTCTTTTACCTTCGATGGTTCCTTTTGTTCCAGGCGCGCCCGAAGGTTCTGGGTGTGTTGGTCCTGTTGTTGGGCGTATTGCAGACATTCGTAGTCGAACACAGGAAGAGTTTCTATCTTATTCATTTGGGTGTCGTGCTTGAGTCTCGACAATCCGTCTGGAATGACTTGAAGTTTTCCCAGTTTGTATACGATTTTTGCCGCAAGTCCTGAATGAACAGAGACAATCTACTCAACCGTCCTTCAAGTAGCTTGTCCTTGAAGAGATACGTGAGTGGCTTATGGTCAGTTTTGATGGTTACATCGTAGCCATAGACGATATTTCGAAATTTTTTCAAAGCCTCTCGGTCTGTAATGGAATAATTCCGTTGAGGTGCAGAGAGAAGCTGACTGGCATAAGCAATGGGTAATTCCACACCATCTACGTCCTCTAATAGGACGGCTCCTAGTCCATAGGAGGAAGCATCTGTGGCTATGACAAAGGGTTTGGTGTAATCGGGATATTGGAGGATGGGATGACAGGTTAGTTTATCAATTAAAGTTTGAAAGGCATGTTGGTGATTAGATTCTCAGTTAAATTTAGCATTTTTCTGGAACAAATTAGTAATGGGTTTAGCAATATTTGAAAATTGGGGGATAAAATTCCGATAGAATCCGACAAATCCAATAAATGCACGAGCGTCGTCGATGGTTTTGGGTACAGGGTACCTTTCCAATGCTTCAAGTTTGGCTGGATCAGGTTTAATTCCAGTGGATGATAGTAGAAATCCTAGTATACCAGGGATTCCTGTAAAAAGTTGCACATTGCAAGTTTCAGTTTAAGGTGTGCTTTTCTCAAGTGTGATAGCACATTCTGAAGACGTTGAAAGTGTGGTTTTATATCCGAACTATAAACGATAATATCGTCAAGATAGAGGAGAGATTCAATCAACACCTAATAGGTCGGAAAGGACTATATTCATCAACCTAGAGAAATTAGCAGGCCCATTTCAGACTTCGAAAGGTAAAACCTGGAATTCGTAATGGCCTCGGTTAGTGGAGAAAGCAGTCAATGCCCGAGATTCCAAAAGGGACCAAATTAGTTCGGCTCACAGGATCTCCTTTTAGGGCAATCACATCTCTATTTCTTATCAGGAAATCGACAAGTGATTCCAATAGTTTGGGATCCTGTAAGGCTGGTGACTCCTGAAGGGAGTGCTCCAGACATTTCTTATATTTTTCTTTCAATACTGAAGGGTTTAACTCTAAGGAACTGGAAACACGATTTATAGTACTAGTGGGGAAATCTGAATTTATTTCTACTGTGGAAACAGTCTCTTGTTTTTTATTTAAAGTTAATTCACTAGGGCTTTTTTCCTTTGTTTAAACAAACAACAGGGATAGCTGAATTCTGACTATGACTAAGGATTTGAGCTATAAGAACATCTCTCTAGAAATTACTTTTCTGTGTAATCAGAGGGCGATCTGACTCTAATAGTTTTCCTTGACCGTTTACTACTCTTGCTAGGAAACAAATCTTCTCATAAGGTGCTGCTGTTATATGCTCTCTGGGGCATATGAAAAATTGTGAATCTGACTCTGGTTTGGCGATTAAAATTTGCCTTATTGGCTGAGAATTCGTTTCAGTTGGATTTCGAATCTCAACTGCTGAGTTAACTGAAACTGGCTGAACTGAAACTGACTGACTGGAAACTGACTGATTGACTGATTGAAAACTGACTGACTGGAAACTGACGGTGTTGATCCTACTGGATTCAACAACTGGAACTGATTACGCTGGGGGCTGATTTTTGGGGCGGTTATCCCTCTGGATGCAACCGACTGAATTGAACTGTTATCAGGCGGAGTGGTTTCCTATTTCTTTCGTAAATCCGAACTGAAGTGATTCTGTTAGCATTAAGCTGTCTATTATTCTCATGGAGAGGGTGTATCCTATTTCGACTCTTTACTAACTTTCCGACTGGGTAAATTTCCCATTGATTCCAGTTGAAAGAAATCCATACCTAGTAGGATATCTGTCTGAAAGGTGGCGACTGTGTCCACTATACAACATTTTGCGGGGTATACCGCGTTTCCAACTTCTAAATATAATTCAATTTCTCCGTATGTAGGTATGGGTGTGCCTATAAGTCCTCTGAATTGGCAGGAAGGTGCCTTAATTTCATATTTGTAATCTGTACTCTCTAGTAACTCATCTACATATTGTTTCTTAATTAACGTCGCGTGTGTGTATTTTGGTTCATTACTGTTATTTAGGAGGGAGGAGGTTGAACTGCTGCCTCCAAAGTGGGATCTAAAAAAGGGCTTGAAATGTCTTCTATGGGAGGACTCGGGTCATATTCTATGGGATCACCATAGATTGGAGGGTTTTCTTGAAAACTGTACTGTGGGGAAAATGATTCCTCAACAGGTACTTCTACGTACCGAACTATCCGACCTTGTTGATTGTATTGGGGTTTGTACAATGGGTAATAGTGTGATTAACCCTGTGGTCGTGATCTATTTGGTTGGTGGTTCGGTTGAGGCTGGGAATTTACTGGTTTCTGGGGATTGGAGGGCTTTTGGGGACGTTGGTGATTCGTTCTCTGGAAGTTGGGCCTATATCCTGTAGGGGCTTTGTCAGCACATTTTGGTCGGTCGCCACGGCGATAACCATTTTCATGACAGTTGGAGCAATAAGGGTGATAATTGCATTGACTTATCATGTGCCCAAAGCTATCGCAATTAAAACACTGAGGAGGAGAGCGTGCATTCTGGGTTTGGGGGGGGGGGGCTTGTTTCTGAGGTGGTGTTCCCTGCATCGGCCTCGATTTATAAGGTTGTTGTTGTTGTTGTGGTTGCTGCTGCTGAATGTAGTGTATAGGGGTTTCTCTACCCTTTCGGTAGTTCTGGTTTGCTAAATCTGTGTAATGTTCCCATGCTTTATTTATGGCTACTCCTGAAATTTCTTTTTAGGTGCTCCGGGTAGGTTTTGGTAAATGGTTGCTGCTACTATTAGGTTTCTTTGTTTTGAAGTGAAATAATGTCACACGCATTTTCTGCGGCTCGAAGGGCTTCTCCTACGAGTTTGTGTTCGTGTAATAAAATTATTTAAATCTTCATGTTCCTTTTTCTTCTATTTAGCTTGGCAGACAACTTCTAACGTAGCTGAGGGTTGTGCAAGTGTTATTTCTTTAAAAAATTCTAATAAGTTTTGTTTAAAATTGTGTCGTGTTGTCCCGTGTTTCTTGTTGAGTTCAAGTATAGCTTCGGCTTTGGTTTGTTGGACTTAAAATGTATGATAATGTAGATGCTTGCTAGTTTATAGTGGCGCCAAAAAATTGTTTTTCTTGCCTTTCCCACTCCTCTTATCCAATAGAAAATCCATTTACATTGAAAATAAGTAGCTATATAGTTTAAAAAAGAAATTATTGCATATATGCTGTAAAAAACATATAAAACATTTTTTAAATATATAATTAGACTCTTTTAATTAAACTTAGACCTGCAGGCTACAGCACAAACTGAATACCTGTTTTCAGTGAAGGGTTGACCCCAACAACTTTATCAAAGTTACACACACATAAATCTGTGAAATAATAATCAGGACTTTAATCAGGTTATTATGATTACAGAATTGATAGTGATAGCCAGCTTATTCTTAAGCCAACCTAAGTTAGGCCTGTCATCATACGTGGAGGGTTGTATTATTTTCATATAAACTTTGAATGATTCGTATTAATATTGTGTGTGTGTGTGTGTGTGTGTTAAAGACAATATATTTAAATTGTGCGTATATATCATTACGAGGTTCTGGTAGCTACTTAAAATAAACTAACATTTGTTATTTAACTTCAATAATGAATTATTGTATGAACGCATAAACTAATAGATAATAGAAAACAAATAGGAAGATAGATATACGATATAGATTGGATAATTCTGTGAATGACTATGAAATAACGATTGCATAAGTTGATTATATATATATATATATATATATATATATACACACATATATATATAAGTAAAGTGATTAATACATAGTGATATATCATATAATAATTAAATTCTAGCCGCCACCAAATCCTGCAAATGAGGCGGAATGCTGCAGAGGAGTCCACCACAGATCGATCCTGAGCCGTCGTTCAAGCCCTTATAAAGTAAGTGAATAAGTGTATTTTTTATGCAGAAAGGAGGGGCCAAGGGCTAGCACCCGCAAAGCCACACCTCCATAGAAGGACAGAGCCGAAATCAAGGTCTCCGAAGGTCACTGATGACATTTCTTTTATACATAGATTTTTTAAAGGTTGTCTAGTGTGTAAAATGAGTGTATGTGTAGTGAGGAATAAAGGGAGAGGCTATAAAAAGCAGTTTAATTCGCATCAAAAGTCATTTTCCTTCGTAATAATCATTTAGGAGGGCCTGAAACTGGCACAGCACTCTACTGCTTAGCCCGTAACTCCTCTATTATTATTATTATTATTATTATTATTAACCGTATACGGGAATCAAACCCCCTACTAGGCTAAAGATGTACTAGCCTAGCTATGTGTCCATAAACTGGACTTCCATACTTTATTGTTAAACAAGTACAGCTGAAATGTCGGCTTATTTAGCCTAAATTTAATTTTTGACGCCTATAATGAACTTTTTATTCCTGCTTTACTCTTGGCCTATCTAAATTTTAGGCTTACTTCTTAACACGATTTTTTTCTTTCTTCAAAAAAACGGGTCTTTTTTCTTTTCATCCTGTATTAAGATGGATACTGAATAAATTCGTCTGACATGAACGAGGAAAATGTCTACAAACTATGGTTTTCCTTAACAATACGTACATAATAAAGAAATTAATTATACAGAGGACATCGCTTTTCCATTAAACATATACAAATTAAATAAATAGCGCAGTCTGGCAGCTAATCTTATACCCAGTTATATATATATATATATATATATATATATATATATATATGATGAATAAAACCACGAAGGAAAGGAAACACAGAATGGTGCTCAAGCGCTTTCGTCTAATGACATCCTCAGGAACACTGAAGTACATAAAGAGTTACAGCCTACATACAGGTTACAGAAAAAAAATATATATATATACACAATAAACGGAGAAATAAAATTAAAAATTAAAGGATTGTGGGAGGAGCATACAAATTTGTAAGGAAAAACTATCGATTTTTAGCACAAGATCAAATGAATTGTTTAAAAAAAAAAAAAAACTGATTTTTAGCACAAGATCAAATGAATTGTTTCCAACCAATGTTATAAAAAAAAATACAAATTTATACTGGAAATCTGCCCGGGTTTTAGCACTCTGCCCTTCTTGTATATAAAAGTAAATTGAAAAATAAAAGTTATTAGAGTAGCATACAAGTTTACCAAAGATTTAGCGTTCTACCCTTCTTATCTAAATCTGTTCTGAAGGAATTCAAAACAACAGGATCGAGTTGAAAAAGACCTTTGCTTATGTTGAAGTTATTTGTAAGTTGGATAATGGCAGACTCAAGAATATTTCTATTAACAATGTTGCTAGAGTGAAATAAAACTGAAGCATTATCCCAATCAATAGAGTGGGATAACTCTGACAAATAGACAAAAAAGGGCACTGGACGACTGTCCTGTTCTAACGGAATATTGATGCTGTTTTATACGTGTGTGCAAATCCTTTCCCGTCTGACCTATGTAAAAGGAATCACATTGTTTACAACTAATTTTATAGATAATGCCTGAATTATTGATAGGGCTATTTTTTACTATGATATTTTTCACAATATTGTTATATGAAAATACTACATTAATATCCAAAAGTTTAAGTACATTAGCAATGCCTAAAAAGCCCAGGAAAAATGGAAGTACTAAAATATTTTTTAAGTTTAGTATCTAACGGAAAAAAACAAACAATTTGTCCTACGTACACTTTTACTCGGGACATGACACCCCCACTAAGAAGGCCATTTTTTCTTCAATGTTTCTCCGCGCCCTTAGGATCACTAGTCCGGAATACATCGATGCCGAATTAGAAAAAATCAACGGTATTGGAAGTGATCTGTGTTATCCATCTGCGTTTATGGAATCTTGTCTCAACAAGGCAAAACGAACTTTCTATCGTGTCAATAATAACACTCGTACTTTGTCAAAAAATATTTTAGTACTTTCATTTTTCCCGGGCCTTTTAGGCATTGCTAATGTACTTAAACTTTTGGATATTAATGTAGTATTTTCATATAACAATATTGTGAAAAATATCATAGTAAAAAATAGCCCTACCAATAATTCAGGCATTATCTATAAAATTGGTTGTAAACAATGTGATTCCTTTTACATAGGTCAGACGGGAAAGGATTTGCACACACGTATAAAACAGCATCAATATTCCGTTAGAACAGGACAGTCGTCCAGTGCCCTTTTTTGTCCATTTGTCAGTTATCCCACTCTATTGATTGGAATAATGCTTCAGTTTTTTTTCACTCTAGCAACATTGTTAATAGAAATATTCTTGAGTCTGCCATTATCCAACTTACAAATAACTTCAACATAAGCAAAGGTCTTTTTCAACTCGATCCTGTTGTTTTGAATTCCTTCAGAACAGATTTAGATAAGAAGAGTAGAACGCTAAATCTTTGGTAAACTTGTATGCTACTCTAATAACTTTTATTTTTCAATTTATTTTTATATACAAGAAGGGTAGAGTGCTGAAACCCGGGCAGATTTCCAGTATAAATTTGTATTTTATTTTTTTTTATAACATTGGTTGGAAACAATTCATTTGATCTTGTGCTAAAAATCGGTAGTTTTTTTTTTGTGCTAAAAATCGATAGTTTTTCCTTACAAATTTGTATGCTCCTCCCACAATCCTTTAATTTTTAATTTTATTTCTCCGTTTATTGTATATATATATATATATACATATATATATATTTTTTTTTCTGTAACCTATATATAGGCTGCAACTCTTTATGTACTTCAGTGTTCCTGAGGATGTCATTAGACGAAAGCGTTTGAGCACCATTCTGTGTTTCCTTTCCTTCGTGGTTTTATTCATCATAAATAATTTTCTGTTTCGACAAAATGGGTGAAATCCTGCAAAGTTTACGCGTATGAGGTTATATTTAACTGAGTTAAGTTAGCAGAAAAACGGACACATCATACAACGTCAATAACAATATTTAAAATTACAATAAATATAATTGGTTTGTAGAAGGCACAATTATGTGGTTATGCCAAAAATTCCATTTTCTTTATAAATATTCGTAGAAAACGTTAATTATTGGGGTAAGTTAGCTAAAACTTAAAATCGTTTTATATTAACTTTGAGGAGCCTGTTTAAAATAATCAGTGAAGTAATTTTTGTACTTATCAAATAAATAATTACATAATTGCGATGAGATTCTTTTTTCTCGGAACTGGAAATTATCAAAACGTAGCCTAACTTGACTTAAAAGGTCGGTCTACTACGCTTATGGTAGAAGTGATAGGTTAAATTTACTCGTATGAGGTTATATTTAACTGAGTTAAGTTAGACGTAACTGGGCTAGTCTAAGTAATAATGTTCATTAGGTTTTCGGTGGTTTTCAGGAATAAATAAAAATGTTTAATTAAACAAATCCAGTTCAACGCAAAATGATCAAATAAAAGATCTAATTCATTGCATGGCGCACTCTGGTAACTAGTCTTGTAACCGATATATATATATATATATATATATATATATATATATATTATACTGCCTTCTAAACACTATATCGTAACATTGCGATGATTCGTTCTACAAATTGTGCAAATACCAGAATTATTCAATGCAGTCTGCAAATATATATAGAAGCACAATAATTGGCTAAAAGAGGAAAAATTAATAAGATAGCCCTAATTTAATTTCTAATTTGTTTTAAAAACCGTATTAACGCATTTCACGTTATAGTTTAATGATAAAATTGTGTATTATGATGAAAATTTGTATTTGAGTTAAACTTAGTTTATCTTATTCGATTGTTTTGCCTAAAAGATTCGGGGAGGGTTTACACGAATTTTAGATGAACTTTTTTCCGTGGAGGAGGGTTTACACGCTTTCTAGATGAACTTTTTTCCGTGGGGGAGGGTTTACACGATTTTTAGATGGACTTTTTTCCGTACGAATATCCCTATCTTGGATCTACGGTATCGCGGAAGGTCGGGCTGTTATATATATATATATATATATATATATATATATATATATATATATATATTAATGACAGAAACACGTAAATTAGAGATGATGCGAAATTTGAGACACAAAATAAGATAGCAGTAAACAGCGCAAAGAGAATAACGGGACAGATATTGAGTGAGATTTGACCAGAAAAGGTGTACAGAGGTCAGCTGAAATACCCATGGGTATACATTTGTTTCCCCTTGTCAGAAATTTACCTTTGTTTATTTAAAAGTTTTAATAATATATATATATATATATATATATATATATATATATATATATATATATATATATATATATACTGAAATATTCCGTACGTAGCAGTGAATAAATTTTTTCTCAAAACGATTTATTGGCAGCTATTACAATCTAGAATGGTGGGCGGGTCGATCCCGGTTCCGATTAACGCTGTCGCCCGCATTACTCCTCAATAACTAAAATTTCTCACTTTTATTTATTTTGCATTGAAAACTTTAATTTACAATAAACGTGATATTTTTTATACTTATAATTTCTTTTATGCTGACTGTAATGTGGGGAGAGGGATTTAAAATAAATAGACAATAAAAGTAAATTGTCTTTTTTTTTCTTGTAAATTTCCAAACTTATAGATTTCTAGATAGATACATGTTTCGTTATTATTATTATTATTATTATGCTGAGATAAAAATATTGTGAATCTAATTCTTTTAAACCATATATAATGGGGTTAAAGTTTCGCGTTTTATTGCAAAAATAACGCAGGATAAAATTAAAACAAATATTCTTAAATATGTTTAAGTATATATATATATATAATATTATATATATATATATATATATATATATATATAATGAATCAGGGCCCCCAGCAATCGGACGGGGTAATGCCTAAAACTCACAGCAACCGTTTAACGCGCGACGCGTGATGCACATGTGAGTTTAGCGTTTTGCATCGTGGAACATAAAGACAATATATTTAAATTGTGTGTGTGTGTGTGTGTGTGTGTGTATATAGATATATATATATATATCCTGTACTAATGTGCATTTGAATATACGTTTCGTTTCAATATATTTAATATAACTATATTTTTCCTGTACTAATATTTTGATAATACTATGTTTTGCATGATTATATATATTTAATATAACTGTATATATATTTTTCCTGTACTAATATTTTGATAATGTCCCGTTTTGTATATTTTCAATATATTTAACATAACTGTGTATTTTTCCTGTACTAATATTTGGTAATGGCGAAATTTAGCCTTCTAAGCCAACTGGATGATTAAGCCAACATTAATATATGGTTTAAATAAATACATAGCGCAATCTGGCAACTCAGCCTTCTATTGGCTGATTAATATATGCTTTAATTAAATATATAGCGCGATGGGGTTTTGCATGCATCAGTTTGTGTGGTGATGGTTGTGCTCGTATGACGATGGTTGATGTGATGTTTTTTTGCGTGGTGGTTGTGCTAGTATGACGATTGTTGGTTATGCTTTTGTGTGTGTGTGTGTATGTGTGTGTACGAATTGTTCATTTATTTATTATATTTTTTCTCTTTTTTTTCCGTACGAAATGTGGAATATATTTTTCCTGTACTAATATTTTTTGATAATGCCCCGTTTTGTATGATTATATATTTTACGTTCTATTATTTGATCATATATATATGTCCCATTGTATTTCCATTAATTCATGTAAATAAACATAATGATGTATTGTTTTTTTTTTTATTTTTATAAAATTATGCTAAATATCTGATGTGTGGAATTTGTCATTCTAATGATTGAATTTTGTTAACGAAAAAAAAAATTGCAAAATAAATAACTTGAATAAACAAATAAATTTGTTAAACGATATTAATAAGTTTTCCTAGTGGACGTCAAATTACGATAAATTGTGATAGACGAAAGAGGAAAGAAATAATGAATTTAAATAAATTATAATAAATAACACTGCCCAACACCAATTTTGCTGATTTAATTCTAACACCTGTTTTTAGGTAACTTTGGTGTGCTGATTTCAAAAAATCACCTTAGTTTTTGCCTATCACGTCAGGTTTTCGAGCAATCAAATACGGATATTTTGGAGATATCGCATTTTGGCAGGGTTATGCCCAATTTTTTTCTTTTCAAAAAATAAGTTTTTACATACTCAGAATCAGCATGGAAAAGTAAACAATTGTGCAGGGAGTGAACTTTAATATACAATGGTAATATTGACACATAAAGTGATTAAAAGTGTTTAAATAAGCAAAAAATGAATCCATGATCATGACGTCACGCTCACACCTGGGGAAATCACAGATACCCAAGATTTTAATATGTTGTACATGACCTTTAGATTTAATGCACAGATTTGCGTATTCCACAGATAAAATTTTAACAGCAAAACAGCTGTTAACAGGTCTCAAAAATCATCAATTTTGATGAGCGCCCTTCATGGATCACCCAAAATAGGCATATTGCATTGCACATTGCACGAAAACCTGATGTGATGGACAAAATCTGAGGTGATTTTTTAAATCAGCACATCAATATTATCCAGAAACAGGTCTTAGAATTAAATCAGCAGCAAAAATGTTTTTTTTGTTGGGCAGTGTAATAAAAGTTAAATCACGACAATATATACTAATATTTGAAAATACTATGATTTGTATGATCATATATAATTAATATAACTATATTTTCCTGTACTAATATTTTGTTAATACTATGCTTTGTATGATTATATATTTTCCGTTCTATTATTTGATCATATATATGCCACATTGTATATCCATTAATTCATAATAATTATGTGTATTGGTGTTTTATTTATTCCTTGAACACGATTATATCCATAATATAAATAAAAAATAAAATAAATGGTGGTACCTGACAACTATCCTCATATAAATAAAAATATATGGTGGTACCTGACAACTATCCTCATATAAACTAAAATAAATGGTGGTATTTAACAACTCCCCATAATAAAAATTAAAATATATGGTGGTATTTAGCAACTCTCCCTAATAAGGTATACCTGAACAATTAAAATGCTATCTGGCAACTCACCAGCCAAATGGTTGAATAATATAAGGAATAATTCAATACATGGCGCTATCTGGCAACTCAGCCAACTGGCTAATTAGGGGCTTATAAGAGAACGGCGGGTGGGTGAAGGAGTCAAATGAGCTTGGCAGGCAGCCAAGTGAACACCCTTTCTCTGGGTTCCCACCTCTGGGTCTCTCCATCTTCCTCTCTCTCTTTCTCTTTGTGCCCCTTTGGGGGGGTGAGACCTTCCTATCTTCTCCCCCAAAGAGGCTTCCTTAGGTTAGGTATGCCCCTTTCGGGGGTTCAGCTTAGGGGGTAACTCCAAGTTGCATACCCCTTGCAACCCCATTTTGGGGTTGTCAACAAAGGGGGATGCATTGCAATAAAGGGGGCGGGGGTTCCTTTGCAACAAATGGGGTGGCACTCTTGCAACATTACGTAACATTGCAATGCACCTTCACTCATACATTTTGCCAACATACTACTCACACAGACCGTAAATGGAACAAGGAACTCTTCTGTGAAAATTAAATCCACTATAGTCCGAATAAGTAATGGTAAATGACAAACACTATAGTTTTTTTCTTTTTCATGATGTTCGCCCTACGTGGCAATGGGTCACTCGCAAAGAGGCCCCGAGAATATATATGGCTTCCCTCACCACCTATCTGCAAAACAGATAGGATCCAACTGTGGGACAGGATCTAGGGCAGAGCTTTCCAAACTTTTAACGTTGGCGACAAACTATTTAAGCATAACAATTTTCACGACACATTAATTAATTTTTATCAAATATCAAATATCAGATAATTTTTCAGTAGGTGGTTTATCTTGTAGCCGATTTTGTTGATAGAAAAATCAAAATTTTCAAAATACAAAAAACACTAATGTGTCGCGACACACCAGTTTGGAAAGCTCTGATCTAGGGGTTACACCTACACCTCGCCTACTATATCCAGAACCTCAATATAAGCAATTCGGAGTATAGTGGATTTAATTTTCCCAGAAGAGTTCCTTGTTCCATGCACGGTCTGTGTGTATCATGAAAGAGCTTCAGGGGACCATTCTGAGTTCACTCCCATCATGAAATGGACATGTTATGTGCCTTGAAAAGTGGACGCTCAATTTTGCCAGTTGAGGTTTAAGTTTTAGTTTTTGGCTAAAAATACAATAGTTACCCCTTTTTCTTTGATGTATCCGACGCGAATGCAACGAGTCTTTTGCTTATATTGAGGTTCTGGATATAGGAGGCTAGGTGTAGCTGTAACCCCTAGATCCTGTCCCAAAGCTAGATCCGATCTGATTTGCAGATTGCTGGTGAAGGAAGCTATATTTTTCGGGCCTCTTTGCGAGTGACCCGTTGCCCACGTCGGGCTAACATCATGAAAAAGAAAAAAACTAGTGTTTGTCATTTACCATTACTTATTCGGACTATATAGAGGATTTAATTTTCCCAGAAGAGTTCCTTGTTCCATGCGCGGTCTGTGTGTGTCATATATATATATATATATTTTTTTTTAAGTGGGGTTGTTTAACCTCCCTCACAACATCTAAGGTCATATGACGGAGGGACCTTCAGCTTTACTTGGGATCCGAACCACGGGTTGCTACATAATCTGGGCGGGGAGGACGGTCTCCTATCCAACTACTACCCAGACACAATGTCGCTTAACTTCGCTGATCTCCGGGAAGCGGTGTTACGACATTGGCCACGACGTAGCGCATATATATATATATATATATATATATATATATATATATATAGATGCATACCCACACTGAAAAGAAAAAATTGATTCCAAGGCCTTTCGTGTATTCAACAGTACATCTCGTTGGGGAATGACGAGGGAATTCCATGACGATGTGTACTGTTCAATACACAAAAGACCTTGGAATTATTTTTCCTTTTCCTTGTGAGTTTGTATCATTCATTTATTTCACGTGTTTAAGTGTGAGATTCATCCCATATACAGTATATGTTACAGGGAATCTGTGTGTAACTAGGGATTTCATGAAATCCCTAAAATGTTCAGGGATTTCATGTAAGGTTAAGTCGTGATATTTTCGTTAGTTTTAACGAAAATCTCATGACTTAACCTTAAATGAAATCCCTGAACATTTTAAGAATTTCGTGAAATCACTAGTTACACAGATTCCTTGTAACACGCACACACACACATACGTGCTAATTATTATGCCAGTGTAAGACAATTCCTTGAGGCGGAAAAAAACAATAAGACTCAAAAGTTTAATAAAATTCTCCAACTTCAGTATATCAGAAATAAAAGATGTGTTTTAAGGGAGCAATTGTGCTAAGGAACAGCAAATAGGTACTGATGCTATGGTACTTCTTGAAATCATTGAGTTTCAAAATGAATTAGAAAGTGTTTCACCTGACGACAATGCAATTCTATTTTATATTTGTGGGTACATTGCCAGATCAATCAAAAAGACACTAAAATGCTCTTCTTGCTGTTAACTTCTTGTCAAAGATGATACAATTCCTACAGTAAATATTGAGATTCCAACCTTGACGATTGGTTCGGTTGTCGTAATATTTTCGTTAGTTTTAATGAAAATATCATAACTTAACCCAACTAACGAAAATATCACGACAACCTAACCAATCGTCAAGGGCGTACAGTTGACCTAACCGGGCATTCAGTAATTCATTTCCACAAGAAATGAAGGTCAGGTTTGAATAAAACACCAAAATACACCATAAAAACCTATTCTCATATCAAAATCGACCCGCAGGGGTAAAACGAATAATAAAATCGATCCAAAAATTGCTTATATCACCGTTAATATCATTTTGCAAGGAAAACGGGGATCATTGAAAGAAAGCCACCCCAAATGGGTCAGGGTTGGCTTTCTTTCATTGGTCCGGAAACGCTATAGAGTATAGAGTAAAGTATTTTTTTTTTTACTCTATCTCCCTGTACAAAAATCAATATACTGTAGAGTTCTGTCCATGTGCACTAACGAATATTTACTGCTATAACTAACACACATTTTTGGTAAAAGTTACTTAAAATTAATCGAAACATACGTGAAAATTACTGACTGCGCGGTTAGGTCAACTGTACGCCCTTGACGATTGGTTAGGTTATTCGTGATATTTTCGTTTAAACTACCGAAAATATCACGACTTAACCTAACCAATCGTCAAGGGTGTACAGTTGACCTAACCTGGCATTCAGTTGACCTAACCGGGCATTCAATTTACCTAACCGGGCATTCAGTTGACCTAACCGGGCATTCAATTAACCTAACCGGTCATTCAATTATTACGGCACTTCAAAACCTAAAACAAATTGTTAACAAATTTAAAATTAAGGAATTTTATTTATTATTTTATTATTAACGTAAATGTAAATGAAGATTATAGCAAATTTTTAAAAACAATACAAAGCTCACAAAAACAGTCTATATGTGTACAGTACAGTATATACAGTATGTTACAGTGAATGTCTAAGATCAGGCAATTTGTAAATTGACCGAAATTTTAGACAATGTGTCAAATTGTAACACACAAAACCTAACTTAACCTAACCTAACCTTTCTTGTAATGCTACATAGGGTATACACCGTCTGCCAAAAAAAAGGGTTCACTCTAAAAACATCCATGGAATCAACATTTTTCAAACAATCAGTATGAAACTTATACACGTAAAAGATACATAAAACATCTACCTGTAAACCAAATTTCAGTTCGCAGCTATCAAAAATAACGATTTATTAAATATTTCTCTAATAATACTACAAGTGATGCTCGACAAACTAATCAAGAATCCTTTATTTCCATTTTCACTTTTGTAAATTCTAATATACGATTTTTTTTTGCGGGTTATAAAATATAGTGAATATGCCATTTTTAAACGAAGATAAGATTATAATTAAGCATTACAGACTAGAAAAGGGATATGGACGAACGAAAATACTCTCCGAATTCTCCAACAAAGGATGGACTCTTGGTGGTTTGGGAAAGCTTCTAAGGAAAATTGACGAGACTGGAGATATCAAAAGAAGAGAGGGAAGTGGGCGACCAAAAACTTTTCGCGTACAAAACAATATTGACGACGTCGAAGAACGTATATTAAGTCAGGAAAACCAGCCTGACTTAATATGACACAATATGACACCAGCTCGCATATCAAAAGAGTTACAATTATCAGAAACTAATGTGAGACGCATAATTAAACAAGATCTTCAACTAAAACCTTTCAAAAGAGTGCACGGGCAAAAGATTACTCAAACTGATGAGCAGAAACGAGTTCAAAGCTAAAAAAAAATCTTACGGCGAGTAACATGTGATAAACTTTCAAAGGCTTTTTTTACTGATGAAAAGAGATTCACTGTGGAGCCACCTCGGAACAGTCAAAATGGCATAGTCTACTCGCGCGTCCACTGTAAGAATAAAATAGTAAACTTTTTGCAACCAGAAGTTATTTCTCAGCTAGTGTCATGGTGTCAGTTGGCATATCAAACTCAGGAAAAAATCCATTCATTTTATTGAGCCTGGTGTAAAAAGTCAATGCCGAGTACTATCGAAATACTCTGCTGCGAAACATGCTTCCCGAAATGCAAAATCTGGCCAACGGTGGTTATTATTTTTCCAGCAAGACGGAACAACGTCCCATACAGCAATAGCGACTGTGGACTAATTAAAAAATAATGTTTCAGAATTACTTTAACCCTAAAATTGCCCACCTAACAGTTCTGACTTGAACCCTGTCGACTATGGAATCTGGGAAAATTTGACACAGAGAGTTTACAGGAGCAGGGTGAGAAATGATCACTTGCGTCAGCTTCTTGTGGAGAAGTGGGAAGAGATACCAGAGGAGCAGATCGATCGGACCATTGATGAATTTCGTCCAAGATTGAAGAAAATTGAAACAGAAAGGAAACATATTGAAAATTTTTTTTAATAGGAATTCCAAAAGAGTAAAATGTTAATTTGATTTCTTTTGTAAACTTAGGATTTAAGTTCTGTTTCGAAATTCAAAATCCTTTTTTATTTTCATGTTTTTTAATGAAGGCATTTCCTATATTTCATAAATCTTATGATGCATTTTATAACTACAGTAAAATGAGAATAAAAATTTTATAGAAAAGTTTTACCGCCTTTGTGGACTCCCAGAATTCAAAACTGGAGCGATGTTCACCAACAAAATTTGTTGAACATAAACAATCCTCATTAAATCATTAATTTTGAATATAATAATCTGAAAATTGGTGTACATAGTTTTGCTCTGTATGAGTTTCATAATGATTGGTTAATAAATGTTCATTTCATGGCTGTTTTTAAGAGTGAACCCATTTTTTTGGCAGACGGTGTATATGCGCACTGGTATTTCCCAATTTCCCTAACGAGGTTAGGTAAGGTTAGGTTTTGTATGTGTCACAATTTGACACATCGCCTGAATTTCAGTCAATTTATAACTTTTATTATTCATGTATAATCGTTAGCGTGTAAATTTTACTTTTCATTCCTAATAAAGTGTTGTAAATGAAATTTTATAATTCACTCATAATTCTTGACCATTTTATGAACCTAACAAGCTTTTTTTGCTCATTTCATGAAACGATCAGTCTGAGTAACCATTTCATGAAATAGGCAACTTTCCTGCTCATTTCATAAAATGGCCACTATAGTTCAGTACAGTGACGTGCACAGACTTTCAGAAGGGCAGGGGCTCAGCTGAAAAAAGGGCACTCCCCTAACAGTTTTAAAAATGAAATCCGCAATGCCATATAGGCTATATATATGTATACACACACAAAGAAAAATTTTAAAATTGTATGTGGTAAATATTCTTAAATTCCATTAAATTCAATGCATTATTTTTGTATATAAAGCTGATTAAAGAAAATAAATGAAAATTTGTTGTAAAAAGGCATGTTTTTATTGCAAGATTGCATCGTTTTATAATAAATAATCTAGGTATTTTTATTCACTTTTAATGAAAATTGTATTGTTTTTAAAAATCAATTTCATATTAAAAATGAAAAGGTTATGATATGTTGTTTAATAAATCATTTATTAATTTAATGAAATTCATGCCAGTACTAAAACCCAAAATCCATCGTTTGACACACTGGTGTACTGATGGGCCTAGCCTAGTAGGGGACGTGGACGTTTTTACCAACTTTACGAGTAATGTCATACAATATTTTTTGGAGTAATGTCACACTGCTTTGGATTCCAATTTACCATAATTATCAGTGAGAAATCACTAGTTAGCTTAGGTTAACGTAAAATAAACAAACAGTAAACAATACACCCACATACCCGAGAGACGCAATCAACAGTGAACAGCTGCAGTCAGTGTTACCACTAGGGACGCCCTCCCTGATTGACAAAATAATAGTAACGGTATAAGTTTATTATTCTAATAAAAAAATCATAGATCAAAGTAATTCCAGTTTTGAAAATCTGTTGAAGTAGCAGTAACTAAATAAAAATATAACTAATTAATTCAAATTTATGTCGAATCAATATATTTATGAATTTTGACTAAAAGGGCACTTTTGATATGAAGAAGAAAAAGGGCAGGGGCTCAAGCCCCCAAGCCCCCCCCTGTGCACGTGCCTGGTTCAGTAAATAAAGGCTGAAATTTTGACAAACCCGGAATAAATTCATAACAAGTTGTATTTGGTACCAAAAGTTAGCAAATTTTATGGACAACAACATATCATAAATCTGCATCATAAAGCAATTGCTTTTCTATATGTATTTGACATACCCATTCTTACCATTTTATCAGGAAATGATGTAACACTAATTTAAAGTTAACTATGAAACATATGGGTCATTCCATGTCAGTTCAACGGCGAAAAAAACGTGACCATCACCGATTTTTTTGAAAATTGGCACACTTATAGATCTTTGCGAAAAAAACAGAATGGCGCTTGTTTCAATACTCTTGGTCATATGGTTCCTGAGATATGGCCCTTCGAAATTTGTAAAAAAAAGGTCAATTTCCAAGGTCATACCATATTTCAACATGAAATACCTCGGCTCCTATTGCACTTACAGAAACCATTTAAACAATATTTTAAAGCTTTTAAGCAGATCTACAACTTTGTCTCTATTCATATTTTACCTCAGTGGTGAAAAAAAAGTTGAACTTATTTTTGTCCTTTGACCTTGTGTAGGTCATTTGATGTCACAACCGATTTTTTTCTCCTTTCACCCAATTTTGGGTACGATGTCTACCTTAACCTTAAACAAGAATTTTAGTGTTGATTAAGTTAGTATAGACGCTACGGCCATTTCAGTGGACCATACCCACCTCCATTTTGACCAAGTACCTTTTTCCACCAAACTTTGGAGCACGGTATCTTTGGAACTGTTTGAGCTAGACTCTGCTAGAGTGTTGAGAAAAATACCATTAGATTTTTCTTACTGAGATATAATGTCTGCTAATTTTCAAAAAAATCGGTAATTATCTAACCTAACCTAGCCCAGTTATTTGGTCGAATAAGTATCCGGCCCTATTATAAAATTTAATTTTTTTGGTATATTTCAGAGAATTATATAATATAGGTAATTTAAATTACATAATTAATTAATTTATATGGACATTCAAAAGTGTGAAGAACTTCGAACCTGCTATCCTGTTTAAAGGTAAAGCTATGTACGTATATAAGTACCTTATACTAGGCTATAGGTACTACCCTATAGAATAAGTTCAGTTTAAAGAGTTAGATGAGTTTTAATAGAATTACTTAACTTTGTGTATTTATTCATTGTGTACAACAGTATGTACCCATGTGAAAATAAGCTTATTCAAACCTTGGAGCAAGGATTTTTTTGGCATCTGTATTTATTCTAATCTGTAAATCAAACTGCACATTTTTTCTTGTTGTTGACCTCTGAAACAAGATCAGTCGGTCCCAAATTTTATTTGTGCCATTTAAGCAAAAATAGCTTTTAACAGGGTTGGATACAATGAATAATTATAATTGTATTTTTAATTACTTGATCCTAATTTCCATTAATTGTAATTGATTCAAAATAAAATAAAAATAAAGGTAATTGTAATTGATTTTTGAGCTATAACTGATGTAATTGATCAATTAATGTCAATTGTTAAAAATTATACCGCTAGATCTGGCAGTTATACATCATCCAATGAAAATAAACCTTTGATAGTTTATTTAGTTATACTTAGATATATATTTATTTTAGATATATATTTAGATATATAGAATAGATAGTTATATATGTGTAATTGTAATTGTACAGTAATTGATTCAGACAAAATTAATTGTAATTGCAATTGATCTTGAAATTGTGAAGTCAATACTAACTGTAATTAATTTGAAGAAAAATAAAAAAAAATTGTAATTGTTTCCATTTTGTGTAATTGAACCCAACCCTGGCTTTTAAGCTATATGTTTTTTTTTCTTTTTAGATAAACATGGATTTCAGCAGTTTGAATATGGGCAGGTTCTGTTGTGACCCATTTAAAAAACAAAGGAAAAGTGAAAAAAGGCATTTGTGCATTGACTAAAAATTTGATTGATCAAAAACCTGAATTGAAACTAACAAATAATCATAAAGCATGTGCAACCTGACGAAATATACTAGCAAATCGTCCATCCCCAATGCCTGAATGTGAACCACTTGAAAAATCACCATCCACCTCATCAAGTGCCCCATCTGAGCTAGAAACCGTTGGAGATGTAATTGAAATACAGTATGAGCTTAGTAAATTCAATGCTTCATTGGCCACACTTGATGAGACCCCAAAACCATGTAAACTCTCTGACAGCGCTGGTTACGCAAAGAGAAAGTTGAGGAAAGTAGGAGTTGTGAAAAGAAAGCTTGAACTTGCAACTAAACAACCAATTTCATGCAGTGACTCAGATGATACAGAAATGGAGATTCTTCAACAACTAAAAGAGAAATTTAATCAAGTGACAAGTCGAAGTGAAAAACTGACAATTCTTACTATCCTACGAAAAAGATGGACACAAGTAAAGATCAGAGAAGAATTTAAGTGCTCAGATTACGTGGCTAGGCAAGCAAAGAGTTTGATGAGGGAGAAGGGAGTGCTTTCAACTCCTAATCCGCGTTTGGGGAAACGCCTGAATAGTGAAACTGCTGCCAAAGTAATTGACTTCTATCATTCGCCAGATGTGAGTAGACAAATGCCAGGGTTGAAAGACTATGTTTCTGTAAAAGGAGCTGATGGTAGGCGGGAAAGAAAACAAAAATCGCTAATCTTATGCAACCTAAAAGAAGCATTTGAGCTTTTTAAAACAAACCATCCATGAATTAAAATAAGATTTTAAAAATTTGCAGAGCTTCGGCCAAAAGAATGTGTGTTGCCAGGTGCCAGAGGAACACATTCTGTCTGCATTTGCACTAAGCACCAGAATGTCAAACTCATGATGGCAGCAATAACCAGTGTTTTCCAGGTGGAGCAATACTCTCCCGATAAGCCTAGCTCAACAACATGGGATGATAGGCTGGAGGCAAATTATATTTGTCACTACAGGCATTGTCTAGCCCTCCTCCAATGTAATCCACCTCGGGAAATATGCTTCTTTGGGAAATGTGATCAATGCCCAAGAAAAGAGGCCTTCACAGACTTCTTAACTACAGCCTTCGACAGAAAAGGGCTTGATGAGATTGAATTCAGGCAATGGATTTCAACGGACAGATCAACGTTGCAAACACCAAAACTTTCTGCAGATGAATTCATCCAAAGTTTTCATGAAAAACTAGAAGCTCTCCTGGAACATGATTTCTTTGCAATCGCCAGATGAAATTTTGACAAGAAAAGAAAGAAGAACTCCGCGAAGGTGAATTTCTCGTTATCGGCGACTTTGCGGAGAATTATGCTTTTATAGTTCAAGACGCGGTGCAATCATTCTATTGGAATAACTGCCACGCTACAATACATCCTTTTGTAGTCTACTACCGACAAGACAATGAACTGATGCATAAAAGTTTTGTTGCAATTTCTGACTGCAACCAGCATGATGTAATATCCGTTCACCTCTTCCAAACCCGTCTCATAAATTTTATTAAAGCATCCCATCAAATTACCCCAGGGCTAGCCTCCAAAGAATAGGAGGTGCCGAACCCATCCTTGATCCATTGGCCCTCTACAACTTTGCAGTCACAGCGCTTCCTTCAATCACTTTCACCTTCGTGACAACAGAAGAGTATGAATCCCACCGATTGATGCTGGAAAAACGCTTCAAAAATGCAAAAACCATTCCAGGTATGTCTAATTATACAATTAATCCATTCCTCACTCCAGAAATATAATTTTAAGCTTTTTCTTGCGAATTTCTGTCATAGAAATTCGCCTCCAATCATCATAGAATTTCAAGGGTATAATTTAGTGGGAACTCTGAATAATGATCGAATGTCAAAATATTCTGAAATTATATCCCATTGCTAAAACCTATGTTATTTTCAGGAACCCAGAAGATCTATTGCATCAAGCCAATCAGCGATGGACTGGTAGAAGTCCGCTCGTATTCTTCCTCGACTATATCCAGATCGGAAAGAGTCACCATTCTTCAGAGGAGCAACATCCCATTGGCATCTATGAAAGGTTATTGCTTCGCAGTCTATGATTCCCACTGGTATCTCCCTGCATCTTAGATGTCAAGCCAGAGAGCAATGAGGTCAACTTGACCTTCCTTCACCCCCATGGACCCGCACGCTCATTTGTATATCTTTCCCCACCTGATGAACTTCTAGTTGACGCCAGTGATGTGCTGATGAGTGTGAGTCCAGTTACCACAAATGGTAGGACATACACTTTGACCCGGTCAGAAATGAAGAAGGCCACATCTATGCTTGAGCATTTAGTAGTGTAACAGCCAACAGGTAATCTTTTTTGCCTCATCGATGTGATTTTTTTTACCAGCCTGTTGTTTTTTTTTTCATTGATAAAATTATTTTTTAGGGTTTTCCGTTTCGGTCGACGGTTTTGTTTCGGTAATTTTCCGTTTCGGGAAAGTGGCCGAATTCCCGCAAAAATGTTCATACATTTCAACGACTTAATTTTTGTATTTTATCCCCAAAAATATTATATATATATATATATATGTATATATATATATTAATAATAAAAATAATAAAAATAAATAAATAAATAAAAATGTTTAATTAAAAAAATAGGTACTTGTGGGTTGTCTGTCGCCACTTTTTAATATACCTATTGGTTATCTGTTTCCACTTTTTACTTGTGGGTCATTTATTTTTTAGTTAGGTTAGGTTAGGTTAGTGTGTGGTTAGGTTAGGTTAGGTTAGTGTGAGGTTAGATTAGGTTAGGTTAGGTTAGGTTAGGTTAGGTTAGAAGGAATAGTGGTTGAGATCGATGAGAGCCTGTTCACGAGGCGTAAAAACAATGCCGGACGCATTTTACCACAACAATGGATGTTCGGAGGAATTTGCCCACTCAAAATATCGAACGCTTGTGGGGATCAGCAAAGTGGAGGAACAAGCGTCACCGAGGAACGGCCCGACACCATCTTGAGACCTACCTGGCCGAGTTCATGTGGAGGAGCAAGCTACCCGCTAGTGTCGACCCATTCGACGGCATCCTGGAGGCCATCGCCGCGTTCATGCCACCCGAATAATATGATTAATGTTTGTTATTTTGAGAAATAAAAATAATTTAAGAAAAAAATAGTATATTTTTGTAAAAATGGCAACATGATAACACACATCTGTATTTGTGAAAAAGTTGGAAAATTAAATTAAAAAGTGGCGACAGATAACCCACAAGTACCAAAAAATATTTGAAATTAAACTTTTTATTATTTGCAAAACAATTCCAGGCTGGAAATTTGATATGCACTGTGAAGGAGAAAAACGGTTTAGTTAAGCCTTAAATTCGATTTTTTCTGTAAAGAAAACGTTATTTACTTTGGGTAAACTCTACTAAAATGAAACAAGTATTTAATAATGTTACGAGAAAGGAGTTTATTACGAAAGATATTTTATTAATACGTATAATATTACGAGAAAGGAGTTGAAAAATATTACGAAAGATATTGAGTTAATACACTTCTATAACGAGAAAGGCATTTATGTTTGATTCAAGTTGTTTAATAAGGAAAACTTTATGTCTGTTAAAAGTTGTTTTCGCTCAAATAGACGACATCTGATTCTCTTAAAACTGTATATATGAAAGGTAGGAAAATATCATGTTTTAGTATTTCGTTCAAAGGGTATCTTTACAGGAAATTTGTTTTTTTCTCGGAACTGATAATTATCAAACCTTAATCTCGCCTAACTTAAAAGGTCCGAATACTACGTTTATGACAGAGGAGATTAGTTTAAATTTACTCGTATGACGTTATATTTAAATGAGTTAAGTTAGTCGTAACTGGGCTACGCTAGATTAGGCTAAGAATGAGTTTAAATTAGGTTTCGGCTGTTTTCATTTCGATGATTTTCCGTTTCGGTCGACGGTTTTCGTTTCGGTAATTTTTTACAAAAAATTCGAAGGGCCATATCTCAGGAACCATATGACCAAGAGTATTGAAACAAGGGTCATTCTGTTTTTTTCACAGAGATCTATAAGTGTGCCAATTTTAAAAAAAATCCGTGATGGTCACGTTTTCTGATAAAATGATAAGAATGGGTATGTCAAATACATATAGTAAAGCAATTGAAGATCACTAGTAGGCTACAATTCCCCAAGAGCTAGCGATGCAGATTTATGATATGTTGTTGTCCATAAAATTTGCCAACTTTTGGTACCAAATACAACTTGTTATGAATTTATTCCGGGTTTGTCAAAATTTCAGCCTTTATATACTGAACTATAGTGGCCATTTTATGAAATGAGCAGGGAAGTTGCCTATTTCATGAAATGGTTACTCAGACTGATCGTTTCATGAAATGAGCAATAAAAAGCTTGTTAGGTTCATGGTCAAGAATTATGAGTGAATTATAAAATTTCATTTACAACACTTTATTAGGAATGAAAAGTAAAATTTACACGCTAACGATTATACATGAATACTAAAAGTTATAAATTGACTGAAACTCAGGCGATGTGTCAAATTGTGACACACACAAAACCTAACTTTACCTAACCTCGTTAGGGAAATTGGGAAATACCAGTGCGCATATACACCGTCTGCCAAAAAAATGGGTTCACTCTTAAAAACAGCCATGAAATGAACATTTATTAACCAATCATTATGAAACTCATACAGAGCAAAACTATGTACACCAATTTTCAGATTATTATATTCAAAATTAATGATTTAATGAGGATTGTTTATGTTCAACAAATTTTGTTGGTGAACATCGCTCCAGTTTTGAATTTTGGGAGTCCACAAAGGCGGTAAAACTTTTCTATAAAATTTTTATTCTCATTTTAGTTATAAAATACATCATAAGATTTATAAAATATAGGAAATGCCTCCATTAAAAAACCATGAAAATAAAAACGGATTTTGAATTTCGAAACAGAACTTAAATCCTAAGTTTACAAAAGAAATCAAATTAACATTTTACTCTTTTGGAATTCCTATTAAAAAAAATGTTCAATGTGTTTCCCTTCTGTTTCAACAATTTTCTTCAATCTTGAACGAAATTCATCAATGGTCCGATCGATCTGCTCCTCTGGTATCTCTTCCCACTTCTCCACAAGAAGCTGACGCAAGTGATCAACATTTCTCACCCTGCTCCTGTAAACTCTCTGTCAAATTTTCCCAGATTCCATAGTCGACAGGGTTCAAGTCAGAACTGTTAGGTGGCCAATTTTAGGGTTAAAGTAATTCTGAAACATTATTTTTTAATTATTCCACAGTCGCTATTGCTGTATGGGACGTTGTTCCGTCTTGCTGGAAAAATAATAACCACCGTTGGCCAGATTTTACATTTCGGGAAGCATGTTTCGTAGCAGAGTATTTCGATAGTACTCGGCATTGACTTTTACACCAGGCTCAATAAAATGAATGGATGTTTTTCCTGAGTTTGATATGCCAACTGACACCATGACACTAGCTGAGAAATAACTTCTGGTTGCAAAAAGTCTGCTATTTTATTCTTACAGCGGACGCGCGAGTAGACTATGCCATTTTGACTGTTCCGAGGTGGCTCCACAGTGAATCTCTTTTCATCAGTAAAAAAAGCCTTTGAAAGTTTATCACATGTTACTCGCCGTAAGATTTTTTTTTAGCTTTGAACTCGTTTCTGCTCATCAGTTTGAGTAATCTTTTGCCCGTGCACTCTTTTGAAAGGTTTTAGTTGAAGATCTTGTTTAATTATGCGTCTCACATTAGTTTCTGATAATTGTAACTCCTTTGATATGCGAGCTGGTGTCATATTGTGTCATATTAAGTCAGGCTGGTTTTCCTGACTTAATATACGTTCTTCGACGTCGTCAATATTGTTTTGTACGCGAAATGTTTTTGGTCGCCCACTTCCCTCTCTTCTTTTGATATCTCCAGTCTCGTCAATTTTCCTTAGAAGCTTTCCCAAACCACCAAGAGTCCATCCTTTGTTGGAGAATTCGGAGAGTATTTTCGTTCGTCCATATCCCTTTTCTAGTCTGTAATGCTTAATTATAATCTTATCTTCGTTTAAAAATGGCATATTCACTATATTTTATAACCCCGCAAAAAAAAATCGTATATTAGAATTTACAAAAGTGAAAATGGAAATAAAGGATTCTTGATTAGTTTGTCGAGCATCACTTGTAGTATTATTAGAGAAATATTTAATAAATCGTTATTTTTGATAGCTGCGAACTGAAATTTGGTTTACAGGTAGATGTTTTATGTATCTTTTACGTGTATAAGTTTCATACTGATTGTTTGAAAAATGTTGATTCCATGGATGTTTTTAGAGTGAACCCTTTTTTTTGGCAGACGGTGTATACCCTATGTAGCATTACAAGAAAGGTTAGGTTAGGTTAAGTTAGGTTTTTGTGTGTTACAATTTGACACATTGTCTAAGATTTCGGTCAATTTACAAATTGCCTGATCTTAGACATTCACTGTAACATACTGTATATACTGTACTGTACACATATAGACTGTTTTTGTGAGCTTTGTATTGTTTTTAAAAATTTGCTATAATCTTCATCTCCATTTACGTTAATAATAAAATAATAAATAAAATTTCTTAATTTTAAATTTGTTAACAATTTGTTTTAGGTTTTAAAGTGCCGTAATAATTGAATGCCCGGTTAGGTTAATTGAATGCCCGGTTAGGCCAACTGAATGCCCAGTTAGATTAATTAAATGTCCGGTTAGATTAATTGAATACTCAAATAGGTTAATTGAATGCCAGGTTGGGTCAACTGAATGCCCGGTTAGATTAATTGAATGTTCGGTTAGGTCAACTGTACGCCCTTGACGATTGGTTAGGTTGTCGTAATATTTTCGTTAGTTTTAATGAAAATATCATAACTTAACCCAACTAACGAAAATATCACGACAACCTAACCAATCGTCAAGGGCGTACAGTTGACCTAACCGGGCATTCAGTAATTCATTTCCACAAGAAATGAAGGTCAGGTTTGAATAAAACACCAAAATACACCATAAAAACCTATTCTCATATCAAAATCGACCCGCAGGGGTAAAACGAATAATAAAATCGATCAAAAATTGCTTATATCACCGTTAATATCATTTTGCAAGGAAAACGGGGATCAATGAAAGAAAGCCACCCCAAACGGGTCAGGGTTGACTTTCTTTCATTGGTCCGGAAACGCTATAGAGTATAAAGTAAAGTATTCTTCTTTTTTTTTACTCTATCTCCCTGTACAAAAATCAATATACTGTAGAGTTCTGTCCATGTGCACTAACGAATCTTTACTGCTATAACTAACACACATTTTTGGTAAAAGTTACTTAAAATTAATCGAAACACGTGAAAATTACTGACTGCGCGGTTCGGTTAGGACAACTGTACGCCCTTGACGATTGGTTAGGTTATTCGTGATATTTTCGTTTAAACTAACGAAAATATCACGACTTAACCTAACCAATCGTCAAGGGTGTACAGTTGACCTATCCGGGCATTCAGTTGACCTAACCGGGCATTCAATTAACCTAACCGGGCATTCAGTTGACCTAACCGGGCATTCAATTAACCTAACCGGGTATTCAATTATTAAGGCACTTCAAAACCTAAAACAAATTGTTAACAAATTTAAAATTAAGAAATTTTATTTATTATTTTATTATTAACGTAAATGTAAATGAAGATTATAGCAAATTTTTAAAAACGATACAAAGCTCACAAAAACAGTCTATATGTCCACAGGCGGGGACTTCGATATACATGGACTCGACACGCGATTTTAGGGTGGGCCAGAGGAGGCCTAGGGTTCAAAATCGAAAGATTGCAAATAAGTTAAAAAATGTGTTATAATGGACTCCTACCATGTTTTTAACCATACCTAAGAGCAAAAAACAACATTCTAGCCACTCAACATTGCTTAAGCGGCGGATGGGGGTTATCGAAGTCACCGGACACACTTATGTCAATATTATTATTTTGAACTATATTGCAAAAACGGAATATTTTAACAAATAACAATTTAAGATCACTAATTTTAATAAAAAATGCAACTTACACTTGTAATTACATTTTAGCAGATTGCAATTTAGCAATCTTTTTTTACACTTGGTGATCGTTTATCATCCTTAGTAGCCGGCTTTCTTTTCCGTTCTGCATGAATTTGGCTGTTCACTTCACTAACATAATTTTTTGCACCAATATTAAATATTGTTTGGGAAACTTTTTCAACACACTTTTTGAAGTTATGACCATTGTCACATTTAATATTCCATAATGTTTCTGTGTTTTCATTTTCTGCCATCTTTTCAACAAAAATTTTAACAAAAACTGCTCTAGGATTTTCGAATCGTAAGATTTGTGATCTCAAAGAATTATCTTTGAAGATGAGCAGATAAAGCTCATAGGCATGAACTGCTATTACAAACACTATGTCAGAAGGATTACATAAACCACCACGGTTTATTGCATTCAAGAAACTTTCTTTTTTAGTTGTATCACTTTCACTCACCCCTTCTGTTGGAATCTCAGTATTTACTGTAGGAATTGTGTCATCTTTGACAAGAAGTTAACAGCAAGAAGAGCATTTTAGTGTCTTTTTGATTGATCTGGCAATGTACCCACAAATATAAAATAGAATTGCATTGTC
>JAJOZX010001058.1:262500-470000 GCA_023014485.1 Bathynomus jamesi | reverse complement strand
CTGACATCGAAAATTTCCCTACACCCATTTTTCCACCTACCCCGCGCCCTTCAAACATATTTCCAAACACACAAACTTCAGATCAAGAAGCCACTATGCCTCAAACCGCCCCCCCCCCCTAGCACACATTAACTTAGGTAGACTGGTAAACCTTCCCCATACTGTCCTAATTTTTAAGGGGACCCCCGGACCATAGATAATAACTTTGTTGAACCACGCATAAGACCTTGGATTAAGTCTTTAGAACAACATTTCTTACGCGAAAACATCACCGATGATGATATAAGGATTAGGGAAGCTAAAAGGTTTATCGACCCTAAAGAAGGGAATGCCCATGATACAGTCACCTACGTCCCATCCATTAGGGAAGCTACAACACGGGACAATTTTAAACAAAACGTATTAGAATTTTTTAAAGAAATAACACTTGTACAACCCTTAGCCACGTTAGAAGCTGTCTGCCAAGCTAAATGGAAGAAAGAGGAACATGAAGATTTAAATAATTTTATTACACGAACACATAAACTCGTAGGAGAAGCCCTTCGAGTTGCAGAAAATGAGTGTGACATTATTTCACTTCGAAACAAAGAAACCTAATAGTAGCAGCAACCATTTACCAAAACCTACCCCCTAAAAAGATATTTCAAGAGTTTCTAAATGTTGACAAACGAATAACTGTAGCCATAAATAAAACATGGGAACATTACCCAGATTTAGCAAACCAGAACTACCGAAACGGTAGAGAAACCCCGATACACTACATTCAGCAGCAGCAACCACAACAGCAACAACAACAACAACAACCTTATAAATCGAGGCCGATGCAGGGAACACCACCTCAGAAACAAGCCCCCCCCCAAACCCAGAATGCACGCTCTCCTCCTCAGTGTTTTAATTGCGATAGCTTTGGGCACATGATAAGTCAATGCAATTATCACCCTTATTGCTCCAACTGTCATGAAAATGGTCATCGCCGTGGCGACCGACCAAAATGTGCTGACAAAGCCCCTACAGGATATAGGCCCAACTTCCAGAGAACGAATCACCAACGTCCCCAAAAGCCCTCCAATCTCCAGAAACCAGTAAATTCCCAGCCTCAACCGAACCACCAACCAAATAGATCGCGACCACAGGGTTAATCACACTATTACCTATTGTACAAACCCCAATACAATCAACAAGGTCGGATAGTTCGGTACGTAGAAGTACCTGTTGAGGAATCATTTTCCCCAGAGTACAGTTTTCAAGAAAACCCTCCAGTGTATGGTGATCCCGTAGAATATGACCCGAGTCCTCCCATAGAAGACAATTCAAGCCCTTTTTTAGATCCCACTTTGGAGGCAGCAGTTCAACCTCCTCCCTCCTAAATAACAGTAATGAACCCAAATACACACACCTACGGAGAAATTGAATTATATTTAGAAGTTGGAAACGCGGTATACCCCGCAAAATGTTGTATAGTGGACACAGTCGCCACCTTTCAGACAGATATCCTACTAGGTATGGATTTTTTCAACCGGAATCAATGGGAAATTTACCCAGTCGGAAAGTTAGTGAAAAGTCGAAATAGGACACACCCTCTCCATGAGAATAATAGACAGCTTAATGCTAACAGAATCAGTTCAGTTCGGATTTCCGAAAGAAATAGGAAACCCACTCCACTTGATAGCAGTTCAAGTCAGTCGGTTGCATCCAGAGGGACAACCGCCCCAGAAATCAGCCCCCAGCGTAATCAGTTCCAGTTGTTGAATGCAGCAGGATCAACACAGTCAGTTTCCAGTCAGTCTGTTTTCAATCAGTCAGTTTCCAGTCAGTCAGTTTCCAGTCAGTCAGTTTCAGCTCAGCCAGTTTCAGTTCAGCCAGTTTTAGTTACCTCAGCAGTTGAGATTCGAAATACAACTGAAACGACTTCTCAGCCCATAAGGCAAATTTTAGTCGCCGAACCAGAGTCAGATTCACAATTTTTCATATGCCCCACAGATAGGCTGACCATACGTACCGTTTTGAACGGGACAGTACCGTTTGTTTTATATTTCCTGGCCGTCCCGTCGTTTTAATAAAAATGTCAATTTTGTCCCGGTTTATGTACTTACTTTTTCATGAATACAGAATATTACATAACCCCGTCCCTTTTTTGCCATCCCAATGTCCCGTTTTTGTCTCAAGGAAATATGGTCAGCCTACCCACAGAGCATATTACAGCAGCACTTTATGAGAAGATTTGTTTCCAAGCAAGAGTAGTAAACGGTCAAGGAAAACTATTAGAGTCAGATCGTACTCTGATTACAGAGGAAAGTAATTTCTAGAGAGATGTTCTTATAGCTCAAATCCTTAGTCATAGTCAGAATTCAGCTATCCCTGTTGTTTGTTTAAACAAAAGAAAAAAGCCCTAGTGAATTAACTTCAAATCAGAAATTAGAGACTGTTTCCACAGTAGAAATAAATTCAGATTTCCCCACCAGTACTATAAATCGTGTTTTCAGTACCTTAGAGTTAAACCCTTCAGTATTGAAAGAAGAATATACGAAATGTCTGGAGCACTCCCTCCAGGAGTCACCAACCTTACAGGATCCCAATCTCCTGGAATCACTTGTCGATTTCCTGATAAGAAATAGAGATGTGATTGCCCTAAAAGGAGATCCTCTGGGCCGAACTAATTTGGTCCCTTTTGGAATCAAGGTGGAACCCAATTCCAAACCCATCTTAATTCCTCCCTGTAGGGTTCCACATTCCCAATTAGTCACTATTGAGAAACACATCAAGGACATGTTGGAGCAGGATGTCATTCAGCCTTCAGCTAGTCCGTGATCCTATCCTATGATTCTTGTCTCCAAAAAGTTCGGAACATCTCGCCCTTGTATAGATTTTAGACGCCTAAACCACATTACCATCACAGACCATTTCCCTATTCTAAACTCGGGCATTGACTGCTTTCTCCACTAACCGAGGCCATTACGAATTCCAGGTTTTACCATTCGGAGTCCGAAATGGGCGTGTTAATTTCTCTAGGTTGATGAATGTAGTCCTTTCCGACCTACTAGGTGTTCAAGCTCTCGTCTATCTTGACGATATTATCGTTTATAGTTCGGATATAAAACCACACTTTCAACGTCTTCAGAATGTGCTATCACACTTGAGAAAAGCACACCTTAAACTGAAACTTGCAAAGTGCAACTTTTTACAGGAATCCCTGGTATACTAGAATTTCTACTATAATCCACTGGAATTAAACCTGATCAAGCCAAACTCGAAGCACTGGAAAGGTACCCTGTACCCAAAACCATCGACGACGCTCGTGCATTTATTGGATTTGTCGGATTCTATCGGAATTTTAGCTCCAAATTTTCAAATATTGCTAAACCCATTACTAATTTGTTCCAGAAAAATGCCAAATTTAACTGAGAATCTAATCACCAACATGCCTTCGAAACTTTAATTGGTAAACTAACCTGTCATCCCATCCTCCAATATCCCGATTACACCAAACCCTTTGTCATAGCCACAGGTGTTTCCTCCTATGGACTAGGAGCCGTCCTATTAGAGGACGTAGATGGTGTGGAATTACCCATTGCTTATGCCAGTCAGCTTCTCTCTGCACCTCAACGGAATTATTCCACTACGGACCGAGAGGCCCTAGCGGTATATTGGGCTTTAAAAAAATTCCAAAATATTGTCTACGGCTACGATATAACCATCAAAACTGACCATAAGCCACTCATGTATCTCTTGAAGGACAAGCTACTTGAAGGACGGTTGAGTAGATTGGCTCTGTTCATTCAGGACTTGCGGCAAAAATCGTATCCAAACCGAGAAAACTTCAAGTCATTCTAGACAGATTGTCGAGACTCAAGCACGACACCCAAATGAATAAGATAGAAACTCTTCCTGTGTTCGACTACGAATGCCTGCAATACGCCCAACAACAGGACCAACACACCCAGAACCTTCGGGCGCGCCTGGAACAAAAGGAACCATCGAAGGTAAAAGAACAGTACAACCTCAAAGATGGGCTCGTACATTTTAGGAACGAAGATGGAAACGACCTCGTGGAAATACCAAAGGATCTCGTAGATATCGCCATTGGCCTTTGTCACGACTCACCTTTGTATGGCCACATGGGGCTCGATCGCACCATGAAGAGTCTTTTGGAGCGATACCATTTTCCCGAAATGAACAGAAAGGTACATGAATACATCGCTCAATGTCCGTCTTGTTTAAAACACAAAGGCAACGTACCGTCCACAGCTCCCATGTAAAAATATCCAGAATGCCAAAGGCCCTGGCAAATAACTGGAATGGACATACTGGGACCATTCTCCAAAACATCAAGGGGAAACCAGTACATCATTGTGTTTACGGACCACTTCTCGCGTTACAGCGAAGTAGTTGCCATTTCAAACCAGACCTTGGAAACTGAGGCAAGAGCACTAGTGGAACGCGTCATCCAAAATCATACTACTCCTTCCATCCTAATTTCGGATAACGCCCTTAGTTTCACTTCCAAACTGTTCGAGTCACTCTGTAGCATGTGAAAAATTAAAAACACACACATTGTGGCATACCATCCGCAGGCAAACGGCTTAGTGCAAAGGCACAATCGGAAGATCTTAGAAGCCCTTCGCCACGTTGTCGATGCATCCTCCCGTACATGGGATGATTCCCTTCCCATGGTGCAAACAGCCATCAACAACGGCTATAACGTGTCTATCGGGGACACCCCTCATGTCGTCCTATATCACTACGACAAGCGGCTACCTTTTGATTTGCCCGACAAAATCGACCCGGCAGTTCTAACATCTTCCGAGATGGCAGAAGCAAATCAGCAACTAGCTGAACGATCTTTCAAATTTTTTACATAATCCGCTATGCCCTACACCAAAGAAACTACCAGATGGAGCAAGAGCAACATAGCCGTTATCCCCGTCAACGGACTGCAATCGTCGGTATGCGATGTTGCCTAAAGAGCGTGAAACCGTCAAGTGCTCATCGCAAATTATACCCAAAATGGGATGGCCCATATAGGATTATGAAAAACCTCGGAAAGAACCGTTACGAAATCCTCGACCTCTGGGATCATTCCAAACTAAAGATCATTCACGCTGATAATTTGAAGATAGCTGCCGAACAACACCTTCCCAAAAAACATTTGCCAGGCCTTCGAACCGCCTATCCTTCGAAAGATCAAGGTATTAACAAATCCAGCAGGGATAAAAAAACTGAAGTGGTCACCGCGGGAACCACTACACGTGACGAAGATTGGTACCTCGTAATACCACCAGTACTCGAGCCAATCTCTGAACAAGAGGAAGCCCCATAACCAAGAGTCCCATCGGACCCAGACCCTGGAGAAACCCATTCTAGACGATCATTCAGTGGAACTCCACCATCTCCTCTGTCACCACCCTCACCGATTGATGATCGATGGACGGACCATACATACCGGCCGCAAATGCATCAACCACGTGAACTAGAACCTTCACATAAGAAACGAACCCGCTCAGAATCCGAGCTTAACGGTCGACCCCCACTGCCACCAAAGCGAGGCCAACCACTTCGCCCACAAACACAAGTTTCCACACGGCCACCCCCAACTCCGTATAATCTAAGACGCACAAATGAATAAAATTGCCCCCTTTATAATTTTGCAAATTATTTACTCTTGCAGCCCTAGCATTAAAATTTCTGCCGGAGTTGTTATAGAAAAGCATGCAAAAGGTAAATTTTTGAAAGGACACGCGGACCTTTTTATCAATTTGCAACCCCCTGTTAGAATTAAAATCAATCTCCTTCAGATAAAAACCCAATTAAAAACGTTTGAAAGTAAAGTTCAGAGTTCTGTTAAAAATTTCCAGGGAACGGACCAGATTAGTCGCGTTCTGTTAGAAAAGACATTCGAAAATATTCAAACTACAGCACGCACCCTATCAGAAATATTGGCATTACCATTGATACAAACTGGATCTCAAAACTCGGAAAAATTTAATCAAAGAAATAAAAGGGGACTGATAGCTATAGGAGGAAAAATATTCAAGGGTTTATTCGGATTAGCAACCGAAGAAGATATTAAAAGAATTGAACTCAAATTGAATCTCTTCGCGCGAAATCGGCAATAAAATGGACATATGTTAGAACAAACCATTAGGTCACTATACGAAAATAATCGCTTCCTCCACACCCTTTCGGACAGATTTACATACCCTGAATCCCTGTTAGCTCAATACAAAGAACACAAAAGATATCTAGAATTAATAGAAATAATTAACCTACAAGTAACCCTAATCGATAAATATTTACAACAAATAATTACGATTAATTCCAAAGTTTTACGTGCAACCCAGCTAGCTCATAGGAAAATCACTCTTTCCACACTAATATCATGGGATACACTTCAATCCTTGATTCATACCTCTCACATACAATTAAAATTATCGCCCCATATTTCCACTCAACCATACAAATTACCCCCAATTTCTAGAATACACTTGGACTCAAACCATTAATTCTTCCAAATACTAGGTCTTGCTTTATCGACTTAATTCGTGACCGTCATGCTCCGGTATGTTCGTTTACAAAATTTCACTCCTTTAAAACCGTCCAACTTCGAATTGGACCGGACATCTGGCTTTCTTTCGCGAACAGGACTACCGCTACTTTCGAGTGTCCGTCAAATTATTATTCCCTCATCAGAATACCTATGGTTATTCGGCTACTAATTGGTTGCTCCTTGCGTTCATAAACCTTCCAAATATACAACGCTTGCAAGGTTACCATTAATGACTCATACCCCTTCCCGTCGCAAATTAAATTTAAACCCGTCATAGAGATCTTAAATCTCTCCATGAAACCTGTGACCATCCTACCCGAACTACATGCCCCTGAATGGAATGATCAATTGAGTCGTTTTTAAAATTTCCGAATTTCCGATGATAACCAAAATAACCTATTACAAATACTACAACCTGTGACAATTTTTCAACATCTGCCATTAGTATCATTATTGTACGTGCTATTATCCTCAGTATATTTGTGGTGAAAAGATCGTTCTTGGAACGAAGGAAAACAAAAGACCGAACAACGTGAAACTATTTATGCACGACCAAGAGTGCGTACCCAGACCACGTGAACTAGACTTAGCCCCAGACTTATGTTGTGTATATAAATCTGTATTATAAAACCCATAGTTATCATCTAGTTAGCATTAGTTAGGATGTTATATTATTGTGTTAATATCATTCTAGAGGAGAGAGCCCTGTGAAAATGAACCATGAATAATTCCTATATTCATATACTCTCTTATTCACTCGTGTAATTCTTATATTCATATATATAGTTATTGTATCCATTTGTATAATTCATGTGTTTATATGGTTCATGTATTTATATAATCCTATATATTCGTATACATTTAACTTCATATAATACCTATATTCATATGTATGTACGTGTATGTATTCATTTTTACATAAGGACCAAAATCGCCTAACGCGAGTTTGGATAAAATTTTTGATTTGCTTTCTACTTTGCCAAATAACACTGTTCAACACTAATTCTGTTTATATAGAATTTTTTGTTTTTATATGCATTTGTGGGCGATGAGTCCAAATCTGGCCTTGGTTTGTGTGTATCATCAATGGTTTAAGAGATAATCCATTTTTCATGTTTTAACAGTATAATGTTATTATGGGCGCAGCAATATCAGAATAATCAGGAATTGTTGAGAACAATCCGGATGTTCGTTGACAGTTTCTTGCTCTAGAAATTGCCCGAAACTTCCACTGTGCTATATAAAGAAGAGCGCAGAGTCTGAGAAGTCAGTAAGTGTGAGCACACAAAGAAAGCAGGTTGTTTGTCTGATGGTTACCAGCACTGAGGTACTGTGTTTCTGTGCTTCTCTGTGCTGACGATTTGAGTGCTATCGATCCTTTTTTATTGCGAACATTATTTCAGTGTTGTGAATACATCTTTTTTCTGGAATCTGTAATCTTTTGCAGATTTAATAACTCTTCTCTCTATATCTGCAGGTTGTGATTAATGTAGTACAGTTTGGTAAAGAGAATGGCAACTACAGCTTGTAAACACTCGCCAGATATATTCTGCTACGTTTGTGGGTATTACATAGGCCCCAAGCAAGTATCGCACAAGATTGTGAAAGGCACCAAGTTCTGGATCGCGTATCGGCTCTATTTTGGTATGCCTATGGGTGACCAAGATAAGCCCCGGGCACCCCATGTGATGTGTGGAAGCTGCCGCTCCACACTTGGCAAGGCAATGCCCTTTGTGGTACCCAGAATATGGAGAGAACCAAAGAGCCACCACGACGATTGCTACTACTGCATGGTAGATGTTTCTAAGTACAGGAAAGTTAAAGGAAGGCAGACTCTTCAGTATCCAAGCATAGCGTCGTCCATAGCTCCTGTACCACATGGCGAAGGTCTTCCAATACCACGTCCACCAGAACAGGTATCTATCCATTACTTTACCTTCTGTATTTACAGACTGTGGGTCATGATGTGTCGATTTTTCCTAGTGCTGATGCTCTTCTACATATATAGCTATGCCTACATTTTGTTTCTTTGCTTTGCAGGTTGAAAATGAGAATGCAGCTAGCTCATCTGAGATGTCGGCTGGTGAGGACAGTCATGATGAAGAATATACAGTAACTTTCAGTACAAACCCTCACTTTCCAAATCAGAGGGAATTGGACGACTTAATTAGAGATTTGGGTCAGACGAAATCAGGGTCTGAGCTTCTGACCTCCAGACTCAAAGAGTGGAATTTGTTTGAAGAAGACTGCAAGAGCACTGTATACCGAAAGCGGCATGAAGAGTTTGCAAGGTTCTACGATGTCAATGGCTCTCTCTGTTATTGCAGCGAGGTTAATGGTCTATTCACAGCTATTGGGTTAACACATATACCCTCAGAGTGGCGCCTGTTTATTGACAGTTCAACTCGGAGTTTAAAAGCTGTTCTACTCCACAATGGGAACAAATGTCCATCTATACCAGTTGCATATTCTGTTCAAATGAAAGAGGACTATGAAAATGTCAAATAACTGCTCACTCAAATCAGGTATGAACAATATAACTGGGACGTGTGTGGTGATTTCAAAATGATTGGTTTCCTGTTAGGTTTACAAGGAGGGTTTATTAAATATTCATGTTTTCTTTGCCTGTGGGATAGCAGGGCTTCAATTGAGCACTATAAAACAGTTCAGTGGCATCCACGTGAAGGACTGCAACCAGGAAAGTACAATGTACTCAGGGAACCTCTTGTGAAGCCTGACATAGTTCTGCTACCATCTCTTCATATTAAGTTGGGTCTAATTAAGTAGTTTGTAACTGCGTTAGATTTTGGAGGGGAAGTTTTCCAACAGATTCGAGTCATGTTCCCTAAACTCTCTGAGGCCAAAGTCAAGGCTGGCATCTTTGTAGGACCACAAGTCAAGGCGCTGTTGAATTCAAAGAACCTTCAAACCAAGATGACTCCGATCGAAAAAGAGGCTTGGTGTGCTTTCCTTGATGTGGTTCGTGGGTTTTTAGGCAACGATAAAGCACCAAACTATAAGGAGTTGTGTCAAACTTGATTAAGTGCTATGGCAAAATGGGGTGCCGTACGTCTTTGAAATTACAATATCTGCATTCACATCTAGACATTTTTCGTGATAACCTGGGCGATGTGAGTGAAGAACATGGCGAAAGATTCCATCAAGATATTCAAACGATGGAGAAAAGGTACCAGGGCCATTGGGATGCTTCCATGATGGGAGACTACGTATGGTCGCTGATCAGAAAGGATAAGAATGTTCATACGCGGAAGTCGCGTTCTTCAGTGCATTTTTAAAGAACGCACACTGCATAACGAGGCTTGTTATTCCCTTATCGGTTCTCCTCATGATATATATTATATCCTTTGCACCATTTTGGGTTTGTCAAACAATTTTGGTTCAATAAACATTAATTTCCAATAGTGTTTTTATTTTCAGAAAATATTTATGTTAGCCTTCTTTATATACTTTGCCATATGAAAAGTGTGATAACCTATATTTTTGAAACGGTTGAAGATAGAGCAAAACCAATATCATTTTTGGAATCAGCGCCCCGAAATCATTAAGAAACGACAGAAAAATCACAATAAGCAGAAAATTTTTCAAATTTTGTTACCCAATGTAATTGGTGACTTGTTCTTTTTAAAATTTCTTAATCATTTTTTTTAGATTTAGCTTAATAATGAATCCTGATTAAATTTTGCAATGTTCATGTTTTGTATGCATTCTCTCTTCGTTATAAAAGATGAAGTCATGTCTTGCCTAAGCATTTAATTGTAAATCTTAAACCTTTAATTTTTGCTCATATGCATATTTTAGTGTAACAATGCCTAGTTCAATTTCTACTTTTAGTTAACTCGGCAGATCATGATAACATCAAATCTGAAAATACGCGGTTTAAGATAAAAATATGGCTTCATCTTCAAATATCTTGTTTATGCGTTTAAACATTACCACAACTAAAATATTTACTTTATTTTCAAATATTGTTTATTAACTTCGTGGCTACTCTCCTTCTCTTGCAGAATAGTGTTCGCTTTTGCCTCTCGAAATAGTTCCTCTTTCCCTTTGGCTGTACATATTTTCCAAGAATTTCAACGTCTTTCTTTCCAAATTTATTAGCATTTCTTCGGTTGTTTTATCCTCTAAGACTGTTATCCACTCTATTTGTGCCATATGGGATGTGATTTCTTCCAAATTTATAGTGTTAGAGTTTAGGTTAAAAAGCTCAAATTTACGTCTTTCTTCATCATTAGTATTAATGGATACCTGGATAATGCTCTGGTCTGAGATATTTGTTGGTGCTATTTTTATATCAGTGATTAAGTTGGTGTTATTCATGAATACCAGATCCAAGCAATTATTATTTTTGGTGTTATCTGTTATCTCCTGCGTTAACATAAATTCATCTGCTGGAGCTAGCAAAGTTTTTGCTTGCTACTGAACTTCTCTTTTGACCCCCGTGTCCTGGTGTATATACACACATTTCTTTCCATTCTTTTGTATTTTATAAAGGGGAAATTAAAATCACTGCTGAGTTTTATATTCAGGGATGGGGTGTTTAAGGACTTTATTAGGTTTCTGATGTCGGCAATAGCTTCGGAGAATTTTGCAGTTGAAGTGTTCGGGGGTCATGACTGAAGGCAGCCACATCGAAAAACAACACGGAGGATATAAAAAGAGGATCGCGAACACATTAATGAAGGAACCAATTACAAAAAGCGTCTCGTGGTGGGAAATCAGCTTCAGTAAGGCCTTGTACTCTCTGAATGTGATACGGGTAAAGCTGCTGTTCCTGTAAAATTCTCCACACAGTTGTGTATCTTACACCCTCTGCTGCTGCTATCCTTCAGATGCTGACAGCAGGATGTTCCTCCACGCAATTCAGGACCCACTCCTCCAACTCAACAGTTCTGGCGCTGATTGGTCTACCACCATCTGAAACTTGCTTGTTGAATGATCCTGGATCGCCAAGACGCTCGTTTATTCTCTGAAAGGTCTTCTTATCTGGCAGACTGCGATTCGGAAACCTTTCCGCATACATACATCTTGCTGCGGCCGCATTACACTCGACAAGTCCATACATGAAATGCATGTCTGCCATTTCTCTGTTTGAATAAGCCTCAATTCTCACTTCAAATGCACACTAGCACTGAATAGCACAAAACCTCGTACACACTCATAAACATTGTCTGCGGAAACAGTTGCGGAAAAAATTGCTTGAACATAAAATAGGTTGTAACTCGGAAACAAAGCGATTTTCGGCATATGTTTATATAAACTTTTTTCATTTTCAGTTCCTGAATCCATTCTGAAAGTGCGTTCCACATGTTACGAAACACCCTGTATATATATCTATATATATATATATATATATATATATATATATATATATATTGACATAAAACAACATTTTTCAGACATTGTAAAGGAGAATTAAAACACACGAATACATTGATCTGTTTTATTTAACATACAGTAGACCTGTATCAATATAAAATATCAATCCAATCAGTAAAGAAGAGGTAAAATAATAATACGCGCAGTAGAGGAGAATCATAAATGCAACAGTTGTAAAATCAGAATATACAAGACCTATTTAATATATATATATATATATATATATATATATATATATATATATATATATTATAATATAATATACAGGGTGGGCCGTAAGTTTCCATACATAGGAAAAATTAAACGTTTGTTTTTATGTTACTGATGAAGCAAATTTTTACGTCAATGGAGAGGTTAATCGGCAAAACATACGTTATTGGAGTAATGCTAACCCTAACTGGCTGAGTCCGACGAAGATGCAAGGTGCCGGTAAAGTGATGGTGTGGGCCGGGATATGGGGTGACAGAATTATTGGACCAATTTTTGTCAGTGGAAATCTTAATGCCGAAAGGTATCTTAACATGTTGCAAGAAGAGATTTTCCCATCCCTGCTAAACGAGGAAGGTAACTTCCCAGTTTACTTCCAGCAAGATGGAGCTCCACCTCATTATGGTCTTCACGTGCGTCGGTATTTGGATCAGCAGTTTCCGGATGCTTGGATTGGTCGGCGTGGTCCTGTGGAGTGGCCTCCCAGATCCCCAGATCTCACCCCCCTTGATTTCTATCTTTGGGGGCACTTGAAGGCCATGGTGTATCAGGAAAAGATACGAGACATAAATCATCTAAAGGAACGTATCACCAACGCCATTACAAGCATAACGTCAACTGTGCTAATGCGTGTTCATCAACAGTGGGGAACACGTATTGAAATGTGTTTTCAAAACAATGGCAACCATGTAGAGCATATTATATAAATAAAAATGGTTGTCCATAAAAAAAGTTTATTTTTCCTATGTATGGAAACTTACGGCCCACCCTGTATATATATATATATATATATATATATATATATTATATATATATATATATATATATATATATATATATATATCAGGTATAAAATGGGGATACAAACTTCAAGGTCAGTTTCTACCACGTTTAACCCTCAGCAGGTACCATCAAAATACTTACGCATTTAGAACCATGGGGTCAATATGACCCCATTTTAAAAAATTGATAAAAAACAGTTTTTATTGCTTTTTTATGTTTATTATGATACCAACAGAAAAGAACATGTTTATTTTTCACATTTTACAACCAAATCAGTAACAAATTAATTTCAAACTCTGCAAAATTAGCATTTACTAAAGAGCTATCCAAAACTCCATAGAATACTCGCATTGGCCAGTGATTTGTCTTCCTAGCTGTACTAAAAAGAGTGCATTTCTGATCATGGCTATCGACGCCTCCTTTGTTTCGGTTGTAATAAATATTTATTTCTTCCTTTCCAGTTATCTCATCTTCATTTTTTGCAAAATAATAACGTCTAACATATCATCCCTTATGAATAAGTTCAATGCATCTTCTGGAGATCTTCTTGGAATTTTATTATTTCAGTTTCGCTAAATAATCTTTTATTTGACATTTTTATAAAGAGAGACTAATAGTACTTTAGAAATAATACTTTAGAAATAATAATACTTTAGAAATTTATAAAATAATCTGAAAAAAAAAGAAAAAAATTAGTTATGTTACACATTCAGTACCATGGGGTCATATTGACCCCATCGTCATGAAAATACCCGTATCTACCTAATTACTCGTTATATGACAACAACAAAAACTTGTGAGCAATACATTCAGTCATTAGTAAACGAATACATGTGAGCACGATAACCATCGTGGCGGATTTTTAATAAAAAATAATCATTTGAAATACCATGGGGTAATATTGACCCCATGGTACCTGCTGAGGGTTAAATAAAATTGTAAACTCGCATGTAATCGCCGTCACATTTACAGGCTCGTTGCTTTGTACAATACAATAAATTAATTCACCGCTCAAATTATGCGGAGGTGTATATTCAATATAAAGGGTTTTCAGGTCGTTTAACACTATTTTTGTACTCACTTTTCATTTGGGAGTAAAACTGTCCCGCTCTTTAAACACGGATAGAATACAATAAAACACGTTCAAAGATGACATCGCTTACTACATCATCATCATTAAGTTCAGGTTTATAAACATGAAGATTCTTTATATACCTTAATTCATACTGAAAAGAAATTCTCTCTCTCTCTCTCTCTCTCTCTCTCTCTCTCTCTCTCTCTCTCTCTCTCTCTCTCTCTCTCTCTCTCTCTCTCTCTCTCTCTCTCTCAACATATGTGTTTGTGACATGGATCTGCTACAACTAATATATTTCTGAATTGACTGAAAGGCCATTGGGGACTTTTTAGGTTCAGTTAAAATGTACATCTGCTCAAACATCGATGTCGCTTCTTTACGAGACCAACTCTCATCTTACAATATCGTGCGAATTTAATTGAATATTGTGCTATCTATGTATTTAAACTCTGATTGTAAGACCTTCCTGAACGGTTTAGGTTTAGGTAAGTTCGAACGACGGTTCAGGATAGACCTACGGTCGACCCCTCTGCAGCATTCCGCATCATTTGTGGGATAATGGTGAAGGAGGGTATTTCTGTCTGATCTCCTCCTACCCTCGTAGCCAGCCAGGGATGGCTGGTCAGGGACTTTGCACAGGAATCTGTCCAGCTGGTTCTTGAAGTTATTCAGGTCGGTGTGTTGGAGATTCCTCACTTCTTTTGGTAGGACATTGAAAAGCTTTAGGCCTCGTATTCTGAGGGTACTTTCCATCCTCGTTTTCATGGCCCCTTGTTCCACAGCAGCTGGGACAGTACAAAATCTGCCTCTTCTCTCATTCCAGTTTGTTTCTATTTCATTTCTAAGGTTAGGGACAGACTCCTCAAGTATTTTGCATATGTATATTATTGTGTACCGCTCGCGTCTTCTTTCGAGAGAGTAGAGTTTCAGAGATTGGAGTTGAGACCAGTAGTCTTCACCTTCCGTTTCCTCTATCTTAGATGTAAAAGTCCTTTGATAGCTTCAGTGTTCGCAATGTCTCGTTTTCTGTATGGGCTTGTGAGTACTGAGCAATAGTCAATTATTGGTAGGACTAGACTCTTCGATAATTTGAGCATAATGTTTGCTTTTCTGCTGCGGAAGCTCCTCCAGATGATTCCCATTATTTTTCTAGCCGTTGTAATTTTGATGTTATAGTGCTCTCTGATTTCGGCATCCGACGACATTATTACTCCAAGATCCCTGACTTGTGGATTTAGTGTTATCTGTTTGGCTTGCATAGTTTTGTACCCTTTTTTCTGTAACTCCTTGTTATTACCGTATCTTAGAAGTTGGAATTTTTCTCCGTTGAACTTCATATTGTTGTCTTCTGCCCACTGGAATAATGCTTCAATGTCGTCTTGTAATCTTTCCATGTCACCTTCGTTCAATATTTCCTTGCATATCTTTGTGTCATCTGCGAAACTTGATACAATACTGTCATTGATATCTGCATCAACATCTGCAATCATTATTATGAACAGCAAAGGAGCTAATACTGTCCCTTGTGGGACAGAGCTCTATATTTCCGATTTGACTCCATTTACCACCACTCTTTGTGTTCTTTGCGTCAAGAAATTAAATATCCATCTTCCCAGCTTTCCAGTAATTCCTGTATTCTTAAGTTTATGTGCTATAATTCCATGGTCACATTTATCGAAGGCTATAACAAAGTTAGTATAGATTACATTTATGTTTTGTCCTCGACACCGTGTTTCCAATATTTTCTCCTGGTGGTCTAATAGCTGTGATAGGCATGATCTTCCAGCCCTGAAACCATGTTGATTTGGGTTGTATAAGTTCTTTTCTTGTAGGTAGTAGGTAGTTTCGCTTCTAATTATACCTTGAAAGCAGTTTATAAGGTGTGAGGTGGGAGCTACCGGCCGATAATTCTTGGGCATTGCTCTGTTACCACCTTTGAATAAAGGGGCAATGTTCACATTCTTTAATGGCAGTGGAATTTGTCCTGTGTCGAGTGATTTCCTCCATAGTAAATATAGCGGTTTGGCAATACTCGCTTTACATTGCTTCAGAAATGTGGCACTCCATGTGTCTGCCCCTGGTGCCGAATTTTCTCGCATCTGTGATGGAGCCTTAATTACATCTCCTTCCGAGAACTCTAAGTCCATTAATAGGTTTCTGCCAGAATTTGTCCTTGGCTGATTTGTATCAATGTCGAAAAATTCATCTGCGTTTTGTACTTTCATCTCAGACTTAGGGGTGCTAAACACAGTTAAATTGTTCCTTAAGCAGTTCGCTCATTTTTTGGGGCCATTTGTGTTTGGCCTCCCCGTCTATCAACGGAGAAATACTCTCTTTGCAGTGCATTTTCCTTTTCGCAAAAGTGTAGAAGTATTTTGGGTTATTTTTTGTTTTCTGCTACCTTGTTTTCCTCCTCGTTTGTCTAATGTATGAATGTTTCCTTAGGTCCATTTCTACTTCGCCTAGTGTCCTCTCAAGTTTGAGTCTCCTTGCATCAGTTTTACATCTGTGAAGATGGTTTACGGTTTGCTTCCGTTGTCTAAATAGTGTCCTGATTTTTCTCTCGAGCTTGCTTCTCTTTTGTCTCTCTGGAACATGCTTCAGTAATATAGGTTTGGTTTCAAACTCCATTATACCTAGTATTTGTTCTGGAGTCTTCTCGTGAAGTAGTAATTCCCAATTTACCTCCTTTAAATCTTTATTTACACTTTCCCAATCTACTTTCTTTGAATTTATGTTTAAGCTTTCAAATATTCCTTCTGCCTCTCTGGCATGTGTTTTCAGACCTCTGGGTGCTAACTTCAATTGTATATCGATTAGGTTATGGTCGGAGAAATTTGTGTGCGTTACTTTTTTATTTATTATTATCTCATTGTTACTTGTCAAAATTAAATCCAAAACGTTCTCTTTCCTGGTGACTTCACAGATTTCCTGAGTAAGGGCGTAATGTTCCATCATATCTAATAGAATTATTGCTTGGGTTCTATCATCTTTTGTAATGCTGCCATGAAACTTCTCAACATATATGACTTCGTCATTTTTCTTCCATGTTATGAATGGGAAATTAAAATCTCCGCAAATTAGAATATTTGTTGCTGAAGTTTCAAGTAATTTTAACATGTTTTGTATTTCATTAGTGGCAAATTGGAATACACTTTTTGTGGTGTTTGGTGGTCTGTAGGCGTCCATAATGGTTAGGTTCAGTTCTTTTATTTCTAATATAAAAACTTCGTCTGTGCTGTGATGCAGTTTTCACAGCCTTTTTCGCACTTATGTAAGTGTGTTTCCGTTAGGCATATGATATCTATGCTGGTTTCCATAGCTAAATTTTGCAAGTATTGTAATTTGCAGTCTGCATGGTCCATATAGAGGCCTTGTATATTTGTGTATAATACATTTACCGGGTTACATTTATCTTCGTGTTCGATTTTCCTAAATGATGGTCGTTTCCTGGTCGATATCGGTTCCTGTTTGGTGTTATTGGTTGGGCCGCTGTATTTGGGAGTATTGGGGTTGCGGCCCGTAATACCACTGTGGTTTTTGTATTATTGGTGGGTTATGTTGAATAGAAGGGTGATGTGCGTAATGTTGTGGTGCATATATTTGCGGCGTTCTGTCTTTCCTTATTAGAAGGGCAAGCTGTGCTTTTATTATCCTCATTTCTTCTAAAAAATATGTTTCATTACTCTTGTTATTACTTCTATTTCGAATATGAGCTGTTCTTTCCCGTTCTCTTCTTTACGTATTCTTTATGTGAAAATACGGGTACTCTATGTTCAGTCATTTTTTCTCCGTAATTGACTGTCTGCACATACGAGGGTGAAATCATCATATACAGTAGAAGCATTTTGGGGCGGGGGGGATTGTATATGCAGTTTGAGCCATATTTGCACGAACCTGTTTTATAATATTCACATATGGCCCGTCGTTTAAATTCCCTCTGAATCTTATGTGATTAAATTTCCTTCTGCTCCGCCACCACTTCTTCTCTATTCAGTATTTTTTTTCCTTCAGCGTGTATTTCGTATCTCCCTCTTTTGCCGTGGGTATTTCTTTATCTAAGACTGCTTTCGCCTTAGTGTGTTGTCTATCTCATTTTCGTTTTCGCTTGTGCCGGCGTTTTCTGTTGTTTCCTGGTTTTCTGTCGGTAAAACCGCTGTACTTGATTCTTCTATTTCAACATTTTGTACTCCCCCTTTGGACTAATTTCCTATTGTTTTCCATGCACTTGAGGCACAAAAAACCATAAAGGCCTATGATTTTGTTATTTATTCTATTTATCATTTTCCTGTCTTTTCTAAGTTCAGGCATTCGTAGTGTTTAAAGGTACTGCACAGAATACATTTTAAGTCCGAGGTCTGGTTTGCTTCATTTTTGCAATCACAGAGCTGATGTGCAGCGCATTCCATTTAACATAATCCAGCTCTATTCAGTTTTCTGACTTCACCGCAATTTATACATTTCTTCGTATTTTTTGCCATTCTTCTCAAATTTCTCTCGATAACTCGACCTTCGTTTTATGGCTCATCCAAATTGTGTCTGATCTTTTTCCCTATATAGGCCTAATGTACAAATCTCAGGAGCTGTTTTTCCGTTAGAAGTGTTTTCAATTTATATTTCAGTTGATATTTTTCTTTGTGCAAGCTATATGCCACCGGCTTTCACTTAATAAATTATTATCGCGAATTCACTGGTTTTTAATACACACACTGGTATAAGGTAGAATTTACCGCTGAACTTATAAACACTAGTTATTCCGATATTACACAGAGCGGAAACAAAACGTCCGTACACCATGAGGTAGAAACACAATATATCCCAAGATATTTGGCACCATACACAGACAGAGGTTTTTTTCAGGGGCAGGGTATATATATATATACTTAGGTATACAGTACAACTAGTAAACTACTAGCAAAAGATCGGCGCTACGCGCCGATTTTGCTCGATCTGCGGTGCTTCGGCTGGATTGTGGGCCTACGGCGTATTTTATTTTGAACATCAGTAGTCCTTTATCTGGATATCATTCCTATTCCTCTCACCTTGGGCCTCAGTAATTGGGGTGCCTGCGGCCTTCCAGTTACTGGCAAACCAATTATTCATTCAATAAAACTACAGAAAAGAACGCAGCCATGAAAATCTAAAGCTTCACAAATCTTAATACAATGAGCTCGGATTGGAGCTTAAGATTTTCATGACTGCGTTCATTTCTATAGTTTTATTGACCAAATAACTGAACCGACAGTAATTGGGGCCCTGCCGCCCGCCAAATCATAGTTTTTATTGTTTCGAGTGCATCAATAGCGTTGCCGGGGTGAATGTTGAACGCTATATATATATATATATATATATATATATATATATGCCCGGTTAGGTAAACTGAATGCCCGGTTAGGTTAATTGAATGCCCAGTTAGGTCAACTGAATGCCCGATTAGGTTAATTAAATGGCCGGTTAGGTCAACTGAATGCCCGATTAGATTAATTGGATGCCCGGGTACGTTAATTGAATGCCAGGTTAGGTTAATTGTACACCCTTGACGATTGGTTAGGTTAAGTCATGATATTTTCGTTAAAGCCAACGAAAATATCACGACTTAACCTAACCAATCGTCAAGGGCGTACAGATGACCTAACCTGGCATTCAATGAACCTAACCGGGTATTCAATAATTTTACCATAGGTTTCGTAATGATCTTGATGTCGCCATTTAATGTTTTAAAATTAATTATTTAATTTATTAACACCCACGTGCACAACCTCGGGACCTAATCAATATGTGTGTGAAGTTTCATGTTTGTAACTGCTTCCATTTTGGAGTTATGGCTGATGGCTGGAACACACACACACACACACACATACACACACACACACACACACACACACACACACACACACACGTCTTTTTATTATTATTATTATTGTAGATAAACAATAGACTGGTACAAATTTATAACCGAAAGACTTCCGAAAATCAACAATTTTTGATAAAGAAAAGGGGAAAATTGGTTTTGTAGGCCTAGGGGGTCCGAAATTTTCATAAAATGGAAAATAATTGCTATTTTCTTACTTACAGCGACAGGCATAATGATATTAGGATACCTAATAGAAATTTTGTAATATTTTAAAGTGGGGAAAATAAATAATTTTCTAAAAATGATCTTCAACTATAAAAGTGTATCTAATCAGATAACTTAATTAACGTATTTCTATGACAACTAAAAAATAGAATGATAAATCAATATCCTATCAAATTGTTTGTGTTTACTTAAATTATTTTTACAAAAGCCACAGTAATAAAACGCACAAAAGTCACGGTAAATAATTTCGAGTGTGGCTCGTTTAACTTTAAACTCGTGTTTATTTAAATTACCCGTTTTAATTATGTAATTTTTTGTATTGAATCGATAAAGAAATCTTTTGTGAATCGAAAAATCTTTGGTGAATCGAATGATATTAAATGTTTAGTAAATATTGACTTATTTTGTGCCAAAATTATGATTAAAAATGAAAAATTAAAAAAATGCGTGTACAGGCATGGGAAGAACTGTACCCCTAAAAGGGGGGAAGGAATTATGTTAGGGAATTTTTTTTAGCATGGGCACTGCACAATAAAAAGACGCATCGAATGGTGAAAACCGCATTGTTCTACACCAATTGTAGCGACCTGTAGGTGTGCGCAAAAAACTGTTACATATATATATATATATACATATATATATATATATATTATATATATATATATATATATATAAGGCTTCATTTCTGAAATAGTATATTAGATAAACCTTTTTCGTTTTTAGAAAACACAAACTACTTAAACTTATTAACATTTACTCGCTAAACTCATTCAAAATAATTGTGTATAATTCTTCCACGCACATTAAGTACGAAATAGTTATTATTATTGTTACCATAATTAATCAATGACCTTAAATCATCTACATAGCTATTATTATTATTATTATTATTATTATTATTATTATATACTCATCTTCAGAGCTAGTACACATCAAACGTAAAAATTCATTTTAAAGTAGCCTACTGTATTAGGGTGTGTCAATTTTAGTAAAGTCAACAATTCAAAAACTACAGATGCTCAAATGATGTCATATTATCTAGTAAACTTAGAAATATCTTTAGTGTTGTTTAAAAAAGCCATTTACCTACTTATATTTGACCATAAAGGTTTGAAATATAACCTAAATATGACTGTAGCATTGTATATCAATGTGCCATTGGTATGTGTGGTCAACTTTGTTTATTTTTGGTGTGCAGTATGGTTTCTAAGTTTCACATAATCACAAATGCTGGAGTTTTGATTGTGAATGCATGTGTTTTCCCTCCTTTTTGACAATTTTGATTACTTCGTAATGTAAATATAGTGTAATTCAAATTATTCGAAATGTTATGTGTGACCTAAACTTTCTGTATATTTTGATATGATAGATATATGAAATTTTCATTACTTTGAATAATTAAGTCTTGTACCTATAAGAACATAACCTTTTATCTGAGCTTATAGGAAGATATTAAGAATTTCAATTAACTTAATTTTATATAATCATAATCAGTAGGCTTATCCAAATTTCAATGACATTTCTTTTGTTCACAGGTCCACAGGATGAGTCAGAAAGAAATCAGAACCCGAAGCAATCAAGTTATCACCTAAGTCATTTGGTGGGGACTGGGAGGGAACTTCCCCCTGCTGAGCTGCCCACAGCCAGAGATCTGCTGAGGTATGGTTTGTTGGGGAGAGAGATGAGTGAGGAAGACAGGAGGAATTACCCAGTTAATGACCTGATTAACAACGGCATTGTTCCAGGGCTACTGGCTCAGTGGAGAAAGGCCAACGCTCTATTCATAGGACCTGTAATCAACACTGAGGTCAGGATCAGGGCTAAAGTGAAGGCACTTGGGATGAGGCAGTGAAGGTGTCCATTGGCAATATGAAGCTAGGGGTCAAAGATAAGTTCATGATGAAACTGGACAAACTGGTGGACATCCTGACCTGTCACTGTGTGATCAGGAGCTGCAGTGAGCTTGGGTGCAACCCTGTCTGCAACAGTGAGGTTCACACTGACTGCAGCTGCAGGAGCGAGCAGAAAATACCAGTTCAGGAGCTTGCCTTCATTAAAGGTCAGAGAGAAAAGGTGGGAAGTGTGGGGACACACCAGATGTGTCTAGCTGATCACCCTGAGACCAAGAGACAGGAAGCAGTGTTGCAGAGACAGGAGCAGAGAAGGAAGGCCGAGGAGAAGAGGAGGAGGAAGGCAGAGGAGTCAGCCAAGAAAGAAGAGGAGATGAGGGAGGACTCACTGCTGGAGATGGAGTTGGAGGAGACTGGAGATATACTGGAGGAGGCAGGGAGGAGAGAGGAGGACGAAGACTTCATACCAGAGGCTGCGACAACTTCTTCCTTGCCTGTCGCTAAGAAGAAGAAATACAACACCGAAGATATAAAGATATCACCAACATAGCTCTGGCTAGCTTGAGATATCACAATGGGCTGAGAGAGACTGCAGAGATTGCCACTGCTGCCTGGATTGATGCTGGTCTTATCACAGAGTTTGATACAGCACTGATGATTGACCACAACAAGGTGAGGAGGGCTCAGGAGAGACTGACTATGGAGCTGGTCGAGAAGTTTGATGAAGAGATTAGGGAAAATGGCATCACCTGTATCTTCTTTGTTGTGAAAGAGATGACACCAAAGTGGTGATGGAAGCTGAGGGCAGTGACAGGCAGTTTCCTGGCCTCATACACAGTGTGCAATGAACCAGGTGGGAAATATTTGTGGCATTTTGTACCAGAGGAAGCTGCAGAGGAGAGAAGTCATGCTGAGGTCATTGCTGATCATCTGATGAACTGGCTAAGAGAGAGAGGAGCATACCAGACACTTTTGGCCATAGGAGGTGACAGTACTAATGTGAATACTGGCTGGGAGGGAGGAGTAATGCATTATGTGGAGGCCAAGCTTAGCAGGAACTTGGTGTGGATTGTCTGTGACTTGCACACTGGGGAGCTGTCTCTCAGACATCTGGTGACTGCACTGGATGGCAAGACATTGAGCAACAACAAGTGGTCTGGGCTCCTAGAGAAGATGTTAGACACTGCCACTGAGCTGGAGATCAACCCAAACTTCACAAGGATCACTGTTGGTCCTCCTCTACCCCATCTCAGTCAGGAGGCAGTCAAGGACCTCAGCACAGACCAATCATATGGCTACAGAATCATCACTGCCATCAGATCGGGAGAGGTACCTCAGAGTCTAGCTCTCCTGGAGATTGGGCCAGTCTGTCACAGTAGGTGGGTCACCACGGCTCTAAGTTTCTGCAGATTGTGGATTTCCAAACATTGGCTGAAGAGTAGGAACCTGAAAAATCTGAGGATAATTGTGGAATTCATAGTAGGAGTCTACATGCCAAACTGGTTCAACATCAAGTTAAATCACAGCTGGGTGGAGGGTCCCAGGCATGTACTGTACCAGCTGGAGCTGCTCAGAAGTCAGAAGAAGGAGGTGATAGGAATAGTGATGCCTACAGTGAAGAGATCAGCCTGGTATGCACAGTCTGAGGCTGTGCGCCAGGCCATGCTGTGCGGTGAGGAGGAGGAGAGGAGGAAGGCAGTGAAGAGGATACTGGAAATCGGAGGTGAAGGAGATGAGGACACACAGGTAGGAGACTGCAGTGTCAGACCCAGGAAGACTCCTGACATCAACCCAGGTGCCACCAAACTCTCGGAGCTTATTGACTGGAACTCTGGCGTGACTGAGCCTCCTCTGTCCTGCTTCCTCACCACTGCTGCAATTAAGGAGTTTCTGGATAGACCAGTGGAAGTTCCTGCATGGCCCTCACGCACACATTCAGTAGAGAGGTGTGTAAGGATGACAACTGAAGCAGCACAACATGTTTACTCACAAGAGAGGAGGAAGGCGTACATCAGTGGCCAGGTGGCCAGTAGGGAGCTCATGTCCAGGAACAAGAGCAAAGCAGACATGGCATCTTTGGCAAAGTTCAAGAAACCTATCTATTTTTCTAAGTTTTAATATTGAAATACAATCAAAATGTCTCTAATTGTATGTATGTAAAATGTAGTTATATATGGCACCCTTGGTGAAGTTCAAGAAACCTATCTATATTGCTAAGTTTTAATATTGAAATACAATCAAAATGTCTTTAATTGTATGTAATGTATGTAAAATGTAGTTATATACAATAAAAAAATACTTGCAAAAATTGCTGATTTTTCGTAAACTTCAACTTCAAATATCAGTAGCTAGGAGTGGTCAAATCTGGATTTTAAAGCTATATTTCGATTTAGCACATAAAAATGCATCATTTGGTCACTAGTAGTCTTTGAAAATCTAAAGATTTCACTTTGCTCCCTAAAATTGACACACCCTATTATATAGAATATATTTTTAAATAAATATTTTTTATTAAAAATTTAGAAAACAATAATTTATTTTTGGCAGGTAGCTAAATTAGTATTTTTCAAAAAGACGGTTGTAACAAGGGTTCAATTATACGGTGAAATTAAAAGTAGAAGTACTATTACATTGCGGAATATCTTTAAATTTTCATCCTCTTTCTTTCCAGCCCATAAACACAATAAAAGGCATTACTTACGCAAGGACCATCGTGTGCATATATATATATATATATATATATATATATATATATATATGCAAATAACTGCAATGACCGCGCAGTATATAAATGAATAGAAACGACATAAGTATTAAGGAACGTTTCATTATTTCGTTATCTCTCCTCCTCGTGTGCAGAAACGTTCCTTAATACTTATGTCGTTTCTATTCATATATATATATATATATATATATATATATGTGTGTGTGTGTGTGTGTGCGTAAAGCAATAATATTAATGCACTAGTTCGTCTTTATTTGCCATGGATACTTGTGCATATTTATGTATATATTGAATATGTATATTTTTACACACACACACACACACACACACACACACACAGCAGAAGCAGATTTAAGATTTATCTCAGCTCGTGGCCTGCTATAATCAAAACACTTTGTACAGAATCGAAAGTTCCTTATAAATGAAATTGGTATCATCATTGCATTTTCGGGGCACATCAAACTAAGGTACCATTCATTTCCACAATATGGGTCATTCTTACTCATCCGACCATCCATTATCAGCATCAAATTTTTAAGTCATAGATAAAGCAGCCAATTGTAACACTTCAAGAATTCTTACACATTTTAAAAAATAAATCGGTTCTCAACATCATACGAATTCTGTATAACTTTATAATGAATACCCTTTCACAGTATTTCTATAAATTCTTATTTTTAACGATATAATTCGCATAATTTAGTACAATATGCCATTTAAGTTTCTTCATTCACATATTGTATTGAAAGTACTTTAAACCTTTTCATGTTGTTAGTGCAATGCAGTTGTCTTTGCAATGACGAGGAAGGTGGAAAGAGCGGAAGTGAAGAAGGCGTTGGATAAAATGAAGAGTGGTAAAGCAACGGGTCCTGTTGAGATACCGGCAGAGGTATGGAAGGCACTTGGCGATGAAGGAGTGGATCTCCTGCATGATCTTATGGAAAAGCTCTGCGACCAAGAGGTGGTCCCGGAGGAATGGCGTGCCAGCATCATAGTACCCATATTCAAAGAGGATATACAGGAATGCTCAAATTATAGGGGTATCAAGCTGGTATCGCACACCATGGTGTGGGAGCGAATTGTGGACTTAAGGCTGAGGGAGGAGGCAGGCGTGTCGACCGAGCAACTCGGTTTTATTCCCGGACGAAGTACGTCTGGTGCTATTTTTGCATTACGACAGTTGGAGGAAAGGTACAGGGAAGGACAGAAGGCATTGCACATGGTTTTCATAGACTTAGAGAAGGCGTATGATAGGACACCGAGACAAGAGGTTTGGGGGTGGCTGAGGGAGAAGATGGGCCCAGAGAAGTACGTCAGATTAATTCAGGAAATGTATAGAGGGGTTACGACGAAAGTGAGGTGTAGTGTTGGTGTGACGGAGAGTTTTGGAGTTGGGGTTGGTCTGCATCAGGGGTCAGCACTGAGTCCATTCCTATTCAACGTGGTGTTGGATGTGTTGACTGAGGAGGTTAGAGGGGTTGCTCCTTGGTGCATGATGTATGCCGACGATGTAGTGTTGTGCGCAGAGATAAGACAGGAGGTAGAACAACAGCTAGAAAATTGGAGGGAGGCATTGGAAAGTAGAGGTATGAAAGTTAGTCGGAAGAAGACTGAATATCTGAGATATAATGTACAACCCGATGAAGGAAGAGAGTGATGTTAAACGGTGAACTGATCAAACGGGTAGATCGTTTTAAATACTTGGGATCAACAATCGAGGCAGAGGGGGGAGCAGAGGGAGAGGTGAATCGTAGGATACAGTCGGAATGGAGGAGCTGAAGAGAGGTGTCGGGAGTTCTCTGTGATCGTAGGATGCTGGTGAAGCTGAAAGGGGAGGTCTTCAAAACAGTGGTTAGGCCAGCCATGTTGTACGGAATGGAGACGGTGCCAATGAAGAAGACTAGTAACAGAAAGATGGATGTGGCTGAAATGAAAATGTTGCGATGGATGTGCGGTGTAACTAGAAGGGATCGAATCAGAAACAAACGCATTAGAGGAACGGTGAAAGTAGTAGAGGCGTCAAGAAAAGTCCAAGAAGCCAGACTGAGATGGTATGGGCACATGATGAGAAGAGAGGAGGATTACGTGGGACATAGGGTGCTGGAAATGGAGGTGCCGGGACGGAGAAGAAGAGGTAGACCGAAGACGAGGTGGAGGGATTGCGTGGCGGCAGACATCCGGGAGAAAAATTTGGACGAGGACGTGGTGCGTGACAGAAGAGAATGAAGGAGACTCATCAAGAACAGCGACCCCATATAAGGATGGGATTTAAGCTGCAGAAGATGTTCTTAGTGCTAATTATGAAATATTCAGTATTAGGTAAAAACAGTTATATAGCTCACCCGCATCAAGTGAACACTGTATTCCAACCTCCATTTTCATTCTGCAGTAACTTATATCTTTCAACTAATCTATATATCGGTTAAATTAATAACTAAGTGTTTAATCATTACAACTGCTTTATTTAGCGACCTTCAAACAAACAATCGGGGAATATATATTAAATAAATACATGATATTTTTTCTTATGCATTAAAAGCAAACGCAGTTTCTGGCAACTCACGAGTAATCTCACCGTAGGCCCATCATGTAACCCTTGGAGTTTTCTCTTTGCAGTCTATGAACACTCTTGATTATATACAAAACATACATAATCAATGTTATCAAAGTGACCTACATAACTTGCCACTATTTATAAATTCATATTCATGGCAAGTCTTTTGGAATCTTTGTGTTTCGCAATTATTTTCAGTTCAGTTAAAATGTACATCTGCTCAAATATTAATCGTTTGTTTATAATCTAATTGAATACACTTCAAGTCATAATTTTACATATACAAACTCACTCTCATTCAGGAAAGCACCCAAAATTTTCTTAAAACTAGCTAACTAAGGAACTACTTTTACCACTAAGGCATTCAATTTCATTTGGAAAACATGAGCCACTGGGGCATTCCAGACCCCAAGCCTACACACACACACACACACAGGTTCTTCCATCGCCAGGGTATGTATACATATATAGGAAATGGTCCATATATATATATATGGACCTTTTCCGTTCTATGGGCATCACTGAAATGAGAGAAATTAATATTTTTTAAACTTGTATATGTTATACTCTACTGATGCTTTGAGTATAACATATTGTAGTCTCGATGATAATTAATGACCTGAAGACGTCGTCGCAATGTATTCTTCCTCAGGTACTTTTAAGTGAGTGCGTAGTTTAAGGGTTCAATCAGGGCAAAGAAACGTTTTGGTAAAGCTTTTTCCTTTACTTGAATTAAGAGTGCTTCTCCAGCTAAAATTAAATTAATCCCATGTCAAGTCGTTATTGGATCGACCTTAAATCAAAGTACCTTACTTCTAAATTATATTAAATCTCTGAATCGATAGACACGCAGTTTTTCTACCGTTGCCTAAATTATCTGAAGGCTTCTTAACACGACTCGAGCTCTGTACGAATTAATTCTCTACGTAACCGGAGGCTCGTGATTAATGTAGCTTATTCTAATATCGTCTATTCGCTTTTCTTCTTTACGGATTGGGCCTTGCAGTCGCAACCCGGAGTTCAGAAATTAATCGCTCGGTGTCGGAATCCGTGTATTGGAATATGAATACGGATTAGGCCTTATAGATGTAATCGGAGGCTCTGCGCGCAGGATAACCGCCGCGTGCAGAAACCTGATTTTTTGAGCGTGGAGCTCCTCCTTATATATTAGAAAGGGCGAAAGTCCGACTGCGTCATAACACGAGATGGTCACGTCATCGCTCTTTTTTTTTATACTTCAGTTCGCATGTGATTTTTATTTGAAAGGAAATACTAAATGGATAATATAATTATTAAATTAATTTAAGCCCTTTGTCCCGCTAGGGTGCAGTTCCACTTCGAATAGGCGGATTCTTTTATTTTAGATTTTAATTGGGGTGTAGGGACACAAAGTACGTCGATTATATGATATTAAATAAACTCTTTGTACTAATGGGTCATGGTTCGATATAAACAGAATCATAAGTTCCCTATGAACTTGAACTTGAATAATATAGTACAGGGCATATTTCGGTTCAAATGAAATAATGAGTTCCCCGTGAACTCGAAATGGAGGGATATAATATAACAGACGTCCTTCCTTTAAAAAAAATAACAAAAAAAAATAAGCCGCTCACATTAAACAGTCTTGGATTCACATGGGTATATAGTTCTATAATACATTGATTAAACTTGTATTAGGAACAGAACAGATTTATCTTAAATTTGAAGCAAGTACATTATTAGCTGTATTTTATTACATTAACATCCATAAGATTAGAAACAGTATTTAACACGTTGGCTCCCGAGCCTCATTTCTCGTTTTGTCCCAGGGTCCCAATACGATATCTTAATTAATTTTGATATGAGCGCCATAATATTTTTACACTATATTATATGTGAGGCAAGGATCACATAGATAGTGTTTTTGACCCACGACCCACTTGTGGGTAATATTACATATTACAACCTAGAGTCCCACACGACCCACCCGTGGGACGTTTTTAAAATTTTAGAGATATAACTATTACATTCATACTAACTCTTGTTTCTTTCTTTTCAGGTTTCTTTTGATAATGCTTATAAAAGAATTAGCAATATTCTAAATATAAATGCAAATTAGCAATAAAATATAAATTAGCAATACTAAATTAGTAAATTAGCATAATACTAAATTAGCAAAACTAAATATAAATTAGCAATATTCTAAATCTAAATAAAAATAGCAAACACCATAATAAGTGCTAATCCAAGCAAAGTGCCAGTACATCTATTTTATACTTCTAAGAAAAGAAAAACAGTTGTAGATAGTTCCAGCAGTGAAGATGAAGATGATAATCTCCAATGTGATTTGTCTTCAGAAGATTCTCTTTATGATCCTTCTGGTACTTATAGCACCGATACAGAGATTTCTGAAGCAGAAGTTGAATCGGATTCTGAAAGTGACACTGAAAATGCAAATAATAATCAAGATGATACTTCAGGGAATGGGTGGCACCCAGTGGATGGTTCCCTGCAACACACTTTTCCATTTATCGATCCAGGTTTGGGGTCAGCTACTGTTGTCACTCCTTATGATGCATATAAACTTATGGTAACTGATGAAATACTTGAACTGATAGTTGAGGAAACAAATCGCAATTATCACCAAAATACGACTGCTGGAAATACTAGGCTAACTAAATGGACAGACACCAACTGTGATGAAATAAAGAAGTTCTTGGGCATCAATATGTACATGGGAGTTATAAAATATCCAAAGATATCAAATTATTGGCAAAAAGATCCCTTCTTCAAAAATTCTTATATACCTCAAATAATGTCCCGAAACAGGTTTCAGGCACTGTTGCGATTTGTGCACTTTGCAGATAACCAAACCACTGGAACAGACCGCTTACTGAAAATTAGGAACGGTCTAGAAATCCTTGAAAAAAATTTCACTTCTGCTAATACTCCGGGTGAATACATTGCTGTTGACGAAACAATGGTGCCATGGCGTGGACGGTTAGTTTTTCGTCAATACAATCCTGGGAAAGCACATAAATACGGCATAAAAATTTATAAATGTGAAAATCAAAAGAAAAACGAAAAAAAATTTATAAAATATAGAAAAAAAATGTGAAAATCAAAAGAAAAACGAAAAAAAATTTATAAAATATAGAAAAAAAATGTTGTTCTAGTGTACCATAATCACATACTTAAGCAATCGTAGCGTCCCAGCTCTCAAAAGGCTCATTGAAAAGAAATAATGAGACGACACACCGGAGGGTCGTGTGGTTCTTGCATACATACCACCACGACCCTCCGGTGGGTCGTGTGGGAGCCAACGTGTTAAGGTCTATTGACTCATAAAAAACGGGACTTCAAGAGATGCTATCATAAACAATACATTGTGCAAAACAACAAAGCTAGTAAATAAGGAGAAAGGAAATTTAATTCTGAGTACTTCAGATGCTTTCTCTCTACTCGTAGGGGAAACAAGGTATGACTCACTCCTTTGATTGTTTACAGGCAATATAGCATATAAGGGGTTCCAAAAAACCTTAGCCCCCCATTTGCAGCTTACATGTTTACTTATATCGAAATAGTTTTTAGTGATTATAAAAATATATGAAATTCTTTATTTATTGCAGGTATTAAAATTACTCTAGCTGATAAAGTGATAATATAATGGCTTCTCAATTAATTGGTGATTCGGAGAGGCAACGTGTGATAGATCGCATACGAGCAATAACATTTCCGGAAGCTCGTGATGCTGGAGCCACCTTTATAACACGTTCATGGATTGCCAAAAAGTTGCGAAGAAGTGAGGACTTTGTCAAAAGAAATTGGAATAAAACTTTGGATGAATGTGAAATGGATACAACCAAATCTGGGCGCCCAAATTTGCCACTCTCTCAGGAAACAAAGGACATCACTGAAAGTAGTACGCGTAAGCGGAAAAACAGCTGTGCTAAACTTTCTAGAGAGATCGAAGTGTCGAGAGGAAAGATCGTTAGTGGTGAGATCATTCGACTGTACAGTCATAGGCAAGGTTTAAAGCCTTGGCATGAACTTCCAAAGCCAAGAAAAACTCCACATCGATGACAGAATGTGGTTTGCCCATTATTTTGAAGATTGGGATGTGGATGATTTCATGCATTTAGCTGTCTCCGATGAATTTTTTGTTTACGTAACACGTCGGTCTAACTACAATAATGATCGAGTGTGGGCCACAACACCAGATAAAATCGATGACAATGAACATTATCGCGAATTATTAAAAGGTCCGGACTCTGTTGGTGTGTTTGTTTTGTTCACTGCAAAGAAGCTCATGTGGGTGCTGAAGCCAAATAGTCAGAGTTGGGATGGACAGCATGTCATTCCTTTTCTAAGAAACCCAAACAATGTTATGGATGTCGATCAGGTCACACTTCTGCACGATAAGGCCCCCTGCTTTAAGGCATTAGCCACTCAACAGTTGTTGCGGAACCATGAGATCGATTTCTTTGGAAATAAAGAATGGCCAGGAAATTCTCCTGACCTGAACGTCTGTGAACACATTGGATCAGTTATAAAGAACAAGGTTGAATGTCTCTTGTTTCAAGAACCTGCAGCAAATCGATTTTCGAAGGATACAATGACGCAACACATTGAAACTGTTTTAGCAAATTTGCGTAACGATCAAGATCTATTCACGTCACTTTTGGTAAGCTACCCAAAGCGAATTCAGGCTGTCTTGGAAGCCAATGGCGGGAACACCAAGTTTTAATTGTTTCTCATTAAATGCGGGATTAAATTCTCTTTTGTAAGGTATGTTTAGTTTTACTGTACCTCTAATGGTTTAGGCCATGGCGGGGGGAGCTAAGGTTTATTGGAGCCCCGTACAGTGACTTATTTAGATTAATGTTATTAAATTCATAAATACATAAGGTTCTCTTAGGAACTGTTATTATAAATAACTATATTGCGTGTGTGCGATAAGAGCACTCAATTGAATACAAGGGTGGAGTGTTTTAATCATACATTCATATATAATTGCATATAGGAAAGATTTTAATAGGAGAAAATAAACACATAGTTCAAGAATAATGGAATGCATAAAATATTACTACGAAAAATCAGTAGAGTGTAACTTAATTATTAGTTCGAATCTAAGTCGTCAGAATCTTTAAGAGAGTCAATCGGATTACATATGAATTGCACATTGCAAAAATAAATATCAATCACCTTAGTAAATTCCCTTAACTGATAGTGCCCTGTAAAATAGTCTTCCCCATTTACTGTTTTGATCGTGGCTTCCTTTTCGGTATAGTGATATTTCATGAAGTTTAATATGCCTGGGCGAAGGGGCAAGTCCATTAAACTGTACCGTACTAAATTACCATGATTGGTGGTAAGTGTGACTAATATTTTTGTCGTATTAAACCCGATGAAACATATTTTTTAATGTTAATGATTGTAAATTTCTCATTTGTAACAAGCTGCACAGAAATTCAGATGACAGCGCATTTTAGATAGTTTTAGAAAACATAATTTAGGGAACGCCCTTCGGAAACGAACGTAGCTCCCTGCAGAAGGGCAAGTGAATACTATTTTATCTAAATATAATGTTTTAATTTGTCGTAATCTCTGCAAGGATTCTAACTCTCGCATTGTGAAGAGGCGACGACCTTTAAAGGTGGAAATTTCTGAACTATTTATTCATAAATTTAAGGGAATGTAATTACCTAATATGAACAACAAATTTGGGGTTGTAATTTCCTTGAAAAGAAGATCCTTACGGGACAATTCAGTGGAAGCCAAATCTCTCCATTTCTTCGAGACAAATTTCAAGATGAATACATGTTCTCTAAGAAATTTAAATATGCAATAAAGGATTTCAATCGGGAGTTCGTCAATGTTCATTTTCCCAAGTTTTCAATGTTTGTTTCCTTGGGACACTAAATTGCCATTTCGCTCGAATATCATTCCATGGGTAATGACTAGTGCTTGCATAATACCGAAAATTTTCAATACCGGTATTTGGAGGCAATTATGCTAATCCCGGTATTGATACCGGTATTATGAAAAAAATAATTTATTTTCATTTATTATGGTGCCACCCTACCAACCCTCCCACAAGTCTGAGGGACTTGCAGTACTCACCATATTTACTATAAATTAATGACCCAACTCCAAATAGATGGCATTCTATTCGAAAAAGTTTATACAGTAAATTACTAAATTGTAATAAAAATATTATTTGAATTTTTTTTTAGCATATTATTATACAACTACTGGGGTAGATAGAAATTATTAGTATCTAAATATTTATTTCTTAGTTTGATTTTGAAAGTATGCTTTGAGGAAACAAAGAGCATCTAGGGATTGTTCAGATAGACTTGATCTCAGTTTCGTCAGAAATAGGCCTGCAGCAGAAAAGGCTCTTTCTGATTCTGCACTTGTAGGTTTAATTGAAAGCAGTGCCTTGTACAGCTTCTCTAAATTCTCACTTCTCTGGAAAGTAACTTCCAAGCTTTTAAATTCATTAGTAACATCAAAATCAATGGAATTTTTTTTAGATGGCACTTTTCCTAGTTTGTCCATTTCTTGCATGTATTCACTCAGTAATGAATCTGCTTCCACTTCAGTCTTATCGGAGGACTAAATTGCCTAAATTTTACAATAGCAATTTTTGTCAATACCGAAAACCTATAATATCGGTATTATTTGTACTTCTTCAATACTGGTATTAATACCGGTATTTCAATACCGGTTTTAACCCCTAGTAATGACCCTGGAAGCTGCCAGTCGTATAGCCCCTAAAAAGATTAGTGCCGTGAACATCCTCTGCAAGGATAGGCCAACCAAATAATCCATTCTAGACAACTCTTAAAGCATTAAATTATTAAGCATTAAATTAAAAACTAAGTTAGAACACTTATCACTTTCATAAAGGGTGAGATCAATATATACATTTATTACTTTTATAATGAAAGGGTGAACCCACAATTCTCTCCTACATCAACGCCTTTTAAAGAATAGAATGAGCCGATCAAAAATTTTTTGGTAACTATACTTAACGGCAAACCTATTTTATTCCTTTATTGAAATATGTTAACTTATGCAACTATTTCCATATCCTGTTTACGTTGGAAACTGGTTACTTGAATGAAATTAGGAAAGATTTTTACTTCTTTGACTGTTCTTTTTATTGATTTAGATTATTTTGCATTCCTATGCAAATGATAAAAAATTGAGGATCGGTTCCCCATTTGGACACTCAGGGGATGAAAAAGGAGAGTAGTATTTACTTTAAACTTTCATTGAGAATTTAGGACAAAGAAGGGAGAGTTATAACTTATAAGTTATTAATCCGGGATTTGCTACTCTAAAATAACAGTAAGCTTTGGCCTACAAAAACATTATCCTTGACCTCTAAATTTAAAAGATGCCTTTTTGGTGAACTCTTTCTCGTAGATTTATCTTCTAAATTATTTCGCTATCATACTTATAAATATATACGTTTAAATGTGAAACCGTATTTTCTAAGCGCATGCAATATAAACAAATAAGTAAAACGCTCGCATGAAATTTTGTATAACTCGCTATCATTTCATTCGTGCTCATTAAGTAATTTTACGAACAGCGGGATATTTAGAGGTATCGATCGTGAGTGGTCCTCGAGATCGCTAAGCATATTTCTGTTCTTCTTCTTTTGGAGAGGGGCCCTTTTCAGTACTAGCAGCTTGTCTTGTCTTCTTTACAAATTCTCTTCACAGCAAGGGGCTGAAGAGGATCCCGTTCATCGCTACCTGATTTCCTGCGTTTATAATCAGTAGCCAGAGCTCTTTTTATATTATTTAAATGAACTCGTTTACTTCTTTGAGTTGAGGGATCCTTTATAAGATACACATATTCATTTAATCTTCTCAGTACTTCGCAGGGCCCATCATATGGCGCCTACAGGACGTACGTTTTATATACACATTATCCCCCTCGTCAATTTCGCGTAGATTCCCTCGTTCTAATGTCCGGATGTCCTTTGTTTATCTTGTAAGTTCTCTTTGACGGTCCTGTACACTTCTTCCTTCATCCGCACATGTCGTGATATGTATTTGTCGAGGTCAATTGGGGGGTGCAGGGATGTTTGGTTCACAGACTCTCGGCCAAACATAAGGAAGAAAGGTCTCTCCTGCGTGGTATTGTATATAGTATTATTTTGAATGTATTTGACTAATTCTAAGTAGTGTAAGTACTCATCCCAGAACTTAACCATTCGATCATTCGATCCTCTATTAACGTCCTTAGGACATTTTTTTAGAGAAAAGTTATATCGTTCTACTTGACCTTGGCTTTCCGGATGGGACGGAACTCCTAATCTGTGATTTATTTGATATTTGTTAGTTAGACGGGTCATGATCTCGTTTGTAAATTCGGTCCCGTTATCCGTTTTCAAATTTTTCATTCGTCCATAGGTTAATATTTAGCGTCCGAAAACACGCTTTGCCAATGAAACTCCGGTTTTATCCTTAAGAGGACAAAGTTCCACGAATTTCGTGAACCCGTCTATTAACACCAGCACACACGCTGAATGCTCTTGCGACCGTGAGAAAGGCCCAAACAAGTAGGCGTATACCAGATCCAAATGTTTTTCGCAGGAGGGAGTTGTTCCTAACGGGTCCTTCCTTGGGCTAATGTTTTTATATTTATTACAAACGGGGCATTCGCTCTCGTACTTACGTATGGACTCAGTCATGTTAGGCCAATAATATTTTCGGGATATTTCTTGATATGTCTTTGACTCAGCCAAATGACCCTTATTAGTGGAATTATAGAATTGAATCAAAGCCTTCCCTTGTAATGCTGGGCTGAGAAGGTATAGTCTAATCAGTTCTCGGCCTTCGATAATACTGATGAAATAAATTAATCCATCCAAGATTTTAAATTGACCTTTATTACCTCCTAGTAGCATCTTTTTGGACATTTCATCATTTCCTTGTGCTTCGAGAATTTCATTCTTAGGAATAGTCTGAATTTTCTCGTCCGTCAGTAGTTTTTCAACTAAGGTGCCAGGTCCAGGTACTCCTTCTGGTCCCAAGTTCAATTCTCTACTTCGAGTGATTGCATTTATCTCATCAGAGATGGTTCTCTCATCGTTCTCAACGCAACGTCTCATTAAGTCGGTTAAAAATTTTTTTTCTCCCTTCATATATTGTACCTTCAAATCGAATTCCAATAATGTTGTGTACCACTTCACCAATCTTTTCAATCATGATTGATCACCAGACTTATTAAAGGACGATGATCTGTTCTCAGGATCATTTTCGATCGTAAGATGATGGAACGAAAATGGTTTAAAGTTAATATTATGCTGAATCCTTCCTTTTCAATGCGGAATATTTCTTCTGAGTTTCATTAAAACTCCTACTGTAATATTCCAAGGGCACCATTTCATTTTGTTGCATCACTACTGCTCCTCCTGCTGTATCAGAGGCGTCCGTATATAAAAAGAAAGCTCTGCTTGGGTCAGGGTGCCTTAGTAGGGTCTCGGTGGTGATTATTTCCTTAATTTGATTCAAAGCCTCTTCACGCTCTTGCGTCCATTCAAATCTTTCTTCCTCGATAATAATTTATGAGTCCCAACAATTATTGCACTTCTTTAACTGTTTTTGGAAGTTTTAAATTTTGAATTGCTTTCACCTTGTCAAAGTTGGGGGACATACCTTCTCTGGTTATGTCCTGGCCTAAAAATGTTTCCTTAGTTTGGAAGAAGTAGGACTTGGCCAGCTTGAACTTCAGATTATGTTCTCGGATTCTCTCCAGGACTCTTCTTATATTACATTCATGTTCATCTTCAGTCTTCCCCGACTATCAAGAATGTCATCTATGAACACAGACAGATTTTCCGATCATACTACTCAACAAATTGCTCATGATAGAGCTAAAGACATTCGTACCTATATCTGGCAGTTTAAACCTGGATGTCTTAAAAATTTTATTCAACTTCCTGTAGTTCACCACCAACCGATTTTTGTTTTCGTCACCTCTTCATGATACTTGAGAGGTAGTCGGTATTGCGGGGTATACACCGGTCCATGTTTCGGTTCCAATTCTAACCATAGTTTATAATCCTTCAACAAAACCATATCATCCCCCTCGATGAACACGACGACGTCAGTGTATTCTGAAAGCAAGTCCCTTAAAAGGAACTCTTTTTTTCCTAATCCAAATTTGCTTCTTGTATATAACTTTTCATTATTTCCCATTTTTCTTCCTGAACAACCTGGAGTACAGTAAAATCACTCATCATCCCCCTTTCATAAATTTTATCATCCACTTCCTCCATGAAGTGACTTCTCTCTTCGTCTATAACTTCATTTATTTCTTCCTCTCCCACGGAGTCATCTGTGACCTCCATATCGCATATACAGTCATACCCTTCCTCACATTCTTTCGCGGACGCGCAATTACAATACCTAAACATTTCACACACTATTATTAGCTTAGCGTCATTGACTTTGATTTTATCGTGAGGAGAATTGTTCTATTCAACCAACTTTATTTTTCCGTCTTCCATGCACGTTAACTGGGGGTCGATTCTTAAATTTGAGGGACACCTGTCAATATTAGTGATCAAAGTTGTACCGTCCTTTAACCGTTTTTGTTGATCTCCTTCTTCCAGTCCCATTTTTACCAGTCTCAAAATCTGCGAGACCACGGGTATCCGGTTTTCATTTATATGAATTATAAAACCGTCACTGAGACCTTCTATTTTAACGTTATTAGTTCTGACAAAATCTGACCCTATAAGGACGTTTAATCCAGGAAGAAAATCTTCTACTATCAAGACATTCATCTCATAAGATGCATTCACTATTTCGATCTCACACGTAATTTCCCCTTTGGTTGTGAATGCTTCATCATTTATTGCTAGACACCTACGTCGAGCGGTTTCTACTTTACTTCCTATTCCCATCATATTTACTAGTGTCTCTGTAATCAGGCAAACGTCAGCGGCAGTATCTAAAAGAGCCAGCGGTTTAACCTCTTCTATCCCATTTGAATAACGGTACACACAAATCTGTGCAACGAATAAACGGGAATAATAACATAATTTTCTATGTTAGTAGGGGCTTCAGAGATATTTATCCAATTAAACAACTGGGCTTCTTCTTCCTCTCTCTCCCATTGCATCTCAAAATCATTTGCGTCGCACTTCACTCTCGTATCATGCCCACCGTTGATGCGGCACACTTCACTAACACCCTTTCGTTAAATTTCACTTCCTCCCTCTTTCGCACGTGACTCGGCCCCTCAGTAGTTTCAAATTCGTCAGATCCGGCTAACGATATATGAGTAACTGTTTCCATTTCCTGTTTTACATTCCTGCATTCATTCTCACGCTTTGTACTTACGTCATTTACATTCGGTTTTAAATACTCATACATCTTTGCGTTTCTTTTGTTCAAGCTCTCCTTTTCACTCAATTTCGGCTTCTACGTCAAGATCAGCAAACCTGTTTCGCTCAGCCCACTCTCAATTTCGTCGACACATGCAAAGATTTCGTTCAAACCCTTTTCATTTTCACTCGCTTTATTTTTCTTTTCTTCACCCAAACCGGTTTCTCTTGTGCGCAAACCCATTTCATTAATTCCCTTCGGATAATTATTCTGATTCCCTCTATTCAATTTTAATTTGTTTCTCGCTTTTTTCTTTAATTCTCAGATTACCCCGCGACATTTGCCAATTTCTTAGTTTCTTGAACCTGATTCTTGTTTAATGCCTCCGAAACTAACTCTTCGGAAACTGTACCTTGTAGGATTCCACTTGGGAGATTGACCTCCATCGCTGGTAGGGGGCGTTCTGTCGCATCTCCCAAATGGGGATTTGCGCCCGTACCTTGGGGGTCTTACCCAACCATCTTCATTATCGATTCCCAGGGCGATTGCTTCCTATCGACACTGGACGAAGTCCACTCGCATCTCCTGAAGGGCGAATTACCTTTGTATCGGTCTTTCGAATTGGTATTTCGCCAGCCAGGTGATGGGCTGTAACCCAACTCTGACCCCCAGCCTTGACGGCTGTATGGAGAGACGCTTCTCTCCATCTTATATTCACGTCGTATATACGGGGAGCGTGACCGATGTTCGTATCGTGTGTAACTAGGGGAATATCCCTGTCTAGGGCTTTCTCCCTTTCTATATCGCAAAGGTGACTGGTGATTTGCATATCTTTCACCCAATCTAAATTTATGTCTAAATTCACTGTTTCTATTTCTCATTCGTTCGAATTCTCTCACTCTGTTTGCATCTGACTCCATTGCTTTAACCTTATCAATCATCGGGCAAAACCTAGCTCTGTGCCCCATTTTCTCACACAAATAACATTTTATACTCGACGTCATATAGTTTTGAACGTAAGGTATCTCTACGGCATTCACATAACTCTGAAGGTTGCATTTTAAAGTAGGTTTGGGGGGATAAGGTAGCGACGGGATGTAATAAGGGTAAGCCTGATTTACCGCCAGAGAATTATATGTGGGAACTAACGTTTGGTATGGGAAATGTGGAGGACTCGGCGAGTAAAATGGGTGACTCGTGGGACAATATGCTTGTGTTGGTGGATTAGGCTGAAAACCCTGGTATTGTAAAGGGGGATTCACAACATTCAGATTACTAGAATTAAATGGATTATGGGCACTTGAATTAATGGGATTTTGGGCATTAAGACTTGCATTAAAACTACTCATCTGAGGAGCAATGGGCTCAGAATCTATTCGTTCATCGCACCTTATACGCTTAACCTTTTTATGTAAATCCTCGTGGTGGTCATCATATAGATGCCACCGACTACGAGGAATGTAATTCAATAAAATCTTATTCACTATAAAATGTATATATATCTATGTTACGGGACATTTCGGGGGCATCTATTTGCAGATTCTCTAAATCTCTCTGTACCCATAAACAAATGACCCGAACGACTCATCCGGTCGCCTAACTTCCTTCTCTATATTTAAAAATCTATTTGTCACTTCATCCCTCATATTTTTACAATAGAGGTCATTACAGACCTCTATAGCTTCTCGCCAGCTTTTCCCTTTCTTTTCTAAACTCAAAAATATTAATCTACTAGGGGGAACTGAACACCGAATGGCTAGAGCCAAACGGAATCTATCTTTCTTCCTCCCACTAGCCGGTACGAGTCGCTCGACCTCCGAGATGAAGTCTTGGAAGGTCACAAAGCTAACGGCAAGTCCTTTGGCCGCTGCGGCCATATATTCTGCATAATCTCCCACAAATACGTGACAAATTTCAGCTAGGTGGCGGAGCGTTTTAGTCTCTTCGGAGGTTAGGTCAGCTTCATTTCGGTTAGGCCTGAAGCTTCGGTCTCCTCTAAGACGAAGCTGAGGAGGAGGAGAAGGGGGAAGATATGATCTTCCCGGGAGTGATTGTGATCTACGAAGGCCGCTCAATATATTTTGCCCCACCCTTTTTTTTTTCTTTCCAAGTTTCCTTGTAAGTTCTAGAAATTTTGTAAACAAGCAGTTACATACCTTTTTTACAAGTTTTTATTTTAACACATACTGTAGTCTCCATTCTTTTCTACGGCTTTCCTCCACCTCGAAACAAGGACCTTTATTCCTTGCTGGTGAAAGTCCGCTGGGTTCCGTTGGAGCCACCTCTTAACCTCCTCAACAACCTCATCGTCACCATGAAACTTTCTTCCACGAATAGCATACTTCATTGGCCCAAACAAATGGAAGTCTGAAGGTGCCAAATCCGGGTTGTATGGAGGGTGGGATAACACAGTCAAGCGGATTTTTGTGATGGCCTCTCTTGTTTGCAAACTGTTGTGCGGTGTTGCGTTATCATGCAAAAGAAGGACATCTTCCAGTTTTCTCTCTGGTCGAACTCGCTTTATACGTCTCTGGAGTCTATGTAGGGTAGCAATACAGTATATGCCTCTGAGTTGATTGTTTGTCCTTTCTTCATAATGTCCACCAGAATTACCCCTTTCATGTCCCAGAAGATGGCGGCCATAACCTTTCCTGCAGAGGGGGCCATTTTGAACTTTTTCTTGCCTGGGGAGTCTGCGTGATGCCACTCCATGGATTGGCGTTTTGTTTCAGGTTCAAAGTGGTGTACCCAAGTCTCATCCTCAGTCACAATTCGTGAAAGGAAGTCATCTCCTTCTGTCTCGTATCGAACCAACGACTCAGAAGCAATTTCTTTTCTTTGGGCTTTGTGATCTTCAGTCAGTTGGCGAGAAACAAACCGTGAACACACTTTTGAGTATTCCAGTTGCTGAATTATCGTATTCACACTTCCTTCACTAACTCCTAGCTCCAGTGTTAGCTTCTTGTATGTGACGCTCCGATTTGATCGAATGATGCTGTTAGCACGTTGCACAGTGTTAGATGTCACAGCCGATGCCGGGCGACCGCTGCGTGGCTCATCATCGTGGCTCTTCCTCTCTCCGATGATCTCACACGTTTAGACTAGCGTCCAACTGTGCTTCGATCAACAACAGCATCTCCGTAAACATTTTGTAGACGTTTGTGAATATTTCCAACTGTTTCCTTCTCTGCGGTTAAGAACTCGATAACAGCTCTCTGTTTACGAAGCACATCACTGTGAGACGCCTTTTTCGAAACTGCGTTAACCGTCGGTTTTATACAACGGCGTTTAAAAGCGGTTTTATGCAAGGAGGGGAGGTTGAAACTGGAAAAATCTGGTTATGTGAAGCGCAGAAAGTTCAAACTTACGGCTGAAAAGACATTTCAGCCCCATGGCCTATTATTTAGCTAAGAAAAAAGGGTGGGGCAAAATATATTGAGTACCCCTAGTACTAAGTCTCTCTCTGGCTTCCCTTTCCCTATTCATTTTTATTTCTATTGACGGATCCAAAGAAAGGGACCAAAACTCAAGGAAATTCCCAAAATTTAATAGTAAGGGGGAGGGTAGTTTTCCCGGTTCCTTATTTTCCTTAAAAGAAGGAGAATACGGGGAAATATAGGGGTTTAATTTATATGAAAATTTGGAGGGAAAAATTTTATATCAGAATGAATATTTTTGGGCGTACTTTCCGCTAATGGAAGATTAGATGCTTTAGCACCAACGTATTTGGACGCAACACAACTATGGCAGCTCACCTGATTTTTTCCGGTTTCTTCTTTCCGAAAAGAAATATCCACCTCTTGTTCTTCGTCCGCTGCCTGAAGCTTCAAAGGATGGGGGAGTTTCGCCTTCGCTGCCGCTCTCGATCTTGTAGTCCTTCGGGAGGATTTTTGCTGCTGCTCATTTGTGGAGATGGCCCTCATGCACGTTTCTTGTCCATGGGTTTCTTGCTTAACCCCACACATGACACCAATGATGTTATACGCTACTGATGCTTCGAGTATAACATATTGTACTCTCGATGATGATGACCTGAAGACGTCGTCGCAATGTATTCTTCCTCAGGCACTTTTAAGTGAGTGCGTAGTATAAGGGTTCAATTAGGGCAAAGAAACGTTTTGTTAAAGTTTTTTCCTTTACTTGAATTAAGAGTGCTTCTACAGCTAAAATTAAATTAATCCCATGTCAAGTCGTTATTGGATCGACTTTAAATCAAAGTACCTTACTTCCAAATTATATTAAATCTCTGAGTTTTTCTACCGTTGCCTAAATTACCTGAGTAATTCTTAACAGGACTCGAGCCCTGTATGAATTAATTTTCTATGAAACCGGAGGCTCGTGATTAATGTAGCTTATTCTAATATCGTCTATTCGCTTTTCTTCTCTACGGATTGGGCCTTGCAGTCGCAACCCGGAGTTCTGAAATTAATTGCTCGGTGTCGGAATCTGTGTATTGGAATCTGAATACGGATTAGTCCGAATAGTTGCAATCCGGAGACCTTGCGAGTAACCGCCGCGTGCAGAAATCTGATTTTTTGGGCGTGGAGCTCCTTCTTATATGTTAGAAAGGGCGGAAGTCCGACTGCGTCATAACACGAGATGGTCACGTCATCGCTCTTTTTTTTTTATACTTCAGTTCGCGTGTGATCTTTATTTGAAAGGAAATACTAAATGGATAATATAATTATTTTTATTTTAGATTTTAATTGGGGTGTAGGGACACAAAGTACGTCGCTTATATGAAATTAAATAAACTCGTTGTACTAATGGGTCATGGGTCGATATAAACAAAGTTATAAGTTCCCTATGAACTTGAACTTGAATAATATAGTACAAGGCGTATTTTGGTTCAAATGAAATAATGAGTTCCCCGTGAACTCGAACTGGAAGGATATAATATATATATACACACAGTGTGTGTGTATATATATCTCGAAACCTACGGTAAAATTATTGAATGTCCGGTTCGGTCAACTGTACGCCCTTTACGACTGGTTAGGTTAAGTCGTGATATTTTCGTTAAAACTAACGAAAACATCACGACTTAACCTAACCAATCGTCAAGGGCGTACAATTAACCTAACAGGGCATTCAATTAACCTAACAAGGCATTCAATTAATCTAATCGGGCATTCAGTTGACCTAACCGGGCAATCAATTACCCTACCTGGGTGTATATATACACACACACACACACACACACACACACACACACACACACACACATATATATATATATATATATATATGATGGTTTTTCCTTGTACCCTGTGGTGAATGGACGTGCTGTCTCTCTCTCTCTCTCTCTATACTTAACACCCAAATTAGAAGGGAATAAAGTATTCGGCGGTTTATTCTGTTTACACCAGAAAGTGTATATAGTATCAGTGAATCCGTGCATATAATATATAAAGTGAAATTCATTAAAACTAAGAAAGTGCAATACAGTTTACATAATTTATCACCAGTTTTAGCGTATATATTCAAAACGAAATACGGTTGGCATTCGAGAAAGTTGAAACAAGGCAGTAAAAAGGTCATAAAACGCAAAGGTCATAAAACTCTTGAAAAACACTCGACCATCGAAAGGAAAGAAATAGAAATAAAAATAAATAAATAAAGAAAGAATTTGTGTGGATATTTCTTTTTACGCTAATTAAGGAATAGCATGGCTATGGGTTCAAATTCTCACTTAATCTGTAATTTGTGTAATCTGGAAAAAACGGAAAACTCGGCGATTAGATGTGATTTCTGTCAACGACTTCATGTTTATCTGCATGAATTGGAATGATAGGGAAATAACTTGTCTCGAACGCGAAACACGTCGTGGGGATCAAATTTCTATATGGCGCATGTACACAGACGGTAAATTCATTCGCGGTCTTTAAAGAAATGGAGATAGCAGACTCGAATGTTACAGAAAAGAATGAAATAATGGGAACACAAGAGTCCGGAATTGTCCCAACGAAAAACCGGGTGGAAGAGAGAGAGGACGATATAACGAATAACAGCATAAGAACGAACAACAGTTTAATAACAAATAACAATATAAACAATATAATACGGAAGGAAGACATAGATGAAAGAAAAGAAATAAGTAAAAGTTGCGAAGTAGTCAAATTGTCCAAAGAGCGAAATGATAAAAAGATAATAACTAAAAACGTAGAAAATAAACAGCCAAAGAAAAATAATGATAATACCAAAATTAAGAACTTTGAAAATAATAAGAAAACAAGAAGTAGAAACGTAGAAAATATCGTATGTAAATACTACGCGAAAGGGAACTGCGATATCGGGATGGGCAATGCATATATGCACATCCCACATTATGCAACACGCATTACACAAGTGGATACTGCAAATTCGATAAGAAATGCAAGTTCCACCATCTTACGGTCTGCAACACCTATGCAAGATATGGGAGTTGCAAATACGGAAAAAATGCCGTTACCACCACCCTCAAAGGAACGCAGTGAGTGAACAGGAAAAACGAACATCAAAGAAGAGTGATAATTTTTTAGACGCAGCAAACACAATCCAGCTGCTAAATACTATTCAGTAATTACAAAACCAGCTGACAAATATAGGAATCCGAGAGCCGGACAGAAGGCACGCACAAAGGCACTTCATGCGTTATCGGGACAACAGGTAAATTCTCGGAGGACCACAAGGCAACGAAACCGGCACCCCCATCGGAAAACAAATCGGAACCACCTGTATGCGAAAACGAAAGAGAAAAAATAAAAATAATCCTAGCCAACATTCAGGGACTTAAATCAAATAATTTCACGAACAAAGTTTTATACCAGAAAGGACTCATGCAAGAAGCCGGAGCAGACTTTGCATGTCTCACGGAAACTCACCTAAAGGACTGTCAGGCGAACTGTGAAAATTGTGAGACCTGTACTGACAAAAAAGAAATAAAATTGACAACTATAACATCCTCCGAGCCGACAGAACAGTGAGACGTAAAGGAGGATGTGCTATTTACACTTACACACGCGAAAATCATATGGCAGAAATGACTATAAGTACCTCAAACAGCTACGTAGAATGTGTAGTAGCAAAAGTAGAAAAATTAAATTTGGTACTAATTGTATTGTACAGACCCCCCAAACACGCCAACCTCATAATTTTCAGATTCCATTACAGAGGTAAGAAACTGGGTAAAAGATCTACACTCCAACCCCAAATATTTTTCACAATATTGTTATATGAAAATACTACATTAATATCCAAAAGTTTAAGTACATTAGCAATGCCTAAAAAGCCCGGGAAAAATGGAAGTACTGAAATATTTTTTGACAAAGTACGAGTGTTATTATTGACACGATAGAAAGTTCGTTTTGCCTTGTTGAGACAAGATTCCATAAACGCAGATGGGTAACACAGATCACTTCCAATACCGTTGATTTTTTCCAATTCGGCATCGATGTATTCCGGCTAATGTACTTAAACTTTTGGATATTAATGTAGTATTTTCATATAACAATATTGTGAAAAATATCATAGTAAAAAATAGCCCTACCAATAATTCAGGCATTATCTATAAAATTGGGTGTAAACAATGTGATTCCTTTTACATAGGTCAGACGGGAAAGGATTTGCACACACGTATAAAACAGCATCAATATTCCGTTAGAACAGGACAGTTGTCCAGTGCTCTTTTTGTCCATTTGTCAGAGTTATCCCACTGTATTGATTGGAATAATGCTTCAGTTTTATTTCATTCTAGTAACATTGTCAATAGAAATATTCTTGAGTCTGCCATTATCCAACTTTCAAATAACTTCAACATAAGCAAAGGTCTTTTTCAACTCGATCCTGTTGTTTTGAATTCCTTCAAAACAAATTTAGATAAAAAGGGTAGGACGCTAAATCTTTGGTAAACTTGTACGCTACTTTATTAACTTTTAATCTTCATTTTATTTTTATATATATCGAAACTTGACTCTAAAAGGCAAAGTGTTAAAACCCGGGTAGATTTCCAGTATAAATTTGTATTTTTAATTCATTTGATCTTGTGCTAAAAATCGATATTTTTCCTTACAAATCTGTATGCCTCTTGGTTAATCCTCTAATCTTTAATTTTTAATTTTTATTTTTACTTCTCCGTTTATTGCATATATATATATATATATATATATATATATATATATATATATATATATATATATATATATATATATATATGTATATATGTATGTGTGTAGATATGTATGTATATATATATATATATATATATATATATATATATATATATGTATGTGTTTGTGTGTATGTATGTTATTTATTAATTTTTTTTTTCTTTCTGTAACCTATATATAGGCCGTAACCTTTTATGTACTTCAGTGTTCCTGAGGATGTCATTAGACGAAAGCGCTTGAGCACCTTTTTGTGTTTCCTTTCCTTCGTGGTTTTATTCATATATATATATATATATATATATATATATATATATAATATGTGTGTGTGTAAAAATGAACAATGAATAATTCTTATATTCATATATTCTTATATTAATTTTTGCATATAGAGCCTAATTCGCGTAACGCTGTCTGTATATGAAACGCAAATTCGGATAAATTTTTTATTTTCTTTCTTTTTTTATTTTTGCTGAATAATTGATGAATTATTTCTTTTTAAATTATTTAATCATTTTTTTTAGATTTAGCTTAATAATGCAATCATGTTAAATTCTACAATGTTTATTTTCTTTATACATTCTCTCTTCGTTGTAAAAGATGAAGTCATGTCTTGCTTAACACTTAATTTTAAATTTTGAACATTTAATTTTGGCTCATACGCATGTTTAATTTTAATTCATAATAAAATGAATATTTTAATTTCCAATTTTAGTTAACTTGGCAGATCATGATAACATCAGATCTGTCAAAATGCTGTTTAAAATAAAAATATGGCTTCATCTTCAAATATCTTGTTTATCTGTCTAGACATTGCTATAGCTAAAGTATTTACCCTATCTTTAAATATTTTGCAAAATAAATCAGCCTAATGAGAATAAAAAACAAAACAAGTCAGCATTAAATAATAATGATGCCACAAAAATTTAGGTATATAGACGTATAGAATTTCTCCAGTGATTATTCGGATTCTGTGTGATGTGACCTGGAGGCTGAGCATTACCTGTAACATTTTAGCAGTAAATTACAGTAAGAGAATATCTTTGTCTTTTCCTTCGAGTCTTGCTTTCTTCAGAGAACTTAGTCTTGAAATAGAGAAGAAGAATCTTAGAGAATTTAGTAAACTTCACAGAATCCTCCGATCCCCTACAAGAAGAAATCGGAGAGTAATATAAGGGAAACTACTGCGATTCCCTACACGGTACCAGCTACTCCAGAGCCCCCGTAAACCTCGAACCGCCCAAGGCCATAGACGGAGGGGTTAACAACTGGCGACCTCTGCAACCAGGATTCTTCCAGTCTTCTAGACCCTGCAACTAGAGCTAACATTTAAGTAATTGTGGATCCATCATTCGACTGGTGTGTCACGACTCCAAGTTCTCCACGCCCATTCTGCGCCCAAGAAAAAGTGGCCAGCAAGACATGTCTTCAGGACACGTCTTCAAGGATTTTGCAGTTGGAATCTTGTTCAGTACAGATCTCTTTTTCAAATTAATTACTAAACACTTGAAAAGTCAGCATAATTAACAGTTACTAATTAGTATCAAGCCAGAATGAACCCAAAACACAGTGAATACTCCACACACCAGTGATACACTTCTTTTTATTGAAACCTAGTTATTTCCACTATTATGGTTAGCATCGAATAATTTTATTTAATGTGCCAATCATATTACCGTAAATTCACGTACATTCGAGTGAATTTTTGTTTACATTTGTTTACAATTTATTCAATTTTTTTTCCGAGTTAGGTAATTTGTTGTGCATTTATTTGTGTATTTCTTAGATAGAGTAGTTAGGAAAGCCACTCAAGTGATCATTCTATAGATTGAGATCGGTTAAGCAGACCAAATTAGAATACTAAATTAACAATACCGTCACATATGAGCGATTCAGACGGTGCGCTTTCTGACATTTAAACTTCCCCTACACCCATTTTACCACCTATCCCAGCCTCTTCAAACATATTTCCAAACACGCAAACTTCTTCAGATCAAGCACAAGCCAACATGTCTCAAACAGCTCCCACAACATACATTAATTTAGGTAGATTTGTAAACCTTCCCCATACTGTCCTAATTTTTAAGAGAACCAAAGACAATAACTTCGTTGAACCGCGCGTAAGACTTTGGATTGAGTCTCTAGAACAGCATTTCTTGCGCGAAAACATCGTAGATGATGACATAAAGATTAGGGAAACTAAAAGGTTTATTGACCCTAAAAAGGGAAATGCCCATGAGACAGTTACATACGTCCCATCCATTAGCGAAGCTACAACTTGGGACAATTTAAAAAAACACTTATTAGAATTTTACGAGGAAATAACACTCGCACAACCTTTGGCCACATTAGAAACTGTCTTCCAAGCTAAATGGAAGAAAGAAGAACAAGAAGATTGAAATAATGTTATTACACAAGCACATAAACTCGTAGGAGAAGCCCTCCGAGCCGCAGAAAATGATTGCAACATTACATTCACTTCACAGCAAAGAAAGCTAATAGTAGCAGCATCCATTTATCAAAACCTACCCGTAGCACCTAAAAAGAAATTTCAAGAGTGTCTAAATAGTGACAAACCAGTAAGCGAAGCCATAAATAAGACAAGGGAACACTACCCAAGCGAGCCAGAACTACCGGAAGGGTAGAGAGACCCCCATACACTACATCCAACAACAACAACAACCACATAAATCTAGGCCGATGCAAGGAACGCCACTTCAGAAACAAGCTCCACAAACCCAGAATGCACGCCCTCCTCCTCAGTCACATGAGGAGTCAATGCAATTATCCCCCGTATTGTTCCCACTGTACTGTCATGAACATGGTAATCGCCGTGGCGACCGACAAAAATGTACTGACAAAGCCGCTGCAGGGTACAGGCCCTACTTCCAGAAGTCAAATCACCAACGCTCCCAAAAGCCCTCCAATTCTCAGAAACCAGCCTCAACAGAACCACCAACCAAATAGATCACAACTACAAGGTCAACCACACTATTACCCGATGTCCAAACCCCAATATAATCAGCAAGGTCGGATGGTCCGGTACGTAGAAGTACCAGTTGAAGAATCAGTTTTCCCAGAGTACACTTTTCAAGAAGGTCCTCCAGTGTATAGTGATCCCGTAGCATATGACTCAGGTCCTCCCATCGAAGTCAGTTCAAGTTCTTTTTCAGATCCCACTTTGGAGGCAGCAGTTCAGCCTCCTCCCTCCTAAACAGCAGTAACACACACACACACACACACACACACACACACCCATAAACTACCCATCAGGATTATAGGTGTGAACCTACTAGATTTAATAATAAATTGCACAACGATAGCCGAGATTTAACCGATCTCCTACATACAGGAGCACATGCGACATTAAGAAACAATATGCAGATGAGTTACAAGAGAGTACAGATTATAAGTATGAAATTAAGGCACCTTCCTGCCAACAGGCACACCCATACCTACATATGGAGAAATCGAATTATATTTAGAAGTTGTTAACGCGGTATATCTCGAAAAATGTTGTATTGTTGACACAGTAGTCACCTTTCAGACACATATCTTACTAGTTATGGATTTCTTCAACCGTGATGAATGAGAAATTTACCCAGCCGGAAAATTAGTTAAGTGTAGAAATAGGGCACATCCTCTCCATTAAAATAATAGATGGTGGCGCACGTTCAACCTAATGCTAACACAATCAGTTTAGTTCGGATTTCCGAAAGAAATAGAAAACCCACGCCAGTTTATAGCAGTTCAAATCAGTCGGTTGCATCCAGAGGAACAACTACCCCAGAATAATCAGTTCCAATTGTTGAATCCAGCAGGATCAACACAGTCAGTTTCCAGTCAGTCAGTTCCCAGTCAGTCAGTCAGTTTCCAGTCAGTCAGTCAGTTTCCAGTCAGTCAGTTCCCAGTCAGTCAGTCAGTTTCCAGTCAGTCAGTCAGTTTCCAGTCAGTCAGTTCCCAGTCAGTCAGTCAGTTTCCAGTCAGTCAGTCAGTTTCCAGTCAGTCAGTCAGTTTCCAGTCAGTCAGTAGTTGAGATTCGAAATCCAACTGAAACGATTTTTCAGCCAATAAGGCAAATTTTAATCACCGAACCAAAGTCAGATTCACAATTTTTCATATGCCCTACGCCCTACGGAGCATATGACAATAACACCTTAAGAGAAGATTTGTTTCCTAGCGAGAGTAGTAAACGGTCAAGGAAAACTATTAGAGTAAGCTCGCACTCTTATTACAGATAAAAGTAATTTCAAGAGAAATGGTCTTATTACCCAAGTTCTTAGTCACAGTCAGAATTTAGCAATCCCTGTTGTTTGTTTAAACAAAGGATAAAGCTCTATTGAATTAATTTCAAATCAGAGAGTAGGAACTCTTTTCACAGTAGAAATAAATTCAGATTTCTTTACCAGTACTATAAATCGTGTTTCCAGTTCCTTAGCATTAAGAGAAGAATATAAGAAATGTCTGAAGCACTCCCTTCAGGAGTCACCAGCCTTACAGGATCCCAATCTACTGGAATCAGTTCTCGATTTCTTGATAAGAAATAGAAATGTGATTGCCTTAAAAGGAGATTCTCTGGGGCGAACTAATCTGGCCCCTTTCGAAATCAAGCTGGAACCCAATTCCAACCCCATCTTCATTCCTCCCTATAGGGTTCCACATTCCCAATTAATAACTATTGAGAAACACATGAAGGACATGTTGGAGCAGGCAGGATGTCATTCTGAACATAGGTTATTAGCAAATGGAGGTCAGTCCCGAATCTTGGGCATTGACTGCTTTTTCCACTAATCGGGGCCATTACGAATTCTAGGTTTTACCTTTCAGAGTCCGAAATGGGCCTACTAATTTCTCTAGGTTGATGAATATAGTCCTTTCCGACCTATTAGGCGTCGAAGCTCTAGTCTATCTTGACGATATTATCATTTATAGTTCAAATATAAAAAAACCTTTTCAACGTCTTCAGAATGTAGTATCACGTTTGAGAAAGGCACACCTTAAACTGAAACTTGCAAAGTGCAACTTCTTATAGGAATCCCTGGTATACTTAGGATTTCTACTATCATCCACTGGAATTAAACCTGATCCAGCCAAACTTGAAGCACTGGAAAAGTACCCTATACCTAAAACCATCGACGACGCTCGTGCATTTATTGGATTTGTCGGATTCTATCGAAATTTTATCCCCAAATTTTCGAACATTGCTAAACCCATGACTAATTTGTTCCAGAAAAATGCTAAATTTAATTGAGAATCTGATCACCAACATGCGTTTGAAACTTTAATCGGTAAACTAACTTGTCATCCCATCCTCCAATATCCCGATTACACCAAACACTTTGTCACAGACACAGATGCTTCCTCCTACAGACTTGGAGTTGTCCTATTACAGGACGTAGATGGTGTGGAATTAATCATTGCTTATGCCAGTCAGTTTCTCTCTGCACCTCAACGGAATTATTCCACTACGGACCGAGAGGCCCTAGCGGTATATTGGGCTTTAAAAAAATTCCGAAATATCGTCTACGGCTACGATATAACCATCAAAACTGACCATAAGCCACTCATCTATCTCTTCAAGGACAAGCTACTTGAAGGACGGTTGAGTAGATGGGCTCTGTTGATTCAGGACTCTGCCGCAAAAATCGTATACAAACCAGGAAAGCTTCAAGTTATTCCACACGGATTGTCGAGACTCAAGCACGACACCCAAATGAATAAGATAGAAAATCTTCCTGTGTTCCACACGAATATTTGCAATACTCCCAACAACAGGACCAACACACCCAGAACCTTCGGGCTCGCCTGGAACAAAAGGAACCATCTAAGATGAAAGAACAGTACAACATAAAAGATGGGCTCGTACATTTTAGGAACAAAGATGGAAACGACCTCGTGGAAATACCAAAGGATCTCGTACATATGGCCATCAGACTTTGTCACGACTCACCTTTGTATGGCCACATGGGGCTAGATCGCACCATTAAGAGTCTTTTGGAGCGATACCATTTTCCCGAAATGAACAAAAAGGTACATAAATACATCACTGAATGCCCGTCTTGTTTAAAACATAAAGGCGACGTACCATCCACAGCTAAATATCCAGCTGTTCGAATCACTCTGTAAAGTGTGTACAATTAAAAACACACATTGTGGCGTACCATTCGCAGGCAAACGGCTTAATGGAAAGACACAATCAGAAGCTCCTAGAAGCCCTCCGCCCTGTTGTCGATGCATCCTCCCGTACATGGGATGATTCCCTCCCCATGGTGCAAACAACCATCAACAACGGCTATAACGTGTCCATCGGGAACACCTCTCATTTCGTTTTATATCACTACGACAGTTCTAACATCTTCCGAGATGGCAGAAGCAATTGGCAACTAGTTCAACGATCTTTCAAAATTTTTGACATAATCCGATATGCCCTAGACCAACGAAACGAACAGCTGGAACAAGAGCAACATAGGCGTCATCCCTGTCAACGGACTATAACCGTCGGTATGCGCTCTTTCATAAATAGCGTGAAACCGCCGAGAGCTCATCGCAAATTATACCCAAAATGGGATGGCCCATATAGGATTATGAAAAACCTCGGAAAAAACCTTTACGAAATCCTCGACCTCCGAGACCATTCCAAACTAAAGATCATTTACGTTGATAATTTGAAGATAGCTGCCGAACGACACCTTCCCAAAAAACATCTGCCAAGCGTTCGAGCCGCCTACCCTTCGAAAGATCTAGGTATTAACAAATACACAGGGACCATAAAACTGAAGTGGTCACCGCGGAAACCACTACCCGTGGCGAAAATTGGTACCTCGTATTACCACCAGTACTCAAGCCAATCTCTGAACAAGATGTCCCAGAACCGAGAGTCCCATTGGAACCAGACCCTGGAGAAACCGCTTCTAGAAGATCACTCAGTGGAACGCCTCCATCGCTACCAATCTCCTCCGTCACCACCATCACCGGTTAATTATCGACCCACGGACCCTACCTACCGACCGCAAATGCATCAACCACGAGAACTAGAACCTTCATATAAAAAACGAACCCACTCAGAATCCGAGCTTAACGTTTGACCCCCATTACCACCAAAGTGAGGCCGACCACTCCACACACAAACACAAGTGTCTTCAGGGGACCCCCAGTTTAGTACAATCTAAGACGTAGAAATGAATAAAATTGTCCCCCTTATAATTTTGCAAATTATTTACTCTTGTAGCCTTAGCATTAAAATTTCTACTGGAGTTGTTATAGAAAAGCTTGCAGAAGGAAAATATTTGAAAGGACACGCGGACTTTTTAATCAATTTGCAACCATGCTCGAATTAAAACCAATCTCCTTCGGATGAAAACCCAATTAAAAGCATTTGAAAGTAAAATTCACGGTTCTTTTGAACATATCCCGGGAACAGACCAGATTAGTCACGTTTTATTAGAAAATACAGTAGAAAACATTCAAACTACAACACACACCCTATTAGATATATTAGCGTTACCATGGATATAAACTGGAACTCAAAACTCAGCAAAATTTAATCAAAGAAATAAAAGGGGATTGATAGATATGGGAGGAAAAATATTCAAAGGTTTATTCGGATTAGTGACCGACGAGGACGTTAAAAGAATTGAACTCAAATTGAATCTCTTCGCGCGGAATCGGCAATATAATGGACACATTTTAGAAAAAACCATTGATTCACTACACGAAAACAATCGTTTCCTCCACGCCCTTTCAGACAAATCTACATACCTTGAATCCCTGTTCACTAAATACAAAGGACACGCAAGATATCTAGAATTAGTAGAAATAATTAACCTACAAGTAACCCTAATCGATAAATATTTGCAACAAATAATTACGATTCATTCCAAAGTTTTGCGTGCGACCCAGCTAGCCCATAGAAAAATCACTCTTTCCACACTAATACCATGGGATACACTTAAGTCCTTGATGCACACCTCTTAGACACAATTAAAATTATCACCTATATTCCCACTCAACAATACTAATTATCCCCAACTTCTAGAATACACCTCGACTGTCGTGAGAGTAAAACTGACATTACGTGAGTTCCCCGGGTATAGGACCTATGTCCCTATCGGGGAACGACCGGTTACTCCCCCTCAGCATATGTTTCGAAAGAATTTACGAAGGGGTGCGGGGCTCAGGAGATCCCCCATCCCCTACCGATGTTGGAGTTGAAGTTTTGACACGTGACTGACCATTGCACCTCGTCGGTTAGCCTATGATTCCAGTTTCGGGCTAGTAGTCGGGGGGAAATCTTCTCTCCTATCCTTTAGCCTATGGATAGGCCCGCCGGAGATCGCGTATCTCCGGGCGGTATTGGGTCCCCGGAGTCAAGGGATCGCCGATAAGTCTAATCGTGGTACCGGACAACCTGGAGAATTTTGCGAATGGGGCTCGTAGCCGCGTAAAGCAGCCGCTGTAGCCGTTCAATTAATTCTCGGTTCCCCCCGGGTACCTATCGAAGTTTGACCGTGTCTAACAGCACCTATCAAAAGGTAGGGCCGGGGTGAGCCCAGCCCGGCCGCATACCCCTCTATAACCCACGCGTTGACTTATAAGTAGCGCGGATAGGGCCTATGACTGTGCCCAAAATTTTCCATCAATCGCGCAACTAACGCCTCGGCTCGTTGGAGCAGCTATCTCCCCGGTGCCTAGGGCGGCCCCTAAGGCTAGCGATCGGCAATAGGTCGAAGATGGAAAGCCGCGGATTGGGCTAAAAAAGCGCCTAAATCTCGTGAGCTTCAGTGGGTAGGTAACATCTATGTGAGGGGTGAGAATGTGAGTTTTAGTCCCGCCCTTCTCACATATCTACCAGTTGAATTAATCCCCGTAGCAATGTGAGAAAGGAGTCTGCCTATTTCGAAAACTCACAACTTCCTCATTGGGTTGTGTAGACCTACGTATAGACCTACGTACGTGGACTATGCTTCTACACTTACCTCATGATTGTACCATTTTTAGATGCATTCACTTATGATGTATACAAATTTCACCCTTTCCCAACACCCTACCAAAACTATTCTAATTGCTATCGATTGTATATACCCATGGTACCACCTTACCTTTTCCTCATCAAAGCCCTTTCAGCATATTCTATGATGTCAGGTAGCGACATCTGGCAGTGCAGATTCTCGCAAACGAACAAGCAACTCGTTTTCCCTCAGTAGTATGACCGCAAAAAGAGAGAGTGCAATGCAATTGCAAATGCTGATCAATGTTGCAAAGGGGGAGGGGGAATGTTGCAAGAGGTTATGCAAGAAGAGGAGCGGTTATCTCCCAAGCTGCAATGAAGGGGAACTCCCAGCTTGCTAGGGGAAGCCATCTAACCTCTTTGGGGGAGAAGTTGGGACAGCCTCACCCCACAAAGGGGTATACCTAAACTAAGAGAGGGAGAGAAAGGAGGAGGGTCATTAGGGCAGAAGGTGGGACGACCTCACCCTCTCAAAGGGAAACCTAACCTAAGCCCTAACCTAAGAAGGATAGACGGGATGTTCGCTTGGCTCCTGCCAGACGCATATTGAGCGTTCATCCAAGCGCCCGCTGTCTTATAAGATCCTAATCAGCCAGTTGGCTTAATCTGACATTTGACTTAGAAGGCTTCTTAGAAAGCGTAAATGGCCTGCTCAGGTGTACATTATTAGGGTTGAGTTGCCAGATTGTGCTATTTATTTAATTAAAGCATATATTCTCTACAGTTGACTTTCCGCCAATTGGCTTAACCCGCCAATTGGCTTAATCCGCCAGTTGATTTAACCCGCCAGTTGACGTAGTGGACCTAGAAGGTAGGTGTATATATTAATTATCTTTTCAGCTGCCAGATTAAGTTATTCAGATATTTTTGACAGTTGGCTTAGAAATCCGTCAGTCAGTTTAGAAGGCATATTCAGCCGTATGGTATACATATAATGAAATAATAATATCGTTTATAAATACAACCAAAAGCATTACATAAAACACCATTACATCATTCTGTTTAATTAGACGAATTATTGGAATCAATTTCACGAAATATATAGAAAATATTAAAAAATTAAATATATAAAAAATAAAAAATAATATTAAATATTTCGAAAATAAAAAATAATATACAAAACGATGGAGTATAATCATGAACATATTAGTATTGGAAAAAACATGTATATATATATATACATATATGAAAATTATTTCACGAAGGTAACACGTGAAAAATATTTATGATGAATAAAACCACGAAGGAAAGGAAACACAAAATGGTGCTCAAGCGCTTTCGTCTAATGACATCCTCAGGAACACTGAAGTATATAAAAAGGTTAAGCCTATATATAGGTTACAGAAAGAAAAAAAAGAAAAAATAAATAACATACATACACACACACACACATATATATATATATATATATACATACATATCTATATATACAAATACATACATACATACATACATACATATATATACAATAAACAGAGAAGTAAAAATAATAAAAAATTAAAAATTAAAACCTTAAAGGATTACCAATGAGGCGTACAGATTGTAGGAAAAATATCGATTTTTAGCACAATTTGTATTTTTATAATCCGCTCAAGGTGTGCGGGCTCCTATACTCGATGTAAATGGCCTTCATATCGTTCAGTACTATTTTTGTGCCCACTTTATATTGGGTTGGCAAGTTATCTTTAAACACGGATAGAATACAATCAAAAGCACGCACAAAGATGGTATCGTTAGCCACCACATCATTATTAAATATAAGTTTATAAACACTCCCTCCCAGTCGAGGGTTTTTTCTTACCGTCCCAAGCTTTTCAATCGTGACTCTTCTTCACACTGCATAGCGGCAATTGAAATAATCTTCTAAGTCGTAACAACAGCTGCTCATTATATAGAGGTACAACTCTTCAGGGTGAACAGTGTAGGCGAGCTTTGCCCTGTACCGCTCAAGTTCTTTGTACCAAAGTTCGTGATATTTCGAAGAATCTAATCCTTTTAAATAAGCATCCAGCTCTAGACCATTTTCGCCTTGTTCATTCCTACATTCGATAAATCCGTCGAGCAGAGCGATGTATGCGTATTCAAGAACCGTGTCAAAATAACTCATGTCCGTAACACGCGCGTCTAATAGAGGCTTCAGCTTGCGGAATCCGACGATTTCAAACATTCTGTCGAGGATGAATCGGTTTCGCGTGGGGACAAGAACGTTATTATCAGATGCATTCTTCCACATCAGTCGTATATCAATGCATGGCTGATCGTTATTTATACACAACGTACAAGCAATGGCATATGAGGGGGTATCACTAATCTGTTCTCTTCTTGTACCTACAACTGCAGGTATTTTATAACGGTCCTCACCCACTTCTCAACTATCATGAAGACTCTATTCATCTCCTCAACACTTAATAAATAACATTACGTTTACTAGAGTTTGCTAGCTTGCATATCGTTTCAAGTACATAGTTAATGGTGCCGGTTTCACGAACACGCGCAATGACTTCTTCATGGAGACATCGTACGCAGCAATGAGAATGCTTCTGAAAGGAAGTTCCCTCGTATTGGATTAGTGCACATCCCCAAGCTCTGAGATGACTATGAGCCACGAGTGGGCGGATCGGCTCGACGGGAGGAGCGAGTCACACCATAAGCTGATGAAACGTGTACGGCGTTGTTCCAACGTGAATAGTTCTACCCCATTATAATGGGTTGGTGTTTTTAGAAATTTTCCAATACATGAAGCAATACTGGTTTTAATGTTTTATCACTCCCACTCCCCAGAATACGCACCAGACATTTTTGCTGCTTAGGGGGAATTTCAGGAACTGAACACATTTTATTCACAATCCGGTGCACTCCACTCATCAACAAGATTCATAATCCATATCCGTTGCTTCTCTTCTGCACGCGTTGTTTCTTTCACCTCACGGTATATTTACGCTTTTATACAGTTTAGCCCTATAACGTAGTCCATTACATCGTTTATGCCGCGAAATCCGTCAGTACTCTCGGCAGAATATCCATAGAGTATTTGAACATCTTGTTCCTTCGCGCAATTCAATGTATCCTTAAATGTCTCAAAGGAAGAGGGGTAGGCAGGCTTTCAGTATTCACCACATCTTCCGACTTTACCAAATACTACTTCATAAACGTCGAACACGCAACATCAAAAGTAGCCATCACTATTTTTCGTCTACGTGAGAAAATACGCGTCTGTGCACCTGGGTATGTAGCGGTCAACTGTAACCCGTGTAACCCGTGAGGTACCTGTTGCCAGTTTGGTGATGTTGTACTTTATTATGTAAGTATTACCTACATTCACGATCTCCATAACTTCTTTATTGGGAGCGTTAGCATAATCCCAGACTTCACTATAACTTTGTGCCAAATGAACGTTCCCTTTGCCGGTATTCTGTGCAAATTTCCCCCAAAGACTGTTTAGGCACAACTTTGCAATAAAGCGCTTGCCAGGATTCTTAACAATTTGGGATCGGTCAAGCTGTATACCTTCATGGGCACGGTAACGATGAATATAAGCCGTTTCTTCATCTTCGGTATCAACCCCCGGCGGCTATCCCGATGCTTCTACCTTATCCTTCAAAAAAGCGTTTATATATGGTGTGAAAAGGTTGGGTAGTTTCTGAAACCTCCACACCTCATGTATCTTCAATATTCTGTATCCATGGCGAACGGCTAGGTCCAGCTCAGGGCTTCTATATACACCTCTGATCTTACGCTGATTGGTTGTATGATTACAATCACCGTTGTTCTCCTCTGCGCACTTCACGCACAAGGGAAACATGAGCTTGTGATCTATAACGACGGGTAAGATCGGCATCCATAATTTGCGAGAGGGGAGCACGTCCATGAAAGAGAGTCCAAAGTAGCACTCACTCAAGTTAGCTGAAAACTCCTCGATGGTTGGCATGGTGGGACCCACCAGTTTCTCAGGTGCACCCACGGGGTACGGATTGTTCTTCATCACGTAGGGGTATAAAGAACAGAAGTCGTAGTAATGGAGTTTCACGCACTCCGTTGGTAGAAAGTATAGCTTCAATGGATTTTGACGCCCACCGAACAAACTATCGCCGCATTTGAGAGGATCCAACACCATTGAACGTTTGATGGCCCTTATTTCTTCACGGTACTGGTCATCTGTTTCCAACCGTGCATCATACTCATGCTCCCACACGATCTTGTGAGTGAATTTGGAGCCTATAAGTTGATCGCCGTTACGGGTCCATGCGAGGCTGTCGGCGGCACTCAGGGCGTGGGCATCCATGCCACCAGCAGCCGTTAAAGGAGTACACAGTCTTCTCACCAGTGGTTGGATCCTCACTTAGCCCATCAACCCAAAAAACACGATCAGTAACCTTAATGGGTACTTCCCCCGTGTTGCGGGCGTGTTTTATATATACCCCGGTCTGTTGCTGTAGGTGTATGAGACAGTAAATAGCCTTGTGCCCATAACTGCGGGGATTGTTTCTGTGAATGACGGCTAAGGTGTCTTTAGGTATGAAGTTATTCTTGAACACCGTAAAATATAATGAGACGATCGTGGATGAGACCTACGGCGGATCACATTTGAAACGGGCGTTGCACATACTTCTAAAGGCCTGGGTTTGGGTGGAGGTAGTACTACGTAATTTAAAGTTTCGCTAGTGAGGAATGTGTAAGGGAAATAACCTTTTGAAACTTTAGCGGCTACGCCCATGACCTTGGGTAGCTTTGCTAATTTACAACGTGTGAACAGTAGGTTGTCTTTAAACTATACATTACCTCTTATCTGCATCTGTATTAGTTTGTTGCCTCTTTTCAAGGGATCACCTGTAAATATCTCAGCTGACTCGTGTTCAAGCAACTCCTTATAAAGGAACTGTGTCAAATTTTGCTCCTTTATGTGCAAGAATATACACAGTAATTTTTTGTAACTTGTCCGTTAACTTCACAATATAGGATACAAAGAGTTTCACAGGGCTCTCGTGTGCAAGCATTTTAAAAACGTTTGTCCGTTTACCACACTTGTGACACTCATCACACTCGAGCTCCATGCACTCATCACAGATAGTCTGGCTTACAAGTAAATGTGGAATAACCTCTTTGGTTTCAGCGTTCGTGTATATTTCTATATCGTAGTACACGGTTATACAAGGGCTATTTTTAGGCTTAGCATCTTTCATATAACATACATGCTTCACTCCATCCGCCTTATATTTTTCATGACATGTAGAACAGTGAATTTCATTGCATTTATGCACAAACTTACCCCAATTATCCATCATATGAAAAATGCCGCATTTACAGATTCTCATTTTCCTGCAAGTGCCAACTGATTTATGGAGCTCAAAGCATTTATTATTGAAAAGTGTACGTCTACACATATTACATTCCCTCTTCTCAGCTTCAACTACACGACTTTCATATTTGGGGCTTTTACACTGCTCACATACCATGTAGCACTCCTTACAATGTTTCACTATATCATTCGCAAACTCGAGACATCCCTCACACAAATCATGATGCCTTTCATATTTTCGACTTTTATCATAACTAGCGTAGAGATTCCTTATATTACGGATGGGGAGATACGATGTTCCTGACAATCCTAAAATAAGTAGAGCTCTTGTACGATCTCTCACACAGCTTTTAAAAACATACACAATCCTACGATGATCATCCATTCCAAATACAACTATACGAACATTCATTTCCTGCTCTACCCATATTACACTCAAACTCAAGCTTGTAATCTGAAGCCAGTTTACGGGCATGCTGCACAAACGTAGGCAACCAAATTTTTTGCGTCCATGTATTTAGCACAGTGAACATATGAGCTAAGGCTATTGCTATAAAGCCGCAACCACGATCGACGTTCAAATGCTTTCTGTAAATAACCGGAGATTTGAAATTAAGAGTATAAGGTGTGGCACTATGACCCGCAACCCGGAATACTCTGTCAATATCCATCGTGAAGTTGTCCATGTTGAGGGCTGTACTACTTTGAGAGACATGCATTATACCTCCCAAGATATATTCTATGTCTACAGTTGCCAAGCGTCTGAATGATATTAATACCTAAAAATCCTCTCCATCCCTGTCATCTGAACCGAACCTGAAGGACAACCACGTCCGGACTTCACGTTCGTCGCAGTTCTGAAGGGCGAACTCCACAATACGTTCAACTACGCGTCGCAGTCCAACACCGTTGCTATACATGGGTCCAGGGTCAACCCTGACCACGTACCGATTTTTAATCAGGGCAGGGGTGGGGGAAGCGGTGTGCACCAACTGGAATGATATACCTTCCTCCACAGCACGAGAAGCTGCTGCTGCTGGTGTGGAGGAAATACCCGGAAAGAACAGGAATAAGGGGGTATATTTGAGGAAGGCACTATTGTGGGGGCTGTGTCGTAAGAGGGTTGGGACTCTATTACTGGGGGCCTAACAACCGGGGCAAATCTGGCGCGCTTTATACCTGACGTGGAGGGTTCTTCATGCTGCCACTTTGAATTTCCGCGTGGTACAGATGTCGCTGGTGAGGGTTCGTCAGCGGGGATGAAGTCTTTATCTACGCGGTCATCGGGGCCATCTGTAATATCGATGATGGGGGATTGTACATCGCTGTCATTCAGGGTTCTTTGGAAGAAGAAAAACAAGAATATAAGTAGCGGCACTTAAATTTTGTTATATTTTGTAAATGGCCCACTTATAGGTGTGACATGTTAGAGATGGAATCTGTAGAAAAATTAAGGCTCACAAGCCCCTCCACATGTATTATATCTGGCCTTACAGTATGTTGTAAAACTGTGTTTATGCTTAAAATCATTAAAGATAAGGGGGAGATGTTCTCAAAACTTGTGCATAAAGTAATATGGTGCTATTCGACGTATCAATCAGTGCTCAACGTGTACCAAGATGATATTTTGTTCCACACAGGGATATATGACGTTAATTCATTGAAGGGAAATGACCATACAGTCATTGTAACTGACGATCTCATGTTGGAAATGGATAAAACGTTTGCCGAGACACTTACAGTATCCTCCCACATCTTAACATAAGCGTATTCTTCATCAACCAGAATCTATTTTTCAAAAATAGATACATGCGTGATGTGTCGTTAAATACACAATATCTAGTCTTATTCGCGCAACGTAGAATGTGTCACAAATTGGGGTATTAGCCGATCAAATGTTCCCGAATCAGCGTAAGGAGTTTTTGGAGGTTTATAAAGAAGCCGCAAGTCAGCGTTACGGATATTTGCTTTGTGACCTTCACCCGCGAAACACGTTTAGGGTGCTTCTAAGAACGAATATATTCCCAAACGAGCCTGAGACGGTATATATTCCAGAATGACAAATAGGTTGAAGAAATATCGTGAATTAATAAAAATCTATCAACGATTGCCCCTGGCACTGCAACAGATGTTTGTTAAAAATATCGACTCCGACTTTTTAAAATGCATCTGTGAAATCTGTCTTAATGTTATAAAATGTAATGTGCCAATGAAACCCCCTCAGAGGTCTCGCTTACGTCGTTACAAGAACATAATACGTGCGCTCGCAGGTAAAAGTCAAACTGTGGGTAAGAAAAAGCGAATTATTGTACAAAGAGGGGGACCATTCCTACCCATCTTAATTTCATTTTTGGGACCTTTACTGACTAGATTAATATAATGAAGAAAGTGGTAGTGATTCCGCACGAGGTGTATGCTTCATTGCAAAGTTCAAAGATTCCAGACACGGTTCTAGAACCCCATAAAAGTAGGCTTAAAAGATTGGAGAGCGAGTTGTTAGCCCTATTAAAGAGTGAAAAGTCACCTAATGAGAAAAGGATCTTGTACCAAGAGGCTTTGCAGAAATTTCTTCATGAGTACGAAGATTATAAGAATCCGACAGAGCTCCCCGTGGTTATTAGGCACAGCGCGAGCAACGCTGAGCATGGCGGTATAGGACCTGGGCTTGACGTTCGAGATGACCAACCAAAGAATAACGGAGCACAACACATCGAGCATGTAATAAAAAGCAGTCTCCCACATACATTGAGGAATAAAGGCTTAAGTCTTTATAATTTATTGAGTGAGGACCCCATCATACAGTGGACCAATACAGGCGAGGTCATTGTTGAAGGAACAAGGGTACAGGGATCCAATATCGTTGACATTGTCCATGATCTGGTGAGAAAATGGAACAGGCCCTCACCAACAGGATAGAAGCATATTAAAGCAAGACTACAACAAATAATTGTCCCCAAAACATTGATAGGTAAACTGAATAGGTTAAAAGACTCGGAGCAAGTCTCGCATGCGTTACAACTGAGTATGCCATCACCCCCAACAGTAGCATATCTGAAGAGGAGAAAGAAGAGAACAAACAGCCAACATTATCCACGTGTCTCTAAAATACGCAAATGGCTAACATATTAAGAAAACGCTATTATGACATTTCTAACCCCGCCTCCTCTGGCGGCGTTAATAGATTGTACAGAGGTGTTTACAATGATTGAGTAGGGAAAAAAGATGTTGAGAGGTTTTTGCGGGAGCAGGATGCTTATACACTTCATAAACCGGTGAGAAAAAAGTTTAAAACGGCCAAGACAACAGCGGCTTCGATTGACTCTATTTGGCAAGCAGATTTAACAGACATGCAAAGATATTCAGTGTATAATGACGGCCAGGACACCGGAAGGATTGACAGATTGAGAGCTCTTTCTCGATTCGGTGGGTGGTGGTGCATGGCCGTTCTTAGTTGGTGGAGCGATCTGTCTGGTTGATTCCGATAACGAACGAGACTCTACCCTGCTAACTAGTCGGCGGATCGTCTCCCGAGACGGTCCTTCCCGGGTGCCTTCGGCGCCTTACCCGTCGTCCCCGACGCGCGACGCTTTTCGTTCCTTTCCCCTCGTTGCTCCTCCCTCCCTCTTTCTCGCCTACGTACGTCGTCCTCTCTCCGGCCCACTCTCCTGAGAAACCTGGGGGGGGCTGGGATGGCGTAATTGTGGTCGGTCGGTTGGTCGGTCGGGGAGTTTTCGCAGGGGGAAGGGCTAAGTTAGCGCGGCGGGTAAAGCGACGGGGGCGTCGTTCCCCACGTGTCAGGCCCAGCGAGGGGCGTCCGTCGCAACATCTTCTTAGAAGAATCGGCGGCGGCCAGCCGCACGAGATGGAGCAATAACAGGTCTGTGATGCCTTTAGATGTTCTGGGCCGCACGCGCGCTGCAATGAAGGGATCAGCGTGCTCTCCCCCTCCGAAAAGAGCGGGTAACCCGATGAAACCCCTTCCCGATTGGGATTGGGGCTTGTAAGTGTTTCCCATGATCGAGAAATTCCCAGTAAGCGCAAATCATCAGCTTGCGTTGATTACGTCCCTGCCCTTTGTACACACGGCCCGTCGCTACTATCGATTGAATGATTTAGTGAGGACATCGGACTAGCGCACTCGGTAGCCTTCGGAACACGCTAAACCCCGCCGAAGCTTCGGCGAGGGCGTCCGCGGGCACCCCGGGCTGACGGAAAGATGTCCGAACTTGATTATTTAGAGGAAGTAAAAGTCGTAACAAGGTTCCCGTAGGTGAGCCTGCGGAAGGATCATTTTGCGTTTATATTCACGTTGTTCTGAGTTTATATTCACGTTGTTATAGTTAAGTAATTGAATATTAGTGGTTTTTAGCGATTTAGAAGTTTTCATAGCGTGCCGGCTTAATTTAACTTAAACTTGTGACGGTTTAAACTAATTTTTAACTGCGCGATGCCGTCACAGAAAGCGTCGTGTGTTAGGTGTAGGGTAAACCGGTGGTATTCGGAATTTAAAGATTATAACGGCGGTCCTATGGCGATTACCGAGAGATCAGTTTGTTTCTTTTGCGACTTAATGGAGGAAATAGTTGACATAAAACGCAGTGTACGTGAGGTAACGGAAAGACTTGCAACGCTTGATGAGGGCAGGGGGGGCTACGGTTGACGAAGCCGAACCAATACTAACGTTGAAGACGTTAGTAATTTGAAGGGTGAGGTGCGTAACCTAGTTTCTAGTTTAGGTAGCTTGTCGGGAAGGTTGGATAGAGTTGAGGAAGGGGTTAAGGTTAGTACGAGAGTAGTAGATGGGGAGGGATTTAGAGAAGTTAATGGTGGAGCTAGGCCGCGTACGTTAGGTGATAGGAATCCCCCCCCTATTGAGGTTTCGAACCCTTTCGCCCATTTGGAAAGGGACGTGAATGAGGGGGAAACTATTTTAATTGGGGACTCTTTAGTGCGCCACATGGACAAAGAGTTCGTTGAACGGCATCCAACCAAGAGGAGGAGGGTCTGTCTCCAAGGGGCTAGGGTTGACAGAGTTAGAGACGAAGTGGACAGGATTGACGTTGCCTCCCGTCACTCGATGTTGGTGATGATGGTAGGGTACCACGACTTGTATAGGCCCGATACGAGAGTGCCTGACCTTTTGGAGAGATATAGGGGGTTAATTAGGCCCCTAAAGGCGAGGTCAGATAGGTCTTTAGTTCTAGGTATTACCCCTAGGCACGGAGTGGGTCCTAGGATTACGTCAAAAACAATATTTTTGAATAATAAATTAGAAGAGATTTGTGCTGAGGAGAATGTACCCTTCATAAAGCTGTGGTCCGAATTCAGTGATTCTAGCCTTTTTATAAAAGATGGGGTGCATTTTAATGAAATAGGTAATGCTAGGCTAGGTAGGTTAATAGACGAAAACGTACGAAAGCTCTATAGGTTGAAGCCCTCTTTAAACGTTGTGCGTCCGGTGAACGCGGGCCCGACGTGAAAAATGGTTTAAAATGCGGGCCCGTGGTAAAAAATAACTTAAACGTCTTTTATTGTAACGCGCGTAGTATTAGAAATAAATTAAATGAATTTGAGGCGAAAATTTATTCGGGCAACTACGATATAGTTACTATTACTGAAACTTGGTTAAATACCATGACTCGGGACTTGTTGGGGGAACTTGATATACCGGGTTTTAAACGCTTTACTAATGATAGGTTACATAGGTTTGGTGGCGGCGTTTTGCTGTACATTCGTAATTCCCTTAGGGCTATCGAGGTTAAGTTAGATTTTCCGGCAGCAAATAATGCGAAATGTGTTGAAGTTAGTGCGCGTAGTATTAGTTTTAATTTTGTTGTTGTTTATAGACCTCCCGTTCAACCCCTCGATACAGATACTAGATTTTACTCACTTCTTGGTAACTTTATTGACAATCGGAATAGTATAATTGTCGGAGAGTTTAACTGCCCTAATGTTAATTACGAGAATTTTACTGGTAATGAGGAGGGTTTGAGATTGATTGAGTATATGGAAGATAACTTTTTACGACAGATGGTTACCGAACCAACGCGCGGTGACAATATTTTAGATTTGGTGATGACGAACGGCGAGAATATAGTCGAAGGTTTAGAAGTAGTCGAGATTTTAGGATGTAGTGATCATCAAATTCTTAGGTTTAAGTTGTCGATAGAAAACACTAAGGATAGTAACGTAATAGAAGTCCCTGATTTTCGTAGGGCTAATTTTGATAGTTTTACAGATAGGATGAGAGTAGTGGACTGGGAGAACTTATTTATGGGTAATGACACAAATTTGCATTGGGTGGCGTTTAAAGAAAGTTTTATGAATATTGAAAGGGAGTTTATTCCTCGTAGGCCCAAGCGCGCTAGAAATCATGGTAGGCCCAAGTGGTGGAATAGGGAAATAGGCTCGTTCATAAACGAGCGTAATAGAGCGTATAGACTTAATAAGCGCAATGGCACGGCAGCTAACTTTAATAGATATATCGAGCTTAGACGTCAGTCAGGTTAAAAGATCAGTTAGGAATGCCAAGCGTAATTTAGAGATACTTATAGCTGCGGATAGTAAACATAATCCAAAAAGGTTTTTGCATACGTCAATAATCGTAAGCTGATAAAAGATAACCTAGGCCCTCTAGTGGATGTTAACGGCGCTTTGGCTTCTGACGCTCAGGCGATGGCGGGTATTTTCAATAACTTTTTTGCGACAGTTTTTACCGTAGAAGACGTAAATAATGTCCAGGACGTGGACGATATCGTTCCACTTAGTAGCGAGACTATTTTGGATGAAATAACTGTTTACGAGGGTGAGATTGCGCATTATATCGATAGGCTAAAAGTTAGCAAGGCTCCAGGCCATGACGCTTTTTATCCCAGACATTTGAAAGATTTGAAAGACGTTATCGTAGGCCCCTTAACGAAGATTTTTAATCAGTCACTCGAAACGGGGATTATTCCTGAAGACTTCAAATTAGCTAACGTCACACCTATTTTTAAAAAAGGCGACCGCGCAGTAGCTAGAAATTATAGGCCCATTAGCTTAACGTCAATTGTTGGTAAACTTTTGGAATCTGTAGTTAGGGATCGTATCATCGATCACTTAGAACGTAGAGATTTGATTAATAGTAGTCAGCATGGGTTTCGACGCCATAGGTCTTGTTTAACTAATTTGTTAGAATTTTATAACGAAATAGTGCGCGAATATGATAGGCATAGAGCGGCTGACTTTACTTATTTAGATTTTAAAAATGCGTTCGATACAGTTCCGCATAGGAGATTAATTGGAAGGTCAAAGCGCACGGTATACGCGGTCAGGTAGCTAACTGGTTAGAAGAATGGCTTCGTGCTAGGAGGCAGAGTGTCGTAGTCAATGGTAATGAATCGGGGTGGTTGGATGTAGGTAGCGGTGTCGCACAGGGTTCAGTGTTAGTCCCATTGCTATTCGTAATTTACATTAACAACATAGATGTAGGATTGACTAGTAATGTGTCAAAATTCGCGGACGATACTAAAATAGGCGGTAAGGTTGTTAACGAGGACGATGGAAATAGGCTCCAAGACGATGTAAATAGGATTATGGAGTGGACGGATAAGTGGCAGATGCAATTTAACGTAGACAAATGTAAAGTTTTGCATATAGGTTCGCGTAACAATAATTACAGGTACACGATGGATGATAGGGAGTTAGCGAGCGTTGACGAGGAAGTAGATTTAGGCGTAGATTTAGGCGTACGCGTATCTAAGGATTTAAAGGTTAGGAACCAGTGCCTGGAGTCTTGCGCAAAAGCTAATATGATGTTAGGCTTCATAGCGCGTAATTTCGAATTTAAATCGAAGGATATTATATTGCCCCTTTACAAGTCCCCAGTCAGGCCTCATTTAGAATATGCCGTTCAGTTTTGGTGCCCGTATTTGCGCGAGGATATTGATAGGTTAGAAAGGGTTCAGCGTCGTGCCACGAAACTAATTCCGTCATTGCGCAACAAGCCTTATGAAGATAGGATTAAAGAGTTAGACTTGTATTCACTCGAAACTAGGAGATTATGGGGGTGCTTATTGAAGTTTTCAAAATCGTTAATAACATCGATAACGTAAATTTTGGCAAATTGTTCACTTTCGATAATAGTAATACTCGTAATAACGGATTTAAGTTGCGTGGCAGACGTTTCATTACTAAAACTTCTTTACGTTTAAAGTAATTGATAAATGGAATAATCTTCCCGCGTCAGTCGTTCACTCTACCAGCGTTAATATGTTTAAGAACCGTCTAGATAGGTATTTTAAAAATATTAACATTGTTTAAAACAAAAAAAACAAATAGCAACTGGAGCTCTGGTGATTGTGGTCGAGGATGAGTCGGTTGACGATAATGCTAGCTTGTGACATGCCAGCGTGTAATATGCCAGCAAAAATTAATAAAAAAAAAATTATACTACCACGAACGTAGATGTAGCTCGTAGCGTAAACTAACCCACTTTTTGTTCGACTTTTCCTACTTTTTACTTTTTCTTTTTCTTTTTCTTATCCTCTCCTTACTTGCATGTCTGTAACTCTTTACTTGCATGTCTGTAGTTTGCATGGTGTGACAGTAAGTTAAGACTGTGTTTGCATGGTTTGTAAGCGTTCTTATTTTACTTCTTTTCATCTTTCATCCCTTTCCTATTCTCTTCGACTATTTTTTCGTCTTGTCGGCAGTGGCCGGCGGATGATGATGGTGGTGTCTTTTTTTTCTTTTTCTGAATGAATGTTAACCCACGAGTGATAGGTGTTGCTATTTACTTAACCCCTTATTCTCTTCTCTTAACCCCCTACTCTTTCCTTTCTCTCGGGCTAACCTTAGAGTGGATCTTAGGGTCTTTGTTAGCCTTAGCTTCTGTAGATCTGTAGATCCTATTCATAATATATGTATTCTGTAGGGTCTAGATATCTGTGGCTAATTCCTCTGAAAAATAAATCGCCTGAAAGAGTTGCGAAAGCTACCAAAACGTTGATGTTGAAAGAAGACAGGTTCCTAGCTATTTTTGTACGGATATGGGGAAAGAATTTATTGGCCGTGCTTTACAGAACAGGCTAACAGAGTTTAAAATCAGTTACTACACTAGCAATGCTATACATAAGGCCTCTTTAGCTGAAAGAGTTCAACGTACCATAAAGGAACGCATACATCGCTATTTTACCCATAAAAACACATGCAGATATGGAAACATTCTGGGATCATTGGCCTCGTCATACAACCGTTCACACCACCGTACGATTGACACAACACCTAACGAAGTTTTAGAAAGAGGTACGCGCCCGGAGACTGATGTGAGAAGAAACGAAACACCGCCACCACACTCTACACTTTTCAAAATCAATGATTATGTAAGGCTATCACGTTCGGGAAATAAATTCGCGAATGAATTTGAACAAGGATGGACACGTGAGATTTTTAAATTTAGTACTATGAGACCTAAAGGCGAGATACTGATGTATTACGTTGAAGATTTGAATGGGGAGGAAATCTGAGGAGGCTTTTACCGCGAGGAGTTGCAGAAAGTGGCTTTTAATTTAGGAAAAAATGTGTTTAAAATTGAAAACATTTTAGGCAGCAAAGGTTCAGGAAAGAGGAAAATGTACCTCTTGAAATGGCTAGATTACCCAGAAAGCTTCAACAACTATATAAAAGCTGCTGCAATAATGAAGCTTAAAAAGTATGCAACATTGCGCCTAACCACTTCTATGTCACACTCTCGTCCTCTTCTTCTCTGTCTGTACATCCTAACAACACCCTCGCCAACTTTGTAACAGAACTCCATGGGTCCATTGAGTTGGATCGTGATTCGTACGAAGTTGGTGTTTGTGAATTCCAGCCAGCCACCAAATTTTTAACTTGGAAATGAACAGATCATATTTCTGATCCTTAGAAGAGTTGATGAGTGTAAAAAAATTAGACATAACCTTAGACAACACTATGCGATCAGTCCTGTTCGGTGAGGTGCAGTATTATAGTACAAATGTAGCACTAGGAATCGGTCATTATGACACAGCCATGGACATTGTGACGGGGTTAAACAAGTCTTGAAAAGTCGTACCTGACAAACGACTTACTTTTTGAAGTCGTAAACATAGACACGCCTACACGCACGTTGAAGTTAAAATCAACGCATAGTAGAAATATTAAAGACAAAGAGCTGTTCACAATTGTTGCCGACTTGGTCAGCTTAATGTATCAGTTGAAGTTGGAGAAATTGGGTGAAAGCTACCCATCCCTAGTCATGTGCTATATTTACAGCAATATCTTGGAACATCAACTTGTTGGAGACACCCAGGCGCGCCTGCTCCGAATTGTACACATTCCCAACCATAGAGGGAAGACTTTGAGCTTTACATATGACAAGCCCCATTATGTGAGTGTTGCGACTAATCTGTTAACCAATATCTCAATATATAAAAGAACGATTGAGGGAAAAAATTTCCCATTCGGTGATAGGAGTTTAACAGTGAAGCTACACTTTTGTCGCATTCAGTTATAATGTCCCGAAGACCTTTCAGAGTCTGTCGAGGAGTGTGATATCAGCGTGGGAGTGAGGTTGGCTTCATTTTTCAACCATACTACGCACGGTTGTCCCATTGTTGAAGAGGGGTGCTAGATACCGAAATCATCAAAGATACAAAGAGAAAAATACGTGATGGCGAAAAGAAAAAGAAGAGGGCTGTCAGGAAGAAGGGGTTACCAACACATGGCGCCAAACTTAAAAGGACATAAAAAAAGAAGTGTTCTAAGCGTATGAAGCCTATGGCTGATAATTTTTTTAACTGATATAAGCTGAGGACACTGCTCTCACGAATCATAGACTGATTACTACTTGTCGAGAGAGGTGGCACTATTTCTGACTCGTCATGTCACGTTTCATCCATCCCTGTAGCTCAAAATGTTGTAAATCGGAACTGTCCCTCTTTGATATGCCCCCTCCACAGGTTTCTATTGAGCATAGCGACTTTATTACAATTAATAATTTAAACACGATTAGTTCACTGAGTGTCCCTATAGAAATCGTGATACCCAGCTCAGGCCCATACTGTTTTGATCCAAGCTCTATGCACATGTAAGCTAAACTGTGTATAGCGCATTTAGCTGGAACGGACTGCGATGATAGTTACTCTGCCTACCCTGAAACCAACTTTTTACACTCCATATTCAGCCAGTGTGAGGTGTATTTAAATCAGGTTAACATCTCGGCAGAAACGGGTTATTGTCACCTACTCCCCTATCTGGAAAATGTCCTCAACTTTTCAAAAGAAGCGAAGGATATCTTTTTAACTGCCGAGGGCTATTATCAGACTAAAGACGAAAGTAGTATAAAGGATAAATTTAAAAATTTTAAAAAGAAGATATACAAGTGTTTTGGACGTCTGCATACAGACTTCACGTTCCAGTAGAAACTCCTTATGAATGAGGTGGATATAAAGTTAAAACTCAACCGCACGAATCCTGAGATCTGCATAAATCTGGGATCTGATCAAGAAGAGGGCGCAAAGCCTGTTGTGATTCACATCATGGAAACATCTGCGCGTACGGTGAGTGAAATTAAGTTCGCCGAAATATGTAGAAATTGAAAAAAATTTAATACACGCAACACTAAAATGCCTCGAAGCAGCTAGAAAACGTGGCCCTTGGAGTTCTACCTAAAAGGATATTGTACTGTGGTTTCCCCACAAACAGAATGAATTGCAAAAAATTGAGGGCCTACAAAGAACCTTTACCTCGTATATTAAACAACCTGATGGGCAACAGGTGAGTAAAAACAAATTAAACTACTGGGATAGGCTTAGAGGCCTCAACCTTTATTCCATAGAGAGAAGGTTTGAGAGATACATCCTAATCTACACCTGGAAAATTCTAGAAGGGCTTTTAGTTGCCCCCAATACTGAACCAATTGTGCCCACCTTAACAAGAACTGGCAGAATGTGTAAAAAATATCACCTCCCACCAAACAGTCTGAGAAGGATTCAAACCCTTCAATATAATAGTATCTCTAGGCAGGGTTCTCGCCTGTTTAACTCCTTGCCTCAGTACCTTAGAGATATAAGTGCAGTCCCAGTAGATACTTTTAAAAAACACTTGGACACGTTTTTAGCCAACATACCCGACCAACCCACAGTGTCAGGGTATTCCTCTGCCAGACCAGCCCCCACAAATTCAATAGGGGACCAAATCGTATGGCAGGAGCAAGAGAAAAGAAGGGTGGCGACCCCGTCGTGGCCCCGCCTCAGGAGGCGCTGAGTGGACTTCGTGGGAGCAGCGCACCCTTGAGGCAGAAGCGCTTTAAGGTAAATTTAAGGTAAATGGCATGCAGGATAACGCTTCGACGAATGGAAAATATGAAAAGAGCACCTTTAAATTCGAGAATTTCTTCCTTAAAAATATAACTTTATACTTAAATGGCGTTGCATTGGGCGGGATTATGGTTACAGAACTCATCAGACACTGTGTTCCCGCTCTGCGCAAGAGCTTATAGCAATCTGGTCCATATTGCCGGTGCCTGTGACGAGTTTGGGTTTGGCGTAACGCAGAAAGAATTTGTCGATCAATTTAACCTTTACCCATTTGATATTACCACTGACTTATCTGCTGGTGTACATAAACACTTAAGTCCACAACAAAGTGGGAACATCTCAATCAGATTGGAGTTCGCCGACCCTATAGACGCGCCGATTAGTGTACTAGTATACCTCGAATCACAAGCTCTAATAGAGCTCGACCTTTTCAGGAACGTTGTCACAGACTTTTAAAATGGACGCGAATACACTCCAGAAAGTAATGAAAAGGGACCGAATCACACGCTCCAAATTTATCGGTGTGTTTGCGAAGAATGAAACATTGAAGTGGCCAACTACGAGAGATTGGTATAGCCTTATCGTGAACAAAGGTGTTATTGGTAGTGAAGGGATTCATTGGTTTGCAATCTATTTTAAAATAGGGAAAGAATGTACTATTTTGATTCACTCAGCACTCAACCCTGGAGTGACCCTGTGGTTATACAATTTATCGAATAGCTACATGTCCCTGAAATTGTCTGGAATCCTTACCGTTTCCAAGGATATTTTAGTAATGCTTGTGGCATGTACTGTCTTTCATTTCTTCTGTACATGTCACGTGGGAAGGGATTTATAATTTTTAAAAAATTATTCGATTTGTGCGACACTGAGATGAATGATGAATTGGTGTGCACAAAGATAAAAAACAGGTTCCCGTTTGTACGCACTCGTTGTATTGTGTAAAGTTTTACGTATATATATATAAAATTATAACTGTAAAATGTCTCCATTAATGTTAGTATTATTTAATGGACGCTAGTTCTGTAAGCCGAATTGTAATAAAACATGCTTTCTACCATTTAATAAATTAAATGAAAATACAATGTGTTTTGTTCTTAACCACAAAAAACTTACATTAGTTCCTCGATGACCTGGCATTCGTTGGACCGGATGTGAGCCAATACCTCGACTCGGTATCCAGGTCACTGGGTTGGCTGCGCAGTAAAGCCTCCAAATCATCGTCATTTATTTGCCTTTCATCAAAGCTGTCGCGAAAGATAGCTATAACACGATCAAGTTCCGCATCGGTTCTTTAAGTAGAAATTTACATGATTAGTTCATACTGAATCTTTTTTAATTAAAGTTAAATTAAATGAAAGTGTAATTAAAGAGTTACAATAAGAGAAAATGCCGATTAGGGTGCCTGTCAATTTATAATCACAAAGCAGATATCCTGACAGGTTTCAAAAGTAAGATTAGCTGGATGTGCTACTGTGCTACGCATTACGTGCCAGCACCGGGTAACGAGCCCGGGACGGTAGGCATATCTTAAAAGTTTTTAGTAATTCTAAAATCCTACCTGTAGAACTTTCTATAATTTTTTAAGTTATCAGTAACAAGCGTGTAATAAAATTTCACTTTCAAATAATAAAATTCACTGTCTAAATGACGTTATCAGGAAGGAAGATTAGCTGGGTGTGCTATGCATCGTCTACCGGCACCGGGCCTCGAACCCTGGGAAGATATCGTTTCACTTCGTTTTAGTACGGATTTTTATAAATTATAACACCTGCACTGAATAAAACGATATATATATATACAGGGTGAGTCAAAAGTAGCGCCCGATTTCTGTCAGTTGATTGTTTGTTTGCCATTTGTATTACAGTGTACAAGAAGGTAGAAATAAATGAATGACATGTTTATCTAACCATTTATTCGGGGGAAAATTATTACGGAACTGTACCAAGCTGTTTTACTTGCAATTTTCAAAGTGCCCTCCCTCGTGATCGATGCACAATTGCAGCCGAAAAAACAGAAATCGGGCGCTACTTTTGACTCACCCTGTATATATATATATATATACATAGCCCCGCCTTCTGCTTAAATCACAAACTAGTTTTTCAAAACGCATTTATTATGGCTTTTTATAAATTAACTAACACTGGCACTAAATGAAACGAAGTATATAGCCCGAATCACAAAATAAATTAATTACTTACATCTCGAAGGTAGAGGCTTCTGTTGTTTCAAACGGAGGATCACTGCAGATATCATTAACGTTTTGTGTGGAGAGAAGATCATTCCGGTCAGTCGCCCTGAAAAGATGAATTGTAGACAGCGCTGCGGCATCTCCATCTTCAAACAACTGCGGGTATAGCGGTAAAGGTTTTGTGATTGGCTCATGACGAGATATTTCTGTAACTACTGGTTGATAAATACAACTGTTGTGGATTCCAGATGAAAAAGAAACCCTTTTATATACATGCGAACCTAATTGTAAACACCTCCAATAGCCGAATCACAAGTTTCTATTAGCCGTCGGTGAAATTTGGGCGGGCATAATGTGTAATTGCTATATCCACCAACCAGAGGTCCAGGGGCTCCGCTCCCTACGGTGTAATTGGCTGATCCATGAATTCTGGGGCGTGTCAGATATAACTTACCCATTCCATACAGTTCTTCCAGAAATGATTCGTTGAGAGAGAGAGAGAGACGTTTTGTTTGGGAAACAAAACTTTATATGAAGGATTTACAACCATCTAAAATAATTAAAAAAAATAATTGTGGAGGGTTATGGAGAGAATGGCCGTGTCATAAACTTCTGTCTTATTATCTTACCTGTGGTGTATATATATATATATATATATATATATATATATATATATATATATGATGAATAAAACCACGAAGGAAAGGAAACACAGAATGGTGCTCAAAGCGCTTGAGCACCATTCTGTTTCCTTTCCTTCGTGGTTTTATTCATCATAAATATTTTTCACGTGTTACTTTCGTGAAATAATTTTCATATATATATATATATATATTAGGGTGTCTCTTATTTTCGAAGTGTTGATTTTTTTAGGTTGCGCCCCCTCAACCAGTTCCATTGGTTGAAAAAACATCACATATAACATTGTTTTTGGATTGAACAATTTTTAGAGGTCGCCCCCGCTTATTAACTTCATAAAATATAGCTATTATTTATGCAATTAATATTTGAAATTACTAGCAGTTGTCAAGTATACTAAACATATGTTTTTAATTAATTAATCATCATATTTATGATGAATTCAATTAAATGAATATTTGTTTCGATACAACAGCTTCAAACACGGGTCAATATAGTGGAGCCTGTGCTCTCATCGAAGCAAATTGGGACATGATGTTTTGTACTTGCCTTGTAGACACCATGTTTTAGATTTATTGTTGGGAGCTGCATTTGAAGCAACATTGGGATCTACATCAACTGGTCCAGAGATATTGATATTTAAGCGTTTTCGTGACAATTGGACTTCTGTTGATCAAAGCCAGTTCCAAACAGGTGAGACAGACACGATTACTAAAGAAGCAATTATCCAGTCTAAAACTGAACTAATTCAGTTTGCTAGATCCCAGGCACCTATGCTACGGGATGACTATCAAGAACTTTTGGATCTGTCCATCATCTTTCTTGGAGGTGTCCCCAATAAAGGCATCAAGTTTCGTGCACCAGGTGCCATGCATCGAGCTCGCTGGATGTCCAAAGCGCTCTATTCTATCAAGATGTGGCTTTTTCGAAACCAGTTCAAGATGACTAAGACTGAAGAACGAGGAATTCGAGATCTTTCCCTTTTTTCTGTTCTCATCTATAAGAAGGCTTGGACAACATCCTCACTCCCTATTGAAACCCCATTTAATGACTGGCTCCTTATGAGGTCATTGATTAATTATCCTAACAAAAAGATTTCTGATGCAACTAAAAAAAAGCTCTCTAACCACTTATGGTACCTGTCTGAAGAAGCAGTTCGTCTTGCTTTCTTTGATGAGCGAATTACTACAGATGTAAAGAAACGCATGGTAAAGGCATTAGAAGATGAGTCCACTGATAGACCACCCAAGCGTCCTCGGATTCCTGAATCGACCTTCTGCTCTGGTGAAGGACTACACCATCTTGTTACAAGAAATACTAGAGAATTCTTTACTAAGCTGAATTTGCCAGAAGGATTTCTGAACAAGGCACCCAGCACTTGGACATCCAACTGTGAATATTTAAGGGCCAGAGCTATTGTTGCAGCTCTATCTGTTGTAAATGACCGGGCAGAATGTGCAGTAGCTTTAGTTCAAGAGCTGAATAAGAAATTGACAGTGGGGGAAGAGCAGCTCCAGTTCCTGCTCCAAATTGTTGCAAAACACCGCCAGAGTCACCCAGTTCCATCAAAAACTGTTCTTCTCAAAAAATAACCATCAATGAGGTCGCACCTTAAGATACACCATATTGTATAATCATTGTATATTAAATAAATGTTGTATAAGGAAATAATGCTAATTAAAGTAATTAAAGTATGTAAATAGCACTGGCATTTTGAATTTATCTCTATATAATAAACTAATGGTTTTTTTTTGTAGCAATGCTTCATTGCTGATTGTATATAAAAAAAGAGCCAGGAAGGATTTTGGATAGGAGAAAAAGGATTGGGATAAAGAAGGATTGAGGACCAAAGGATGGATTATAACAACATCAAGGACAGGTTAGAAAAGGATCAATGATAAATAAGAAGGCCTATACTTATAAAAACGAATCAAACTAAAAAAAGAAGGAAGGAATTATGTGTATAATGAGCATAATCATATGTCAGGAGCTATTATGCCATGGTCACCATTTTTATTAGCCGGGGGCGACCCCAAAATATGAGCCAATTTGTGTCAAACTTTCAAGTTTTAGTTTTTATGCTAAATGGAACTATTTTAGGGGGCGCAGATAAAATAATTCAACATTTCAATTTTTGACTACCCAATAAGAGACACCCTAATATATATATATATATATATATATATATATATATATATATATGATGGACTTAGCGACGCTGGAAGATAAATTTGGAAATCGGGGCAATTCGCATCGGTTTGAAGTTTATGGGGGATTAGGAATAAAAAAAAAACAAGCTTAAGATATGCGTTTTAAGATTTTTCGTTAATTGTTAATAATGGCTAGCAGCGTAAAGTATCGTGGATGCGAAGACAATTTAATGTAAACGTATTTTACTCTGTTTTCTATAAAAATTAACAGTTAATTAACTTTGAATTGGCGGGGTTTTCTTTATAAAAGTTTATAGAAAGGATTGCTGAATGTTAATCAAAAGAATGAATATTAAGATGGCTGAAAATTTTTTACGAAAACGAGAACCGCATCGGGTCCATGCTCGAGGCCCTGTGATTGCAACCGGCGCTCGGTAAACGAACATCCTTCCGCATGTTGTTGGAATAATGTGCAGTGTAAAGAGCCCTGTGTATTTCTTTTATTATTAGATGCGTAGCACACCCATCTTCCGCACAATTGGTTGGTAATAAAATGGGTACAATAGGTGACCTAGTGGTTAAGATGCGGGGTGCTGGATTCCCCGTTAAATTGACAGTAGGTCTTGGGTGGGGTGAAAAGCTTGACCTTCGTCAGAATGAACAATTTATGTATTTCTCTCTTTCTTGGAATAAAAAGAAATGCTGTTTTGATGGCATTTTCTATCAGAGATGAATGACAAAAGTAACTCATCTATAAATAAATAATTAGTGTATATATAGCTGTGTGTGTAATAATAGGGGATCTACAGTATGTGCGTTTGTGTGCTCTTCTTGATTGTTCAGGCGATGTATACACTGTGCCAACTGGCTGATAATGCCTGGAGACACTGGTTTCTACGCCAACTGGTGGATTTCGAGTTCTAAGTCAAGTGTTGCTACCATGACCACTCACTGAGCTTCCGTCTCTTGTGGAAGCTGGATGGTATCTTCTTCTCTCTCCTCCTCCTCTCTCTCTTAGGTTAGGTATACCCTTTGGGGGTTGAGGTCGTCCCACCTTCTTCCCCAAAGAGGTCAGGTGAACTCCTCCCGGCTTGCTGGGGGAGTTCCCCTCCCCCTTCTTTTTTTTTGGCACCCTGGGTTTGACACCGGGGGGTTGGCACTGGTATCCATTGCAATCATTTGCAGTTGCATTGCACTCTAACCTTTTGCGGTCATACTACTCACCCTTTTGTTTCTCTCTCCCTGATAACCACGTGTGTTTTTCGATCTCTGATGATTCCCAGATGTTTGCGAGCGGCGAGGAAAGGAATTTCTAGTCGGTCTCTACATAAACTTAAATTAAAGGATTCACTCGCATCTTTAAAAGATAAATGGAAAAGATCAGTAGGATAGGAGGTATTTTTATTCCTTTATTTATTTTAATCACTAAAATTATAAACCGAAGCATTAAAATGAATTTAAAATGCTGTTAAAATTTTATATTAAAAAATCCTGACCACGAAATTAAAGCCAAGATCTATCAAAGCCCCAAAAATAATGCTAACTACGAACCAACCACGTCCTTCTGCTATCATAAATTTTACTGCAATCTTAATGTTGCCATAATGGTCCACCACATCTCCATAAAAAATAGCGTTCCTGACATGAGCTCGGCAAAAAATTCGTTTTAAAATATTCCTAGTTATTTCTTTTGTAACTTGTAGGCTTTACATTTTAAAGGCATTATCGTTTGAGACTTTCTCTGCTTATTATTTCAAGGAAATAATAAGCGTAAGCATTAATGCGATCTCACACTTAATAATTCTTTGGTGATTAATGTCACACATTTACTTGCTCGCGTGCCCTCATCAACTTCCAGGGATGGATAATTGTGAATTTGGCTTAGTAACTTGTGAAGTGGGGTTTTGAATGCAATTAAGTGAATAATGTATAGATTATGGAGAACCCTCAGCCTTTTGGTCATGTAAGCTCAGTGAGTTTTTTACAGTATGATAATGCTCAGACTCCTTTCCCGCTTCCTTAAGGATGATGCCAAATCTTCCTATGCAGTCATTCTATCGTTTCATTTCGTTTTAACAATCAGAACCTGATTGTTTGATTATTATCCGTACATATTTTATTGCGTATCGTTCACAGAGTCTTTCCAGTAAATACAATTACAGACAGAGATTTAAGGTGTGACCAGTAATCTTCATACTTTGTTTCTATTATTTTAGATAGATATGTGTTCTTTTTAATGCATAAATGTCTGCAATATCTTGTGAAAACACAGTTACTTTTACCCTGTTATCATCCTAAAAGGGCACAATATTATTTTTGATTGCTTTTGTCAATAATTCGTAGCCCTTTTTATAAACAGCGTGGAAGCAAATAATTCTTTGTAACACAAACCTGTATTTACAGTTACCACTTATGCAAACTGGACCTACATGGGAAACTTTCGCAGATTGACCATAAAGATAGCAAAACTACTTTTTGGAACACAAAATGTCCTGTGAAAATGCAGCTGCACCTGTACATGAAGAGCTGATTTCCAAAAGGCGCTAAGTCCATAAAGCTAGTTTCTAAGAAACTGGCACATTCTACATATATTGTTTTACTACGGTCTGTCCTTAAAGTAGTTTTTTCACATTAATGTTGGGAGTGAATGCCATTAAGCAAAAAGAGATGTTTGAATAAAATCTAGTACACATGATTAATTCGTAAATGCTTTTCGTTTGTAATTGGTGGTGGACTTTTGGAATACAATCAAAACATGTTGTGCAAAAGACTTCCAAAACCAGCTATACAAAACCAGTATTATTTATGATATTTCAATATCCCTACCACTTCAATCAATCATATCAAATTATATCAAGCCAAAATGTCATCTTAACGATGAGCCACACACCACTGTTGAACCCATGCCAAGCCAAGCATGTGTTGGATTCAGTATGCGTAGTGTTCACCACACATCCTCATTTATCTCTCACTGTAGATGTAGGTACATACAATTATACTAACATTGTAGTTCATATGTAGAAGGTGCTGTTGGTGGATTTGTGCATCTAGACCCTTTTGGAAACAAAGTGAATTGGACTTTGCACCTTTTGGAAACAAAGCCATATTATTATGACCATTATGAAAGGGATATAATACCTTTTGAAACTAATCGATAACACACCTTACTGCACATGGGCATGAACTGTTTTTTTTAGGGGGGACAAACTCAACGTTGACCAAAAATGGACTTAGCATCTTTTGGAAATGAGCTCTTCATATGTAAATATCAATTGGTTATATAAATAGTCTTTAACATAAACCTCTGTTACAGAGTATTCCTTATGTTTATTATTTTTTTTGTACTGGACACCAACGGAACGATTGTACTAGTAATGTATTTTATGTGACAGTAAAGTTTCATATGTAAATTTAGAGATTAAATGGTTATGTAAATAATTTGACTTTTAGTAGGGTATTTTGTGCTGACTGTGAATGATTTACCAGTAACATTTTGTAGGATTTATTTTGAGAAGAAACCTGCAAAATAGTTCACAGTAATAAGTACTTTTCAAACTATTTTTAGTTAAGTTGCGTGCAATGAATACTTCCAAGCAGCACAAAAAGGAGTGTCCATTACTTGTTAATTGATATCAGTGATGGTGAACTGGTGGTAATGATACGCAGATAGCTAAACGTCTATGGTACTCAGTAGTATAGTGGCAAAAGGGTAGAGTGCAAGTTGCAAGTTGCAAGAGTGCCACCCCACCCCACTTTGTTGCAAGAGTGCCATCCCCAACCCCCTTGGTGCCAACCTCCACCCCTTTGTTGCAAGAGTGCCAACCCCCACCCACCCCCTTTGTTGCAAGAGTGCAAACCCCCAACCCCCTTCGTTGCAAGAGTGCCAACCCCCCACCCCCTTGGTGCCATCCCCACCCACTTTGTTGCTAAGCCCCGGCCCCCTTTGTTACCAAGGCATCCCCCTTTGTTGCCAGCCTCAAAATGGGACTGCAAGGGGTATGCAACCTGGAGTTATCCTCCAAGCTGATCCCCCAAAGGGGAGCGCCAACCTTTGTTGCCAACCCCAAAATGGGATTGCAAGGGGTATGCAACTTGGAGTTATCCCCCAAGCTGAACCCCCCAAAGGGGCATACCTAACCTAAGGGGCCTCTTTGGGGGAGAAGGGGACGCCTCACCCCCCACAGGGGCAGAAAGAGATAGAAGTAGAGGCAGAGACCCAGAGGAGAGAACCCATTGTTGGGTGTTCGCTCGGCTGACTGCCAAGCTCATATGGGGTTCTTCAGCCGCCCGCCGCTACTTATAGGCCCCTAGTCAGCCAGTTGGCTGAGTTGTCAGATATCGCCATGTATTTATTTACTCCTTATATTCATCAGCCAGTTGGCTGAGTTGCCAGATAGCATTAAATATTTATTTAAAGTATATATTAATCAGCCAGGGCCAGCGGGTGCCACAGCCAGTTGGCTGCTGAGTTCCCAGATATCAATAATCATTTAATTAAAGCATATATTAATGTTGGCTGTTGAGTTGCCAGTTCGCGCTATGTATTTAATTAACGTATATATTATTCAGCCATTTGGCTGCTGAGTTGCCAGATAGCATTTTAATTGTTCAGGTATGCCTTATTAAGGACAGTTGCTAAATGCCACCATATATTTTTATTATGGGGAGTTGCTAAATGCCACCATATATTTTTATTATGGGGAGTTGCTAAATACCACAATTTATTTATATGAAGATAGTTGTCAGGTACCACCATATAGTTTTATTTATATTTATATTCATCCGTCAGTTGGATTAGAAAGTTGAGCAGTCAGCTTCGTTACTTATCTATTTGACAAATAGCAATTAATTAATTATTCAGAAATCCGAATCCAAACAAATGATATAATTGTGTAAAAGGAATAAATAAAACACTAGCATCCCAAGTTAACCCGGCTTTTTCACACTCATCAAAGTCTCCAAGAACGGTAAATATATAACACTGCCCAACACCAATTTTGCTGATTTAATTCTAACACCTGTTTTTAGGTAACTTTGGTGTGCTGATTTCAAAAATCTCCCTAGTTTTTGCCTATCACGTCAGGTTTTCGAGCAATCAAATACGGATATTTTGGAGATATCGCATTTTGGCAGGGTTATGCCCAATTTTTTTCTTTTCAAAAAAAAAGTTTTTACATTCTCAGAATCAGCATGGAAAAGTAAACAATTGTGCAGGGAGTGAACTTTAATATACAGGGTGGGCCGTAAGTTTCCATACATAGGAAAAATTAAACGTTTGTTTTTATGTTTCAGATACCCTAAGAATATGCGTTTGACGTAAGATCTTGTTTACTGATGAAGCAAATTTTTACGTCAAAGGAGAGGTTAATCGGCAAAACATACGTTATTGGAGTAATGCTAACCCTAACTGGCTGAGTCCGACGAAGATGCAAGGTGCCGGTAAAGTGATGGTGTGGGCCGGGATATGGGGTGACAGAATTATTGGACCAATTTTTGTCAGTGGAAATCTTAATGCCGAAAGGTATCTTAACATGTTGCAAGAAGAGATTTTCCCATCCCTGCTAAACGAGGAAGGTAACTTCCCAGTTTACTTCCAGCAAGATGGAGCTCCACCTCATTATGGTCTTCACGTGCGTCGGTATTTGGATCAGCAGTTTCCGGATGCTTGGATTGGTCGGCGTGGTCCTGTGGAGTGGCCTCCCAGATCCCCAGATCTCACCCCCCTTGATTTCTATCTTTGGGGGCACTTGAAGGCCATGGTGTATCAGGAAAAGATACGAGACATAAATCATCTAAACTTCTAAAGGAACGTATCACCAACGCCATTACAAGCATAACGTCAACTGTGCTAATGCGTGTTCATCAACAGTGGGGAACACGTATTGAAATGTGTTTTCAAAACAATGGCAACCATGTAGAGCATATTATATAAATAAAAATGGTTGTCCATAACAAAATGTTTATTTTTCCTATGTATGGAAACTTACGGCCCACCCTGTACAATGGTAATATTGACACATAAAGTGATTAAAAGTGTTTAAATGAGCAAAAAATGAATCCATGATCATGACGTCACGCTCACACCTGGGGAAATCACAGATACCCAAGATTTTAATATGTTGTACATGACCTTTAGATTTAATGCACAGATTTGCGTATTCCACAGATAAAATTTTAACAGCAAAACAGCTGTTAACAGGTCTCAAAAATCATCAATTTTGATAAGCGCCCTTCATTGATCACCCAAAAGAGGCATATTGCATAGCACGAAAACCTGATGTGATGGACAAAATCTAAGGTGATTTTTGAAATCGCACATCAATATTATCCAGAAACAGGTCTTAGAATTAAATCAGCAGCAAAAATTTTTTTTTTGTTGGGCAGTGTAATCATACAATGCACAGTATTAGCAAAATATTAGTACAGGAAAATATATTTCACAATTCGTGGCGAAATAAAGAAAAAAAACATAATAAATGAATGAACAATTCCTACACACATACAGAAAAGCATAACCAACATTCGTCATACTAGCACAGCCACCACACAAAAAAGCATCACATGACCAACAAACGTCATACGAGCAAAACCACAATCACACAAACTGATGCATGCAAAGTCCCATCGCGCTATCTATTTATTTAAACCATATATTAATGTTGGCCTAATCACCCAGTTAGCTTATATAATCATACAAAGCACAGTATTAGCAAAATATTAGTGCAGGAAAATATATTTCACAATTCCAGCGGAAATAAAAAAAACATGCATCTTTACTGCAAAACACTTCAAATAAACAGAATTTCTTTTAATGTTAAAATAATTAGTTATCAAACCATACCCCAGTGATTAATTTTCCCTTACATAAGTGTGAAATTATTATTATTATTATTATTATTATTATTATTATTATTATTACTAATGATATATATATATATATATATATATATATATATATATATATATATATATATATATATATATATACATAAGAGCGGGCGCGGCTAAAGAAGCGAGCTCAGGAGGGATTGAGGATTGCTTCTCTGAACGTGGACAGTATGACTGGTACTGTGGGAGGGTATCTCAGATTGAATATATGTTGTACAGACGGACACAATTGAGGGAAGTGAAGAACTGCAAAGTTATACCAGGGGATCATGTGTCAACTCAGCATCGTATTCTTTGCATGGATGTGAAGCTCAAGGGGGTGGCAAAAGCACGTACGAAAGGAATTAAGAAAATAAAATGGTTCAAGCTAAAGGAGGAAGACTGTAAAAGCAGGTTTAAGGAGAATGTTCTGAATGAGGTAATTATGGATGAAAGTGATGTGCAGCAATGGTAGCAACATAATGCTAATGTAATTAGAAAGTGGGGCAAGGAAATACTGGGAGAAACATCTGGCAAGATATGGGAAAATAAGGAAAACTGGTGGTGGAGCGAGGATATACAGGAGAGCCTACAAAGGAAGAAAGCAGCAAAGAAACTGTGGGAAGAAACGCAGGAGGATGACCATAGGGAAGTGTATAGAGAGAGGAATAAGCAAGCGAAGAGAGTGGTAGCGCAAGCAAGGGCCGAGGCATACCAAGATATGTATGAGGAATTGGAAACGCGAGAGGGACAAAAGAAAAGGATCAAATGTAGAATTCGGACCCCAGCCTTCTTTAGTTAGCTTTATAAGGCTAACTAACGAAAATATCATGACCTAACCTAACCAATCGTCAAGGGCGTACAGTTAACCTAACGAGTGGTTAGGTTAGGTCGTGATATTTTCGTTAGTTAGCCTTATAAAGCTAACTAAAGAAGGCTGGTGTCCGAATTCTACATTTGATCCAAAGAAAATATATACATTGGCCAAAACGCGAAATAAAGCAACAAAGGATATCAATAAAGTGAAACAGATCAAAAGAGCGGATGGAACAGTGATAAGAAAGGAAGAAGACATACAAACCAGATGGAGGGAATATTTCGAGTGGCTGCTGAATGAAGAGACTGACAGGATATTCTGGGAGGACGGGAAGAGTGGAGAGGAGTGAAGTGGTGATGGAGTTGGCGAAGATGAAGAATGGTAAGGCAGCTGGACCAGATAAGATACATGCAGAGGTATGGAAGGCATTAGGAGAGGAAGGTATTGATTTACTAGGATCTGATGGAGAAGCTCTTTGAACAGGAGGTGATTCCCGATGAGTGGCGTAGCAGTGTTGTGGTGCCAATCTATAAGGAGAAGGGGGATATGCAGGAATGTAATAACTATAGAGAGATTAAACTCATGTCACACACCATGAAGATATGGGAGCGGATCGTGGCTGGAAGATTGAGAGATGAAGTTGACATAGCAGAGGAGCAGTTCGGATTCATGCTGGGTAGAGGAACCATGGATGCAGTATTTGCCTTACGTCAGGTTATTGAGAGGCACATGGAGGGACAGAGACCGATGCATATGGTATTTATAGATTTAGAGAAGGCTTACGACAGGGTCCCAAGACAGGAGGTGTGGAGAAATCTTAGACAGAAGATGGTACCGGAAAAATATGTCAGACTGATACAGGAATTGTATAGAGATGTACGTGCGACGGTTAGGAGCTGTCTGGGAGAGACGGACAATTTTGAAGTAAGAGTTGGGTTGCATCAGGGATCTGCGCTTAGCCCGTTTCTCTTTAACATAGTGATGGAAGTGTTGACAGAGAGTGAGAGAGAGAGAGAGAGAGAGAGAGAGAGAGAGAGAGAATATAGCATTGTGTGCCGAGACAAAGGAGGAGATGGAACAGAAGTTAGAGAGTTGGAGAGGAGCGTTGGAAGATAGAGGGATGAAAATAAGCAGAAGGAAGACTGAATACTTACGGTGTGGCTTACATGAGGATCAGGAAGATGAGATGGTAATGAATGGAGAAGTGATTAAAAGAGTAGACCGATTTAAGTACTTGGGCTCGTTAATGGATGAGGAAGATGTGGAGAAAGAAATTAATAATAGAGTGCGAGCTGGGTAGAAGAATTGGAGAGAAATGTTGGGTGTCTTGCGCGACAGAAAGGTGCCAGTGAAGTTGAAAGGAAAGGTATATAAAACTGTGGTGAGACCAGCAACGTTGTATGGAATGGAGTCATTACCTATGAAGAAGACAAATGAGAACAAAATGGATGTAGCAGGGATGAGGATGTTGCGATGGATGTGCGGTGTGACGAAAGAGGATAGGATCAGGAATGAGTATATTAGAGGAACTGTGAAGGTGGCAGAGGCATCAAAGAAGATACAGGAGGCAAGAATGAGATGGTATGGGCGCGTGATGAGGCGAGATGAAGATTATGTCGGACGTGGAGTGATGGTGATGGAGTTGCCGGGTGGGCGAAGAAGAGGAGGACCGAAGAAAAGATGGAAGGATTGCTTTAGAGCGGACTTACGGGAGAAGAATTTTGGAGGATGATATGGAGTACGACAGACCAAGATGGAGGCGACTCACCTTAAACAGCGACCCATATAAAAATGGGATTAATTATGCTGAGGAAGAAGAAGAATATATATATATATATATATATATATAACATCCTTATCTGAACAACTCAATAAATGCTCAAATTAAATATAAATTTGTAACTGTAATCTCTTTTTAAAGTAAAGTTTTAGGCCTGTAACTTATTTTATATTTTTTTAACTATATATATATATATATATAATACAGTATATATATATATATATATATATAATATATATATTTCAATTTTGGAAATCTTGGAAATGTACAGGTAAATACGCGTTCAATCTGTGATCAGGAAGACAATTTTAGAACAGGCATTTCTCTTTCCTTCATACAAAAGAATATTCGTGTTGGTGCCCCCCCCCTTTTCCACGCCTTTACCTGTATTCTAGTAACCATATTTTATGTCAGTTTGCAGATGACGCAAAATATGTGCTCTAAAACCTGAGACATGCTAACGTTACTCACACTACCTGTAATTTTACAAAAATAATTTCTGTATTTCAATTTTCTCTATTTCAATTAACATGTACATTGAATTTCTTAGAATTCTCTAATATATATATATATATATATATATATATATATATATATATATATTTTATATTTTTATTGCCTGGAAATGCGCTTCAATTTTACATTCATACTTTTTTTTTAAACTTTACTGTATAAAAAATGCATGTCAGAATCTCTTTACACAGCTAAAATAATTCACTTACATCATTATACACTCAGTAGGGTGGATCGATTTTACATTGTTTTCGATTTCCATATTCTAATAGAGACAAAAACTTGCGCATGCATGAGAAAATAGCCTCTGCAAAATCTTAGCTTAATAGGTAATCATCTTCTGCCCCGGCAGAGCGATGAAAATCATATTTTAGTAGTCAAAAACGTTTTTCTTATAATTTTTAAATATTCAATATGCATCAAAATTATTCCTAATAACTATAAAGTCGATGAAAAAGACCTCATATGATCGTTTTTCGAAGCGCGTTGTCCTACGTTAATATCTTTTGCCCCCGGCAACAACGTCAAATGTTGAAAAAATAGGTAATTTATGTACATATTTTCAGATCGGCCCTTTGTCTTAAATAATGCATTTATATATTTCCCATAGCATTTATATCGTTGCTTAGGCATGAAATAACACACACGCAAAATTTTATGACTCTAGGCTAGGGTTTAAAGGTCATCTCTGGTGAGTGCTGCCAGCAGCAGCTGCCACTGACGCGCCAGTACGCACTGCGTACTGGCGTATGATTGAAATGAAACTACAAAGGCCAGTTCAGTGGATCATATGCCTATTACACGGTAATGAATTATCACTGCGACACCTCATTCAAGACTTGGACGGCAAAACAACTGGGCCAATGGGCTTTACTGGACCAGTTGGAAAACAACTGAACGACTGCGAAAAACTTCCAATTACAGAATTCGATGCCATTCCATCTCCCGACATTGACATAGATGATGCCGAGTTGAGCACTGACCAAAAATATTTGTTAGGCATCTACAGAGCAGTGTCGAGCGGTAGCTGCTCTTCAGCTCTCGCGGCTCGAAATCCAGGTAAGATGGCGCATTCCAGGTGGCTGACAACAGCAAATAGATTTCTGCGCCTCTATGTTTCAACCAGTGAACCCTCCAGCACCTTCAACGAAATTGTGCGATTCATTATGACAGTTTACGCACCAATTTGGTTTAAGATAAAGAAAAACTCCAGTTTCACTGAGGGCGCAAAACATTTTTTCGAAATGATGCGTCTCTCTCAGACCATGCCTCAAAGATCTAAGACAATCGCCAACAAAGTCCTCCGTAGAAATTCTTTCTTTGCTCACCCTGAAATATTTTGATCTCCATGCTACATGCCAATGAGCAACACATAAGAGAATTGGGATGGAGAAGAATATTAAAAGCACGATTAAACAATCACCAGCGGGGGAAATTCGAGCCTTCGCCATGCCTGAGCTGCTCTACGATAGTCAAAACTATTACGAAATGATCAACTGGCAAACGGCTGAGGTGACCGAACCCCCCGTTACAAAAACAATACCTGATACCCGAATAAAAGAGTTTGTTGAGACGGGAGACCAGCCTGATGGACTGATCCCACTATTCCCTTGTCATACTCAAGCGGTCGAGAGACTCATCAAATTAGTAACCGAAGCCTCTGCCAGTGTAAGTGGAATAGAAGAGAGGGACGGATTCATCCGCTCCCGTCTTCACTCCCGAACAAAAATTCCACGATTTGATTCTAAGAAGATATTACTCTAGAGTCATAAAATTTTGCGTGTGTGTTATTTCATGCCTAAGCAACGATATAAATGCTATGGGAAATATATAAATGCATTATTTAAGACAAAGAGCCGATCTGAAAATATGTATATAAATTACCTATTTTTTCAACATTTGACGTTGTTGCCGGGGGCAAAAGATATTAACGTAGGACAACGCGCTTGAAAAAACGATCATGTGAGGTCTTTTTCATCGACTTTATAGTTATTAGGAATAATTTTGATGCATATTGAAATATTTTAAAAATTATAAGAAAAATACGTTTTTGACTACTAAAATATGATTTTCATCGCTCTGCCGGGGGCAGAAGATGATTACCTATTAAGCTAAGATTTTGCAGAGGCTATTTTCTCATGCATGCGCAAGTGTTTGTCTCTATTAGAATATGGAAATCGAAAAATATGTAAAATCGATCCACCCTATAATATACAGCAAACAAAATTTTTATTAAAACAATGATTAATAATGCTTCATTTTGGGTTCAAATGCGGAACGTTTAGTAACCCTAAATACAGGGCTATTCAAATTGATTCATCCGATTTCAACTGAGAATATTTTTTAATGTTACAAATACAGAGTGATTTGTGATACATCAACCAAAAGAAAAACTGTCCAAATTTTGTCTCTCACCTCATAAATGCTCTATGTGACTTCCTCTAGTTACACGAGCAACGTCGACACGATAGTCGAATTCCTCCCATACTCGCTCCAGCATGTCCGTTGTCACTGACTCTACGGCAGTAACAATGCGAGTTCGGAGCTCATCCAAAGATGTGGGCAACGGTGGCACGTACACAGTATCCTTAACGTACCCCCAAAGGAAGAAGTCGCACGAAACTCACGCTGCACTGACTACCGATTTACAGCTCGAAAACTGCAACACACAAAACGCCTTCTGCTGTGCGGACGCCATTTTCACACTGACTGTTTGTTGCTAGACTAGGCCACGGCGTTACGTTGGAGCCCTCTCGTGGTGATCTTGTAAAACTCGGAGATTTCCTCTTTCATGTGGTGTATGCCCAGTTGATGCACGGTTGATAGGTACGGAAGTATTCTCAGTTGAAATCGGATGAATCATTTTGAATAGCCCTGTACATTAGATCAGTGGTCCCCAACTTTTTTTTTTTGTATGGTTGCTCAAAAACAATTCTAATCCAACTTCATTACCCAATCATTAGATATTATTTTTTTATAACTTGTAGATCGCGTGTCATTAGACTACCCCACAAAATAGTTGTCAATACCCCAGCGATTAATTTTCCCCTAAGTAAGGGTGAAATTATTATTATTATTATTATTATTATAATTTTTATTATTATTATTATTACCACTACTAATTATTTATATATATATATATATATATATATATATATATATATATATATATATATATATATATATATATATATATAGAGGGTGTCCCATAAGTCCGGCATCATAGGAGAAATTCATATTTTTCTCTTTCTACAGGCCATAATGTCTGTGAGCAAGGAAAAACGAATCCAGATAATTCTGCTCATAGGAAATCGGAGTCAAAGAGAGGCCGCTGCTGAATTTAACAGACTGCACCCAGACCGCGAGCCAATAACACAAAGTTGTGTTAGCAGACTTGTTGCAAAGTTTAAGGAAACATGATCCATAGAAGATAAACCACGCAGTGGACCTTCAAGGAGGTCCACTGACGATGATACAGCGACTGCTATCCTGGCTCATTTTAACAGAAGTCCCAATAAGTCTCTTCAGAGATTGTCCGCCGAGAAAGGAGTGTCGAAAAGTAGCATCCATCGCATTCTTCAGGCTCACAAATGGCATCCATATAAACTTCAGGTCCTACAGAAATTAAACGAAGATGATCCCGACCGGCGGATGGAATTTTGTGAATGGGCCACGGAGCAATCTGTTCGGGATGAGAATTTCCCGTCCACCATTCTGTTGAGTGATGAGGCTGTTTTTTATGGAAATGGTGAGGTAAATCGACAGAACACCCGCTACTGGTCTCAAAACAACCCTCACTGGTATACCTCTTCAAAGGAACAAGGTGCATCTCGGGTGATGGTATGGTGTGGCATTTGGAAGGATCGCATCATAGGCCCCCCTGTTTTTCGATGGACATGTCACTGGAGGCACCTACCTACGTATGCTCAAGGAAGAAGCATTTTTCATTTTCTTGAACAAAGAAGGAAATTTCCCAACATGGTTCTAGCAAGACGGCGCTCCTGCACATTACAGCACCCAAGTAAGGGAATACCTGTACCAACAATTCCCTGGTTATTGGATAGGACGTCGAGGGCCTGAGGAATGGCCAGCTAGAAGCCCTGATCTCACGCCACTAGATTTTTATCTCTGGGGCCACATGAAAGCGCTGGTATATGCAGAGAAAATTAGAAGTGTTGAACATTCGCGGCAGCGCATTATTGGGGCATGTAACACCATTACTCCTGACATCATTCACCGTGTGCTTGCTGACTGGGTATCACGTCTGAATTTCTGTATTGAAAACAATGGTGGACATATTGAGCACGTTCTGTAAATAAAAGCTTTTGCTTTGCCTTTTTCTATTATTTTTCCTATGATGCCGGACTTATGGGACACCCTCTCTCTCTCTCTCTCTCTATATATATATATATAATATATATATATATATACACCAAGAGCCAGAAAAGGGAGTAGAAGTAATCATATGCAGTACTTAAGTAATGTGTACAATATGCAAAAATAGTCGTCAGTCAGTGTGTGTATGACTAAATTGAGGCCTGTTGGCCGGCTTATATTTGGATACTCGTACGGAAAAATTTTATCTAAAAGGCGTATAAACCCTCCCCCACGGAAAAAGTTAATCTAAAATTCGTGTACTCGCAAAATGACTGAACAACACGATTTTTGCAAGCAAAATTTTCATATCAAATACAAAACTGTTCTCTTTAATTTAGTTTTTACACAAACATCAAAAATCATTATTTACGAAATTAGTTTAGGTCACGCCATATATATATATATATATATATGAATGATTGGGGTCGTTTAACCTCCTTGGCATCATCTAAGATCATATGTATATGTTTAGCATTATTATTATTATTTATTTATTACCTTTCAGTCTTAGTTCTATTTTTACTTTTAAGTAATACTAATTTACACCGCTCCGTCAATCCGATTTCCATCTTCTACAAGAAATCGATTTTCAATATGACACTTTATTATCATATATACGTCTTTTCTATTCTGTACGTGGGTTAAGGCTTCTTCTTCCAGCAAATATTTTTGGCTTAAACCTTACAAAGCACGACATTGCGTTGTTCGAAAAAATATTTTAATCTGAATCAAAGATGGATTGCGTTTCCAGGTGTCGAGGCACTATTGTCTTTATTCTCCAATGAAACACGCTATGGTGAAAACAGGCAGTATTTTAAAAACTATCTTAAAATGCAATTAACTTCTTGTATGCACAAGAAGCTAATAGCGGTACGAACCGAAATGGCGCACGATTGTTTTGTCCAGGCGCCAATTCAATGTCCCTGAGGGGCCATTGTTCGAAAATGTACACTTCTGGCAGGAAGGTAAATTTAGCACACAATAGCCATCTCTAAAAACTGATAAGCTCGTACAAGCCTCATAGCAAAATCTGAACTCTCTCTCTCTCTCTCTCTCCTCTCTCTCTCTCTCTCTCTCTATATATATATATTATATATATATATATATATATATATATATATATATGTGTGTGTGTATATATATATAATATAATATATATATATATATATATTATATATATGTGTGTGTGTATATATATATATATATATATATATATATACACAACACATATATATATATATATATATATATATATATATATATATATATGTCTATATTTTCTACAAACTAAAATTAAGTATTTGTACGAGATAATATATCTTATAAACAACCAAACTCAGGTATTTGTAGAAAAATCACGATAATTAAAAAATAAAATAAACTGCACTCTTTTTGAGATTTATTTCAGTGTCGGTTCGTGACTTGTCACTACAGGCAAATTGAATTTCAGTGCCCTTAAGACTTTTACCGTTTTAATAATGTTTCCTAATGATATAAGCTACAAATATAAGAAAGCACAAACAGCAACGATAAAAAGACTTCTTTAAATATTCTGAATTTCGTTTATATATATATATATATATAGGCAATTGACCACAATTAAATAGTGAAACGCTGTGGCCGAAGTTAAGTGACTTTGGGTTTGTGTGGTTGATGGACGGGTGACCATCCTCTGCATCCAAATGATATAGTGGTCAGGGGAAATGCAATGGCCCCTCCTTCCTCTATAAAAGAAAAATTTAGTTTTCGAACCTGTACTTATCTGGATGAGGGATATTCTATCGACATTTTAATAAACTAACTTAACCTAACCTAACATTGCCTAACCGGTATAATAAAACCTAACATAGCGTGCTAAACTAAACCTAACATTGCCTATCCTTGTATAATAAAAACTAGCCTAGCGTACTAAACTAAACCTAACATTGACTAACCGGGTATAATAAACCAACATTTTTTTCCTTTCTCTCTCTTTCTCTCTTCTCTTTCTCTCACCGCACCCACACTGTCTCCCTCACCCCCCTTATTCTGTTTTCATTCCCCCCTTTCAGAGAACCCCATTGGTACTCACCGGACCATAAAGGTCAAAGTTCAAAACAAGATGTCAATTTGAATATTCTTGGGAAATTTTTGAAAACACATCAATTCATCAATTCAGCATCCTTGCTTAATAAAAAATATAAATGTAATATATATATATATATATATATATATATATATATATATATATATATATATATATATTGTAACGGTTAAGTTTTTATATAAGCTAATTAATCTCACTGATCGAATATTTTTGGATATTCTCTATACAACAGAGTCATTTCGTAAAATTGTTTATTATTTAAACTTCTTTCTTTTCGAGAGGGAAGGCACTTTTGGTTAATTGTTAATTTAACTATGAGAGAGAGAGAGACTTACATGATTATTATTACGTTATCCGGGGTTTTTACACTTAAAATTTGTCAGTAAGCTTGTTTCGAAATAAACAGTCTATATTTACAACATTTTAACCAAAACTCAAATTAATTAGAAAATCATATTAAAATAATCATATTAGATTAGAAGAGAGTGACCGTGAAGTAGACTCGAACAGCGAATATGGTTGCAACGATTCCCTGCACCATACCAGAAAAAGGCGGAGAGTTTCTGATCAGGAAACAGAGGCTGCAGATTCCTCAATTTTACCAAAACGATTAAAATCTAATTTAAAACAGGAACAATGCTGAGGCTGCTATTTTTGCGATCCCAAAATTTTGTGTTCATGTGGACTAGATCTCACCTCTTATCGTTGTTAGCTATGTAATGAATATTATGCTTCCTCAAATTTGGCAGTTTTTAAGATTTAGTACTTAAAACTGTGTTTGTAGTATGTCCTTGTAATTTGTACATATTCTCTGAGCAATTAAGAATTTAAATTTGAGTACTGTTGGGCCTAAATTTCACTGAAGATCCTCGTTCCCTGTTACTTTCTGGAAACATATCTACTTTTACATTCTTATTTTTATTTATCCACTGTTTCGTGGTGAATGGGTAAATATTTTGTTAATCGTTTCGTATCACAAACATTTCAAATGACGTTTATTTATACGTGAGCTTATCCACCGTGTTATTTGACGATGAAAATGATAATGTTGAATAAAAATAAAAACTAATTTGCTAATTTATTTCACAATTCAATCGTCTAAAGCTCAAAATCTACTTTACGAATGAACAATATTGTACATGTGAGGTTATCACCAGTCAAACTAGTGAGCAAAGCTAACGCCGCTTAAGATCGTTGATGCGCAGGAAATGTAACAAGTTACTGAAAAATGTAAGTTTGTCACGGTCGATTTAAAAGTAGCGAAACAAAGTACAGCAGCGGTCAATAAAGCGAACAAAGTGTTAGGTTTTATAGCTCGGAATTTTGAGTACAAATCGCGCGATATTATAGTTCCTCTTTATAAATCATTAGTTAGACCCCATTTGGTGTACGCGATCCAATTTTGGAATCCGCATATGCGAAAAGATATAGACAAACTCGAAAGAGTTCAAAGACGAGCAACTAAGATGAATCCGTGGCTTAGGTCAAAGTCGTACGAGGATAAGCTTAAGGAGTTAAAATTGACTACACTCGAGACTAGGAGGCTAAGGGGTGATCTAATCCAGCCACCCAGGGTACCCATTTGTCTGCCAACCCATTTAAAGAGATGACATTTCAAAACGGCCAAATCAATTTCTTTTATCTCGCTACAGTTCAAGATCTTCGATGAAATATTATATAAGATTAAATACTGAAACTTTTGTCTATGTTATTTTACATGCTCTTAAGTAATATATATATATATATATATATATTATATATATATATAAATATATATATAGTGTAAAATGGAATTTAATATGATTATTTTAATATGATTTGCTAATTAATTTGAGTTTTGGTTAAAATGTCGTAAATATAAAGGCTGTTTATTTCGAAACAAGCTTACTGACAAATTTTAAGTGTAAAAACCCCTGATAACGTAATAATAATCATGTAAGTCTCTCTCTCTCTCATAGTTAAATTAACAATTAACCAAAAGTGCCTTCCCTCTCGAAAAGAAAGAAGTTTAAATAATAAACAATTTTACGAAATGACTCTGTTGTATAGAGAATATCCAAAAATATTCGATCAGTGAGATTAATTAACATATATAAAAACTTAACCGTTACAATATATATATATATATATATAATTTATATTTTTTATTAAGCAAGGATGCTGAATTGATGTGTTTTCAAAAATTTCCCGAGAATATTCAAATTGACGTCTTGTTTTGAACTTTGTTTGACCTTTATCGTCCGGTGAGTACCAATGGAGTTCTCTGAAAGGGGGGAATGAAACGAGAATAAAGGGGGTGAGGGAAACAGTGTGGGTGGCGGTGAGAGAAAGAGAAGAGAGAAAGAGAGAGAGAGAGGAAAAAAATGTCTGTTTATTATACCCGGTTAGTCAATGTTAGGTTTAGTTTAGTACGCTAGGCTAGTTTTTATTATACCCGGATAGGCAATGTTAGGTTTAGTTTAGTACGCTATGTTAGGTTTTATTATACCCGGTTAGGCAATGTTAGGTTAGGTAAGTTAGTTTATTAAAATTTCGATAGAATATCCCCTCATCCAGATGAGTACAGGTTCGAAAACTAAATTTTTCTTTCATAGAGGAAGGAGGGGCCATTGCATTTCCCCTGACCACTATATCATCTGGATGCAGAGGATAGTCACCCGTCCATCAACCACACAAACCCAAAGTCGCTTAACTTCGGCCACAGCGTTTCACTATTTAATTGTGGTCAATTGCCTATATATGAAAATGAAAATGAAAAGGTTTATTGGCAGACTATAGTCCATATGACAAATATTATTAATACAATAACAGTAAATATACTATGGATAGAAATATATACAATTGATTAGAAATAATACTGCACTGTCGAAGTTAAGTGGAGCTACAGACAGACGTTTTCGTACCAAGAAGTCCATAGCTTAGTGGATAAATGGCAGGACTCATGGATAGCTTGGATGATCGGGTTGGTTGATTTTTTAATTCTTTGCATTAGACTGTGTTGAGCACGTCTTGTTACCCCTGGGAAGCTCGGGACATGCGAGTAGCAAACATTTGCGAAGCTGAGCATCTTGGGGGTAATTTATGTAAGAGTCTAAAAGACCTGTTGTACAGCAAATTTAGGGTTCTGCCAGAACCTTTTTTATAGTTCACTCAGAGTTGCTGACCGTATATATTACTGCAGAAAGTACGAAAGAGTGTGTCTTTAGCTTCACTTGTACAGAAACAAAAGTTCCTTATGGTCATATTCACTTTAGCACACAGGCTTCGAGATTGTTTTCTGATATCCGAGTCATCACTCAAGGAGCTGGTAATAGTTTGACCCAAATACTTAAACTCTTGTACTTCCTCAATTACTTCACCATTCATTTTAAAACTTATATCAGCTGGCTGATTACAACTTTCAGGATGAAATTGCATAACCTTAGTTTTTGTAACATTAAAAAGAATATCATGTTTCTGCGAATACATTTCGCAGACATTTAGTAGCCGATCCAGACCTTTAACAGAGGGACTTATTAACACCATATTATCGGCATAAACTAAGTTATTTATCCTTGTGTTATCTATACAACATCCTACTGTTGCCTCATTAAGTGAAGCAATTAATCCGTCAATATATACATTAAACAGCATAGGGGAGAGCAAGGAGCCTTGTTTCACCCCGCAAGAGGAGCCAAAACACTTGAGTAGTACATTGCCCCACCTAACAGTGAAAGATTGGTGGGAATACCAAAATTTCAATAAATTTAATATGTACATGGGAAACTTCCTGTCTTCTAGTTTTGCAAATAAAATATTGTGGTTCACCCTATCATATGCCTTACTTATATCAAGGAAACAGCTATAAATGGTTGAATTACTGTCAATGTATTTAGATATTGTTTCTTTAAGTACATAGATACACAGGTCAGTTGAGTGGGACCTTTTAAAGCCAAACTGATTAGGAGATGTCCATAGGAAATCATTTAATCGGAGTAACAAGAGTTTTTCTAGTAGTTTCGAGAAGCAGGAAGCGACAGCAATAGGCCTGTAATTATTGCTGGACAGAATGTCTCCGTACTTATTTTTGACCAGGGGCAAGATATATACCCTCATGAACTCTGCAGGGATATAACTATGAACAAGCATGGCTGCAATCTATCTTAAGATTATCTCTACTCACACTGTTAAGAATGTTAGCGTAGTGGTTTTTCCACAGCTTTGCAATTTCATCCTCCCCCGACACCCCATCGATTGTCGGAGGGAGGACATTTTTGACACCCGTTTGATTCTTAACGAATTTCCAAAATTTGTTATTATCGTTATTTATGCGAGCTTCGCAGGCTTTTGATGCTCGAATAGACTCTTCTTCCTGTTTACATCGCCTTATGGCCGCCTTATACTGACCCCTACTTCTGCACATATTCATGTATACTGGTCCTAATCTGGGTCTACCATGAAAGCACCACAAATCATAGGCGTCTTTCGATTCCCTCTTCAGTGGGGCAATAAATTCATTCCATCCAGGAATAACCTTAGTATGATAGTTGTATGATTTAATCAGGGGGCTTCCTGCTTCTCTTAACAGGGATAGTTATCTTACTATAATACCTATCTATGAGTTTACAGTGGGAATCTTTTGAGCAAGGATTATTACAGGCAAGGTGCAAAATTTCTAAATTATTAAAGAGGTAGCATGTTCTGTCTTGGTATTCTATTCTCTGCTGCATATTAACATTGGACCAATCGACGCGATTATTCTTACCTATTGAGTTCTTGTTAAGTCGTGTTGCGCATAAATTGGTAACGTTAATTAATATTTCTAATGGTCTATGATCAGAAAGAAGGAAATCATGCAAAATATGAACTCTAACAATTCGATCCTTTAGATAATTACTAGTGAGACAATGATCAATCCACCTGGTGGTACCAGTCATATCGCTAACGTATGTAAAATTACCACTGGCTACCCCCAATACATCTACATTACTTATACTTAAATTGGCCGACTCGCACACGTTACCCAATTCTACAAAGAATTCCGAGTTCACTTGTGCGTTAAAGTCCCCCATTATTATACAGTGAGAATATTTGGGGTTATCTGATAATGACTTAATTTTGTACAGCAAATCAATGTATTCATCTAGATTACTGTCGTTGTTGTATGGTAAATAGCAGTTTACAATTAATATGCAATCATTGTTCACTTGTAATTCAATGCCTAACAACCTTACATTATCGCTTGTTAAAAATCTTATATGTTTTGACAAATTTTTCCTTAATAAGAAAGCAACACCACCAAAGGTCTACCGTACATTAATTCATCTGGTAAGTCTACTGCTGATGAAGTATGGTACATAAAGTCATCATGGATGGTAGAGAGGAATTTTAGCTCTTGCTTAGGTAGCCAGTGCTCCTGCAGGAGTATCAAATCTGCACTGTCGCAGATTTTATGAACATCTACAGTTGAATTCCTCACTGACCTTACATTATATGAGACTATTTTCAACAAGTTATCCGCCATGACTGATAGAGAATTTATTATTAGTAAGATTATTATTATTATTAGTAAGATTATTATTATTATTATACACAGTACAACTTTCAGGCATTAACGTTAGGGCGCCTATTATTATTATTATTATTATTTTTCCTGTTATCAAATCTCCTGGAACAGTGAATAAACTCCTTAACAATAATACCGTCTGGCCATTGACTCATATTATACGGGTTGAAATGCGCATTTACACCTTTAATTATTACTTTAAAAGAGTTATAATATGGAGATTTCGTGTTTAGTTTATTAACTATCACTATACTGTATTCACCAATGATTTCTTCTATCATGTATCGAATATTGCTTGCCTCGTTCAAGAGCTGAATTCGGAACACAAATAGGGTGAGATTCTCCATCGGTGGCCTCGCCGCGGAGACCGGTTGAGGAGACCTTTGGGACGGGCGCCTATTAACAGTTACCCACCCGTCCTGCTCCCTCGATCTCCCTGAGGCAGGGTTCGCCTGCCTGGGGGATGGGTGGCACAACCTTTGGGGGATAGGAGGCCCCTCCCTTACTCTGTGGCTAGGTGAGGGTCTGTTAGCGGTGTTTATACCCTGACGGCCGCGCGTGCCTCTCCTTCTTCGGTGGAGGGGGGGAACTGCGCACCGAGCGAGGCGTAATCGAACACCTCTCCTCTGCAGTGGAAGGCAGGGAAGAGGGCAATGATGCCTCGACTCTCGGCATTGGACCGTCCCTGTTCCTCATTGTGAGATCGGGAGCAGGGGTCCTTTCCTGAACGGGAGGGGGGTTGACCGCTACTCCTGCATGCTGCGTTTCCACCCCACCTTCATGGGGGCAGTTGGAGGCGGGGATTTCGTTTCCCTCGCTGCCCGACGCGCTTCTTGGAGATCTGGCTTGCTGAACTACTTCGAAGTAACTGGACTTTGGGAGGATCGTCTCTTTCAACGCATCTAACTCTGACCGGAACTGTTCTATCGAAATCGCGTTTTTCTGATTTGACACCACGTGTTGGTGTTTCAGTTCAACTATCGACTTTTGTACCTCATTATACTGTTTGAGGAGCACCGAGACGTTTACGTCACCCATAGAGATTATGGTATTCTATGGAAGTTAGTAACGTAAAAGGTAATATTATTCTCATTATCCCGGAGGGTCGACACTTTATTTATAATGTCTTGCAGGGTATTCTCGTTTTTAGAATTACCTCCGCGAGTTGGGAGGGAAGCACCGAACAGGGTGTTTAATTGTACTCTCGCATGTTCTATTTCTTCTGAATCATAAAAATCATGGCAGACAGATACAAGAAGGTCTGACCTAATATGATCTACTTTGTCGAATATAAAACAGAACAGAGGATTTTCTACAAGATTTACAGCAGACGACCCCATTGTATCTGTAACGGCTTGTGGGGGAGCGTAGCTGGTGGGGGCAGGTTGGGGGTGGAGATGGGGGGGAGAACGCCGAAAGGGGTCCCACTTTTTTCGTCCCTTTAAATCATGTTTGGGATACCAACGGTTCGATGTTCAGGCATCTTTTCACATTAATTATGTAACTATTTCTATGACACAAAAAGTATACACGCGGAGTCACTGTACGATTATACCGTAATGAGACACACATTTCCCGCGATCACCGTCAAAACTTTTACTATTAAACGGAAAATTCGCAGTGTATTGATGGGGGGTAGGGCGGGAGAGGGGAACGGGATGGGGATGCTAAAAGGAGTGCCCACTCCTTGTCCCTTTAAATCATGTAAGCGTGTAAGTTTGTAAATATATCTAAAGTAATAAAACCTATTTATTTGCTTGGCCTTTCATTTAAGATTTCAGAGCCTTTCGTTGGCCTTTTGAAAATATTTTGAACCGTTTATGTAGTTAAAATTCACTCGTTCATTCGTTTAGTTCGTTCATTCGTTCGTAATTTTTCAAAGGGCATGCCCGCTATTTCAAGGGCACTGTTTACCTCCCTCTTCATAGGTCCAAGAAGGTAGTGCCGGATGTCGTTAGAAAATTTTGAGGATATATTATATGTATTATTATTAATTAAGTATTGAGGACCATCTAATAAGATTGTAACTGGGTAATCTTGGCACATTTACAAATTTTAATGTATTGGTAACATACCGGTTCACTGATTTAAACCCTGTTAATTTGATAGTAAGACGGAGCACAAAACTGAGATGCGTCACTGGCACTGGCTTAACATATTAAACATATTAAACATATTAACATATGAACGAAATTCAGAATATTTAAAGAAGGTTTTTTATTGTTGCTGTTTGCGCTTTTTTATATTTGTAGCTTATATCATTAGGAAAAATTATTAAAACGGTAAAAGTCTGAAGGACACTGAAATTCAATTTGCCTGAAGTGACAAGTTACGAACCAACAACGAAATATATCTCAAAAAGAATGCAGTTTATTTTATTTTTTAATTATAGTGATTTTTCTACAAATACCTGAGTTTGGTTGTTTATAAGATATATTATCTCGTACAAATACTTAATTTTAGTTTGTAGAAAATATAGACATATATATATATATATATATATATATATATATATATATATATATATATATATAGAGAGAGAGAGAGAGAGAGAGAGAGAGAGAGAGAGTTCAGATTTCGCTATGAGGCTTGTACGAGCTTATCAGTTTTTAGAGATGGCTATTGCGTGCTAAATTTACTTCTGCCAGAAGCGTACATTTTCGAACAATGGCTCCTCAGGGACATTGAATTAGCGCCTGGACAAAACAATCGTGCGCCATTTCGGTTCGTACCGCTATTAGCTTCTTGTGCATACAAGAAGTTAATTGCATTTTAAGATAGTTTTTAAAATACTGCCTGTTTTCACCATAGCGTGTTTCCTTGGGGAATAAACACAATAGTGCCTGGACACCTGGAAACGCAATCTATCTTTGATTCAGATTAAAATATTTTTTCGAACAACGCAATGTCGTGCTTTGTAAGGTTTAAGCCAAAAATATTTGCTGGAAGAAGAAGCCTTAACCCACGTACAGAATAGAAAAGACGTATATATGATAATAAAGTGTCATATTGAAAATCGATATTTTGTAGAAGATGGAAATCGGATTGACGGAGGGGTGTAAATTAGTATTAATTAAAAGTAAAAACAGAATTAAGACTGAAAGGTAATAAATAAATAATAATAATAATAATACTAAAAATATATATATATACTGTATATATATATATATGATCTTAGATGTTGCCAAGGAAGTTAACGACCCCCAATCATTCATATATATATATAATATATATATATATATATATATATATATGTGTGTGTGTGTGTGTGTGTGTGTGTGTGTGTGTACATTTTAACTGCAAACACGCAGTATAATTAACGTAAAGAACGACGCTTGTATAGGAGAATATTCCGCGCAGGATGAGGAGAGAGAACGAAACAAATGAAAAAATGAAGTAACCACCCGTGAATCGAACTCGGGATCTTCCGATTGCCGGTCAGATATGATGACCATTACACCATGAGCCTCACTCGATCAAATGCCGTAATTCTACTACATACGCGCAGAAACCAATGCCCCAAGGGGGCACCTCCCGCATGCCGTACATTATATACATTTTAACTGCAAACACGCAGTATAATTAACGTAAAGAACGACGCTTGTATAGGAGAATATTCCGCGCAAGATGAGGAGAGAGAACGGAACAAATGAAAAAATGAGGTAACCACCCGGGAATCGAACCCGGGATCTTCCGATTGCCGGTCAGATATGATAACCATTACACCATGGGCCTTACTCGATCAAATGCCGTAATTCTACTACATACGCGCATACGGCATGCGGGAGGTGCCCCCTTGGGGCATTGGTTTCTGCGCGTATGTAGTAGAATTACTGCATTTGATCGAGTGAGGCCCATGGTGTAATGGTTATCATATCTGACCGGCAATCGGAAGATCCCGGGTGGTTACCTCATTTTTCATTTGTTTCGTTCTCTCTCCTCATCTTGCGCGGCATATTCTCCTATACAAGCGTCGTTCTTTACGTTAATTATACTGCGTGTTTGCAGTTAAAATGTATATACTGTACGGCATGCGGAAGATGCCCTCTTGGGGCATTGGTTTCTGCGCGTATGTAGTAGAATTACGGCATTTGATCGAGTGAGGCCCATGGTGTAATGGTTATCATATCTGACCGGCAATCGGAAGATCCCGGGTTCGATTCCCGGGTGGTTACCTCATTTTTTCATTTGTTTCGTTCTCTCTCCTCATCTTGCGCGGAATATTCTCCTATACAAGCGTCGTTCTTTACGTTAATTATACTGCGTGTTTGCAGTTAAAATGTATATAATGTACGGCATGCGGGAGGTGCCCCCTTGGGGCATTGGTTTCTGCGCGTATGTAGTAGAATTACGGCATTTGATCGAGTGAGGCCCATGGTGTAATGGTTATCATATCTGACCGGCAATCGGAAGATCCCGGGTTCGATTCCCGGGTGGTTGCCTCATTTTTTCATTTGTTTCGTTCTCTCTCCTCATCTTGCGCGGGATATTCTCCTATACAAGCGTCGTTTTTACGATATATATATATATATATATATATATATATATATATATATATATATATATATATATATATATATATATATATATATATGGCGCGACCTAAACTAATTTCGTAAATAATGATTTTTGATGTTTGTGTAAAAACTAAAATAAAGAGAACAATTTTCTGTTTGATATGGAAATTTTGTTTGCAAAAATCGTGTTGTTCAGTCATTTTGCCATTACACGAATTTTAGATTAACTTTTTTCCGTGAGGGTGGGTTTATACGCTTTTTAGATGAACTTTTTTCCGTGGGGGAGGGTTTATACGCCTTTTAGATAAACTTTTTTCCGTACGAGTATCCAAATATAAGTCGGCCAACAGGCCTCAATTTAGTCATACACACACTGACTGACGACTATTTTTGCATATTGTACACATTACTTACGTACTGCATATTTTCACTTCTACTCCCTTTTATGGCTCTTTGTATAAATATATATATAAATATATATATATATATATATATAATTAGCAGTGGTAATGTTAATAATAATAATAATTATAATAATAATAATAATAATAATAATAATAATAATTTCACCCTTACTTAGGGGAAAATTAATCGCTGGGGTATTGACAACTATTTTGTGGGGTAGTCTAATGACACGCGATCTGGAAGTTATAAAAAATAATATCTAATGATTGGGTAATGAAGTTTGATTAGAATTGGTTTTTGGGGAACCATACAAAAAAAAAAAAGTTGGGGACCACTGATCTAATGTATTTAGGGTTACTAAACGTTCCGCATTTGAACCCAAAATCAAGCATTATTAATCATTGTGTTAATAAAAATTTTGTTTGCTGTATAATGATGTAAATTAATTATTTTAGTTGTGTAAAGAGATTCTGACATGCATTTTTTATACAGTAAAGTTTAAAAAAAAAAGTATGAACATAAAATTGAAGCGCATTTCCAGGCAATAAAAATATATAGGTATAATATACAGTATATATATGTATATATGTATATATATCAGTGGCGACTCCAGCTCTTCAAGACTACTCGGACTCTTTTTAAATTTTCAAGTCTACATATGAGCCGACATTTAAATGCGTGACAATAACTTAAGATTATCAATGAAATAAATAAATACATACCTGCCCAAGGCAGTTGAAGGCACGCTTATCGAAACGGAAAAGTTACCATGTATCGCCAGAATTAAAAATTGTGCCTCTACAAGGCCGAAGGATATAAGCCCGAGTTGAAATGTTTTTTTCTTTATGAAAAAAATTAATAGGAGGAAAAACGTATTTTATTTAGTGAGAATTAGAAGAAGGACTATTATGTAACCGTATGCGAGCAAATAATTATTCATTAAAAGAACTTTAAATATACGATATTACTTATACTTTCTCGGGCGTAATGTCTTGCGCCCGAGTAAAGGATCTTGAAAGATTACACGAAAACTTAATGCGTCAATATAGTTTTTTTATAGGTAGTAAGGGTATCTAAATGCGCTCAAAATTTGCTTGCGTGACGAAGGCTAGACAGAAAAATAGTAACATACCACCAGCCAAAAACCATTTTTACAATTTGTATTTACTTTAAAAATAGATTACAGTTACAAATTTATATTTAATTTGAGCATTTATTGAGTTGTTCAGATAAGGATGCTTTATATATATATATATATATATATATATATATATATATATCATTAGTAGTGGTAATAATAATAATAATATAATAATAATATAATAATAATAATAATAATAATAATAATTTCACGCTTACTTAGGGGAAAATTAATCACTGGGGTATGGTTTGAAAACTAATTATTTCAACATTAAAAGAAATTCTGTTTATTTGAAGTGTTTTGCAGTAAAGATGCATGTTTTTTTTATTTCCGCACGAATTGTGAAATATATTTTCCTCTACTAATATTTTCATAATACTCTGCTTTGTATGATTATATAAGCCAACTAGGTGATTAAGCCAACATTAATATCTGGTTAAATAAATACATAGCGCGATGGGACTTTGCATGCATTAGTTTGTGTGGTTGTGGTTGTGCTCGTATGACGTTTGTTGATGATGTGATACTTTTTTGTGTGGTGGCTGTGCTAGTATGGCGAATGTTGGTTATGCTTTTGTGTGTGTGTGTAGGAATTGTTCATTCATTTATTATATATATATTTTTTCTTTATTTCCGCACGAATTGTGAAATACATTTTCCTGTACTAATATTTTGCTAATACTGTGCTTTGTATGATTATATATTTACCCTTCTTAGAGACATTGATGAGTGTGAAAAAGCCGGGTTAACTCGGGATGCTAGTGTTTTATTTATTCCTTGTACAGAATTATATCATTTGTTTGGATTCGGATTTCTGAATAATTAATTAATTGCTATTTGTAAAATAGATAAGTAACGAAGCTGACAGCTCAACTTTCTAATCCAACTGGAATATAAATATAAATAAAAATATATGGTGGTACTGGTACCTGACAACTATCTTCATATAAATAAATGGTGGTATTTAGCAACTCCCGATAATAAAACTATATGGTGGCATTTAACAACTCTCCCTAATAAGGCATACCTGAACAATTAAAATGCTATCTGGCAACTCAGCAGCCAAATAGCTGAATAATAATTAAACACCTGGCGTTATCTGGCAACTCAGCAGCCAACTGGCTGTTTGGGACCCTATAAGAGGGCGGCGGGTGGCTGAAGAACTCATATGAGCTTGGCTTCCAGCCGAGCGAACACCCAACTCTGAGTTCCTACCTTCCTCTCTTGTTGTCTCTTTCTGCCCCTTTGGGGGGTGTGGTGCCCCATTCTCCCACAAAGAGGCTCCTTAGGTTAGGTATGCCCCTTTGGGGAGTGAGGCACTCCCACCTTCCCCCAAAGATGTTTTGCAACAAGGGGGGCAGGGGTTGTCACCAAGGGGGGCGGGGCCTTGCAACAAATGGGGTGGGGGTTGGTACTCTTGCAACAAAGGGGGTGGAGTTTGGCACGCTTGAAACAAAGGGGGTGGGGGTGGCACTCTTGCAACAAAGGGTGGGGGTTGGCACTCTTGCAGCATTACGTAATATTATGCAACATTATGTAACACTGCAATTGCAACTTGCACTCTACCCTTTTGCCACTATACTACTGTACTCTGAAGGAATTTTAATGGTTCACTAATAACAGACTTTATGTTGAAAGGCTTTTGTAGACCCTTCAAAATTTATCACTCGATGGACAAACAGATTCTAAATTTTATTTTACCTGCAGATGTATATCGATGGATTAACATCCGAAAACCAAGCTATAGAGAATCAATGACGTTTCATCGATGGAAAATATATGATAAATTTTCTCTAGAAAACTTTTGCGTGAAGAACGAATGTGACGTTGAGATTGGTTAACTGTCTTCGCAACATCTAAGACCATAAGACGGTTGGAACCTGCAGCTTTATGCGGGATCCGAACCACAGATCGCTACATATACAGACACAGTGTCGCGTAACTTCATCAAATTTAGTATACACATTAGGGGAGAACCAGCGAAAAAGTTTTGTTACACACCCACCCCTCCTAGTTCCGTGACCTAAGGGGTAACATGGAGGGAGCCCCCTAGAGGACTAGGGTAATTTGCACCAAATTTAGTATACATTTTAGAAACACAGAAACGTTTTAGTAACACAGTAACACACCCGCCTCTATCAGTTTCCCCTGAGGGGAGTATTGGAGTACAGTCCTCAAAATTTGACAAGTTAAAGATCCAAATCTGGTTACTAGCCAAGTGGCTTCATCTCAATTTCGTGAAAATTGTATATTCGCCAGTTTGTGAAAGCAGTGACGATATATTATATATACACCGTATATATATATATATATATATATATATATATATATATATATATATATATATATATATATATATATAAAAGATACTACTTACAAAGGAATACAAAGGACACTAAACAGCATCAGATGAGTTTATTTAAAAATAAAGTGAAAATTTTAAAGAAAAGAGGAGAGAATCCGACAGGAAATTCTATAACACTTTTATGCGCTAACAAATACTTCTAACTGGAGATTTAAGGCGACATAAGCATTTATTCTCGTTTTAAAGGTCTCGACTGAATTGCTTTGAACAACGCTCACTGGCAATCCATTCCACAAATTAACTATACGATTGAATAAAAAATGCGTCATTAGATTAAAATGTTTACCCACAATTTCAGACGATTGCCGCGAGTTCTATCTGCATTTCTGAAAGTAAAATATATTTCGGGGGTCGATATTATCAAAACCTTTAATCATTTTAAACAAGTGGATTAAATCTCCGGATACGCCTTTTAACAAGTGAGAATAAATTAAACATTCTAAACGGACACCGGATGATTTGTTTCTAAGTCTTGGAAAGATCTTAGTAGCCTGTCGCTACTCTCTCTCTCTCTCTCCATTCTGTCTATGTCCTGTCGTAAATATGGAGATCAGAACTAAACGCAGTATTCCAGGTGAGGTCGTTCTAAGGAATTATATAATGTTAGCATTTCTTTTACGAACATAAATTCAAATGATCTACCCATAAATACAAAAATTATATTTGCTTTTATTACAGCTTCGTTACATCATTTTTACGTGATTAACTATTTTGATCCCGAACTATCGTCTCCATAAGCTTACCAACTACTGAAGTTTAGACTAATGGGACGATAATTTGCAGTAAGCGATTTGTCCCCATTTCTAAATATTGGCGCACTGAAACATCTCCAGAGTGTGACAATTTATTATTATTATTATTATTATTATTATTATTATTAAATATATATTTAAGAAGAGAGACTATTGCGCAGTTCACTTCTTTAAATACCCTTGGGTAGAGCTTATCTGTACTTGGAATTTAATAGGATTAATTTTATTTATCGCCGAGAGTATTTCACTTTCACTAATGGTAAAATCGCGAAGCTTTAAATCATCAACATTGTGCATGATTACGTAAACGGCAGTGTTGTTCATATTTTCGATGTTCAAAACTTCCCTCGTTTGTAAGTCATCGTAAATATTTCGTTGTTTTTGCCAATGGGTGGACCAATGCTCTGCCAAGGTACTTTTTCATTCCAAACATAATTATAGAATTCCTTCGAATTCGATTTAATTTATATATAGCTCATAGTTGCAATTATTTTTCTAATAATTTTTTTTTGCTTCATCTTCTCAATAACTTGAATGCATTTTCATCGGGCAGATTATTTGTTTCTTGAAATTTGAAATACGCATTTCTTTTTAACGTTAAACTACTTTTAATTTCAGCATTCCAATTTTGAGGTTAGTAGTATGCCCGTATTTAGTCCGAGAAATTTGGGGCGCTTTGAAACTTGCCCCTGCAGGGGCCCCTCGAGGCCTTCACCACAGTTATGAGGATCCCCTTTCCTTAAGTTCCTCACCCCGTTTATGAGGCCTCACCGTCTTTCGTGAGGGGCATTTGTAGGTTTTTCCCTTGTGGGACCCCCTACTGCTTGAGAAAAAAAATTAAAAACAAACAAACAAAAATTCCCTGACGAGATGTTAAGTTGCATAGGAAAAAATTTCAAGGCTCTTTTTACACAGCGTTCCGTCGCGTTCCGGCGCGTCCGGTTTCGCGGTTCCCCTTAGTTTTATCTTTATGGAAGCGTTCGTGCAGAAGATGCATTTCTGGCGCATCAGGTTTTTGCTAATATATTTATATATATACAAGTAAATGGAAACAATATTATGTATAGAAGAAGAACTGTAGTGTTTCACAAATAGCAGATTTCTTTAACGGTGACCGTGGCCTTATGGCAACATGATCTTGACAAACGAGCCTTCCATTCTGAATATTAGAGATTATTTTGACTTAAATAGGTAAAACCTTTAAATAAAATTCCATAATAAACAACATAAATAATTGACCTTTTTGAAGACGTGTAAGGTCTCAAAAACTACAGCAGAAGGCATTAAAAATAACTTTTTGCCACCTGTGTGTAGGTTCATCGTTTTGCTTAATATATTAGTTAATACCACATAAAATAAAATTAGAATAAATACAGTTAACTTATAAACAAATTTTGTTTTGGTCTAATATTTGTATCACGAAATAGATCCAGAAAATATTAACGAATTTTATTTAAATTTAATTTATCTAATCTTAGGGGAGGCTTATATACATTTCAAACCGTTAAAATTCGTATGATAACGAGGTATCAATCATCATGATCGGCAAATATTATCATTATTATCATAACTAATTATATATATATATATATATATATATATATATATATATATATATATATTTAAGACATTTTAAAAACGCGCATGCTTGTGTCGTGCGGACTCTCCGCACGAATGTAGCACTTGACAAGGGCCTGAATCCGGTGACATGGTCCCCTCGTTTGGGAGACGGAATTGTATCCGTACGGCTTTCGTCCATTTAAAACGTCAAACGTTCCTGAGCAAGATCACCATCGAATAACCTTGACTAACCCCTTCTCGAAGTGAGGTGTATAATTTGCGATCAAGTGCACAAAGTAAATTTCACGGTGAATGGAAACAACCACGTTCACTTTACTTTTTATGATTTCATTAATACACTTAAGAGTATAAGTAAATTCTGTTTAATTTCTTAAATGTACAGACTACAGCAGAAGTAATATTTACAAGGTAAGGGCGTGTCACTTCACAAAACTATCACAAAGGATGTGGCCACAGGCACAGTCATGGAGGGGCAGGAACGAGGCCAAGAGCCACGGGCAGAAGAGCGCCGCTCTTGAGTCTCTCAGGGTTTTTATAGCCTCGGGTAGATGGGGCCAAGGCGAAGTGAGTGCCACTCTTTTACGGGGTTTCGGGAGGGGTTTCCCCAGCCAGCGCCTATGAGAGCGCTTCGCATCAAAATTTGAGCGGAATTATATTTGAGGAGGTAACCCTCTACTGTTCCCTCCCAACCTGGATGTTTTCGTTCGAGGCGGCAGAATGGCGGCTGGTGGTAGGTCTAAGCCCTTACAAAAGGGAATCGATTTGAAGGGGAATCATAGAGCGTAACTGAATTCCATTGTCGAGAAAATCAATTTTAGTGATTTTCCAGAACTGAACAAAATACTGATTAGAGGCAGCTGAAATTCGGTGTGTAATTGGGTCAGGATAAGAGAAGATGGGAGGTATATAGGTTGACACAATTATACTTTATCTATGAGCATGGCAAAGGAATTTTAGTGAAACTTAACTAATCAAAGGAATGAAAATGAAGTGTTTACAGACGCTCGCCTTGTGGCGTGATGCTGACGGAGAATTCATACGATAAACATGTTTTCTTATACGTATCACATTTAATGATTTATTTTTGAGATTACAGGGAGGATAATTTGAGAGTACATGGGAATAGGAATGGGTTACTCTGGATTACAAGGGGTTACTCAGTATATGAAAGGTTACACACTCTGTGGTGTCAGGACGAAGGAATTTTGGGTTTCAACATTAGAACGGTTCCAGCATTAGAACGGTTTCGACATTAGAACGGTTTCAACATTAGAACGATTTCAACATTAGAACGTAATTCGTCAAAGACGAACTCGTTTGGACCGTAGAGTTTACTGCTACGGGACACTTGTAATTTATTTTTCATAAGTCCAAATATCTATAGTCTATACGTTTTCCTATAGTTTATACGTTTTCATATTGTTCAGCCAGATAAATTGTTGTTCTAAGGCCTAAGCTATGCAGATAAATTTAAAGAAATGCTAGCACTAAATCAAATATACAGCCGTTTTCTAAATATACGCTTAAACATTATTATTATTTTATAATTATTATTATTATATATGTAAGCGATTATTTAAATTAAACATCTGATTTCCTTCGCAATAAAAAACAATTGGCAACTCAATCTTTTAACATAGGCATGCTTCTGTTGTCTAATTTATTGTTTCCGATGATTAGTTGTTGTTATTGTTACATGTTTCAGTACATGTTATTTTATTTTATTGCGATCATAAATTGTTTTACTCAGGTAGGAAACTATGGCTATGAATTCCATCTCATAAGGGAAAATAGTGATCACGCGAACATTATGCACACACACACACACACACACACACACACACACACACAAAATATATATATATATATATATATATATGTATGTATATATATATTTTAACTGCAAACAACACACAGTATAATTAATGTAAAGAACGACGCTTGTATAGAAGAACGTTCCGCACAAGGTGAGGAGGGAGAACGAACAAATGAAAAATGAGGTAACCACCCGGGAATCGAACCCGGGATCTTCCGATTGCCAGTCAGATATGCTATCCACTACACCATGGGCCTCGATTGATCAGAAGTCGTAATTCTCCTACATACGAGCAGAAACCAATGCCCTGAGGGGGCACCTCATTTTTTATTTGTTCGTTCTCCCTCCTCATCTTGTGCGGAACGTTCTTCTATACAAGCGTCGTTCTTTACATTAATTATACTGTGTGTTGTTTGCAGTTAAAATGTATATATGTGCGGCATGCGGGAGGTCCCTCCTCAGGGCATTGGTTTCTGCTCGTATGTAGGAGAATTACGACTTCTGATCAATCGAGGGCCATGGTGTAGTGGATAGCATATCTGACCGACAATCGGAAGATCCCGGATTCGATTCCCGGGTGGTTACCTCATTTTTCATTTGTTCGTTCTCCCTCCTCATCTTGTGCGGAACGTTCTTCTATACAAGCGTCGTTCTTTACATATATATATATATATATATGTTAAACACAGACCGTGCATGGAACAAGGAACTCTTCTGGGAAAATTAAATCCACTATAGTCCGAATAAGTAATGGTAAATGACAAATACCATAGTTTTTTCTTTTTCATGATTTTAGCCCGACGTGGGTAACGGGTCTCTCGCAAAGAGATCCCATAAATATAGCTTCCCTCACCAGCTATCTGCAAAGTAGACAGGATCCAGCTTTGGGACAAGAACATTATATGTTAAACACAGACCGTGCATGGAACAAGGAACTCTTCTGGGAAAATTAAATCCACTATAGTCCGAATAAGTAATGGTAAATGACAAATACCATAGTTTTTTCTTTTTCATGATTTTAGCCCGACGTGGGCAACGGGTCTCTCGCAAAGAGATCCTATAAATATAGCTTCCCTCACCAGCTATCTGCAAAGTAGATCCTGTCTACTTTGCAGATAGCTGGTGAGGGAAGCTATATTTATGGGATCTCTTTGCGAGAGACCCGTTGCCCACGTCGGGCTAAAATCATGAAAAAAAAAAAACTATGGTATTTGTCATTTACCATTACTTATTCGGACTATAGTGGATTTAATTTTCCCAGAAGAGTTCCTTGTTCCATGCACGGTCTGTGTTTAACATATAATGTTCTCAGGGAACCATTCTGAGTTTGTGTATATATATATATATATATATATATCTCTCTCTCTCTCTCTCTCTGAGGAAGTTGTAGATCCAATTCGCCACTTTGCCTACTATTCCCATATGTTTCAGTTTATATGCTATTATACCATGATCACATTTCTCGAAAACTTTAGTAAAACCCATGTATATGACGTCGTAGTGTGTATATATATATATATATATATATATATATACCTTTCCTTTCAACTTTTCAAATGTTCCGTGTAATAATTCCTCATTTCACGAAGGTCAAGGTTGTCCCCTCTTCCTCCCGAGTTGGCCTGGTGAAGTAGAGAGTTGGTTTCTCGTACTCTCCACATCACAGCCAGGCACGCCCGGCTCATCGTGGATTGTTTTGAGCCATGTACCTAATCTCCTTTTGAAGATGTCCACCGCAACACCATTCGTGTTCCTTTATCCTTTGATCAGCTGATTAAACAGTCTTGGTCCTCTCACAACAAAACTGTTTTCTTTCAGAGTTAAGGATGTTCCCTGTCTGTCTCGCCTTTAATTTGAGAACACGATACAGTCTTCCTTTTCTACTTTCCACTGTTGTTTGGGGAGTTATAGGGTTCAAAGTAAGAATAGGGGCTAGTTTCACCATTATTTTCCAAGTGTAAATAATGGTGTATCTCCCTCTTCTCCTTTCCAGTGAATATAGGTTTAATTCCTTTCCCAGTAATTTAGTTCTTTGCACCCATTGATCTTGGCTGTGAAGCGTCTCTGAATCCCTTGTAGCTATCTAATTGTCTTCTTTTTTATATGGTCATGTTAGGACCGAGCAGTATTCCAATTTGGGTATGATCAGTTTTCAGTAGAGGAATCATCATATTCCTATCCCTTCGTTTAAAGGTTCTCAGGATCTGCCCAGTTATTCTCTTTGCTCTGTTTACTGATATTTTATTTTGTGTTTCAATTTCCGCATCATCAGTCATTACAACTCCTACTGTAAATCTTTTACTTTAGAATTTCTCTGAATTTCCTGTCCATTTCGGGTAGAGCATTCCATGGATTTTAAGCCCTCCCTTTTTCCGTACTGTAACAGTTGAAATTTCTCAGTGTTAAACTTCATACTGTTGTCTTCCGTCCACTTGTAGATTCTGTTCATGTCTGTTTGTAGAGATCCTCTGGGTTTCTTATTTTTCTACTGATCTTTATGTCAGCGGCAAAGGATGTTATTGTGCTGTCTCTGGTGACGTCCTCATCTATGCCAGTTAGCATGATTATGAAGAGTAGTGGTACTGAGCTGAGGACGGCTGATTCTGATGAAGATGTTCCTTGTAATGTAACGACTTACCGCCGCTCACTAAGGAAATTATATATCCATTTCCCTACTTTTTCCGTTATTCCCATATATTACAGTTTATGTATTACGATTCCACGGTCACACTTGTCGAACGTTTGGCAAAGTCTGTGTACTGTATGTTACATCATAGTTTTCATTACTTTCAAATGCATCAATAATGTTGTTGTAGTGTTCCATTAGTTGTGATAGGCATGATCTGCCTGATCGAAATCCACGTTGGTTATCATTTAATTTTTTCCAAGTTTCCAAAACGTCATAGATTTTCTGTCTAACTATTCTTTCTAATATTTTAGTGAGATGAGATGTAAGCGACACTGGCCTATAGTTTTTGGCCTCGGATCGATCTCCGCCTTTATATATTGGGACTACGCTCGCGCTCTTCAGGATGCCCGGTATTTCTCCCGTGTCTTGTGATCGTCTCCATATCCAATATAGGGGCTCAGCGATTGCATTCTTGCGGTTTTTGATCAGTGTGGCATTCCATTTGTCCGGTCCTGCCGCTGAGTGTGCTTTTAGTTTCCCTATAGCTTGTGTAATATCATCTGTCGTAAAGTCGATGTCCGTTATACTTTCCCCTTGTAGTTCTTTAAAGAACGCGTTTCTAACGCATATCAATTTGTCAGTTTTTGGGATACTGAAAGATGACTCATACTGATCTCTTATTATTTCTGATACGTCTGTTAGATCATCAGATAAAGCACTGTCTTCATTTTTTAAGTACTTTGAATTAACCTTTATCGTTTCTCTAGCGTCGTCTTCCTCTTTCTACGCTTCTCAACTAGTTTCTGTATGACGCATTCGATACTCTGCAGTTTATTATTTAATATTTTTCTGATGTTATCTTTACAGTTACTTCATTTTGCAGTCACTCTTTTTCTCTTTCGGAACAATGACCTCGTTTGTCTCTCGAACCTGCTTCTCTTTCCTCTTTGTTGTATTTTTGGGACATGTCTTTCCACAATTTCCAGCGTCTTCTCCTCTAAGGTCATTAGCATCTCTTCCGTTGTCTTAGCCTTGAAGATGGTTTTACATTCTATCACTTCCATGCTGGATGCAACACTTTCCCAGTTTATAGCTTTGTTAAATATATATATATATATATATATATATATATATAATACCACTAAACTACGCTGAGATGCTGTTCGGGAGACTGACCTTGAATCCACGCGAGGACTTTTGTAATTTCATACACCCGTGGTGGGGTGGGGTTCGCATTCCACGTTAAGCTGTAGGCCTAAGGTGGTGCGACAAGCATGGCTTTCGTCAGAATGAACAATTTGGGGAGTAGCATAAAGCATAACTTATTTTTATTATAATAGAATAGAATAACCTTTATTAATAATAATAAAATAAATACATTTTTTCAATTTACAATGACATGAGTAATTGTGAAGCTTGACTATTTATTTTATTTAATTTGGCCCTTAAGCTTTAGGCTTTACTGGGTTCTTATTAAAAATAAGCAGCTAGTTGTTATTAATTAATAATAATAAATAAATAAATAAGTATTATTAATAGTTAAAATGTGTATTACAGTATTAAACAATATTAATGGACAATATTAAACAATATTAGTGGACATTAATCCTAGATTTTTGTTATTATGCCATTATTAATCGGGATTTCAACTTGGTTTTAAACAAATTTACATTCACAATATTTTTTATATCGGCATGCAAGTCATTCCATAGTTTCAATCCAATGAAAATGGGTAGTTTTTGAGATGAAGACAGTCTAAATTGAGGTATAACAAGCTTTGATCTATTTCTGGTCTGATACGAGTGGATTTCTTGATGAGTTACAAAATATTTATTTACCCATTGCAAATTAATGATTTTGTTCTTACACTTGTAAATAAAAATAAAATGTGCCAGTTTGGTTATATCGTTGAGCTTTAGTAGGTTTAGCTCTTTAAATAATGCACTAGACTCTAGAGTGATGAAGGAAATCAGCATCAGATAATAACCTTATTGCTCGTTTTTGGATGACAAAGATACCATTTAATGCGTTGTTAACGGAGTTTCCCCAAACAAGGGTGCAGTATGTTAAATAAGGAAGAACAAGAGTATGATAAAGAGTCAATAAAACTTGTTTAGGGACTACATTTCTAAGTTTAAACATTATAGCAACGCTCCTTGAAATCTTTTTCGCGATATAATTTACATGATAACTCCATTGCAAATTCTTATCTAGCATTACACCAAGAAATTTTGGATCAAGTAAAGATAAGCACCCCCAGCCTTCTTTAATTAGCCTTATAAGGCTGACTAACGAAAATATCACGACCTAACCTAACCAATCGTTAAGTCAACTGTACGCCCTTGACGATTGGTTAGGTTAGGTCGTGATATTTTCGTTAGTTAGCCTTATAAGGCTAATTAAAGAAGGCTGGGGGTGCTTATCTTTACTTGATCCGAAATTTTGTTACAGTACACTCCTTTATGGCGATTTCATTAACATTAAGTTCATCAAGATATACATTTCTTTTATTAGTAAAAATCATGAAATTTGTTTTACTGGTATTTAGGAAGAGTTTATTGGTGGTCAACCATTTCATTACACTGATAAATTCTGAATGAAATATATTCTTAGCTGTATTAACATCTTTGCAAGAAAAAGAGACAGTTGTATCATCTGCAAACATTATGAAGTTCAGTATATCAGATGAACGTGGCAGGTCATTTATATCATATATAATAAAAATAACAGTGGACCCAGAACTGAGTCCTGTGGCACACCATGTTTAACAAGCGCTTTAGTTGAGCAAACCTTAATTACTGATACAAAATGATATCTATTGGACAAATAACTTTTAAACCAATCACTGATTGCTCCTCTAAAGCCGTAACAATATAATTTATTAAGTAGAATATTATGGTCTATTACATCAAACGCCTTACTCAAATCCATAAATATTGATATCATTATTTTTTTGTTCTCCTTAGCTATATTTACATTTTCCATAAGATTTAAAATAGCCATTTCCGTTGTTTTATTATTACGAAAGCCATATTGATTTGGAGGATTCTAAATATCGCTGCATTCTGCTTTTTACAATTTTTTCAAAAACTTTGCTGAACACAGATAATGAACACACCGGCCTGTGTTATACAACCAGTTTTTAGCATTGATGGGAATATTCCTTTGGAAATACTTTGATAATTTTAGCCAAAGTTACAGATATCTTATCTTTAACAAGTTTCAATATAGGTACATGAATGTTATGTTTTGTATTTTTTAATTTACCAATAATATTCCGGACCTCAGTAGAGGTAGCAGGAACAAAAGAAAATTAATTTAGTGGGCTGGGTGGCATATATTCTAAAGGTGAGTGATTATTATTTATTAATTGTGAGCGAAGCTTCTCCGCTATTGAAGTAAAATGTGCATTTAAAGAGTCTGCAATAGCAGTATCATCAGTAATTTCTTTATTATCAACATTTAATTTCTCTATTGAATTTTTCTTAATTTGTTTTCCGAGAAGATTGTTTATGGTTGTCCAAGTGTTTTTCATGTCTCCTTTATGTTTGGAAAATTGATTGTTGTAATAGTTATATTTTGCAATTTTGATTATTTTAGTTAATTTGCTTCTGTATTGAGTATATTGTATTTTGGGAATTTTGCTCTGTAATTGCAATTTGAATAATTTATCTCTGTTCTTTATTGAAGTGATAATTCCTGGAGTGATCCATGGATTTGCGACACTTTTGGGCGAAACCGTTTTTCTCCTTAAATAAAAGCAAATATTAAAAACATGGAATAAGGTGTCATAGAAGAACTGAAACATATGATCTGGGTCATTTAAAGGTTCGTCACAGTCAAGTCGAGTATTTTCTACAGCCCCAATAAATTTTCTTTTAACCTGTGAGAATATTCTGTAATCTGAACAATGTTATTGAATATAGCGTAAGTAGGAAAACGATCACTGATGTTTGTGGTTATAATTCCAGAATTTACGAGGGCATTGCTATTTACACATATATTATCAATCGTAGATTCTGTTATTCGAGTGGGTTTGGTAACAGAATGACTAAGATAGAAAGAATTCATTAATTTAAAAGTTTATGAGAGATTGCTTCAGATTACAAATTGATGTTGAAGTCGCCCGCAGCTATGGCATTCGATTTATGAAAGTTGCATAACATGTTCTCTAAGTGAATTAAAAAGCTATTGATATTAGTATTAGGTGGTCTATATATTGCATGGACAGAATATACATTACTTTTGTCTTTTATATTCACAGTCAGGTTTTCATTGTCACTATTACATAGATTGTTGTTGTTGTTGTTGTTGTTCAGCCGATCAGCCCACCCTGATCGAGCAAGCCGGCGGCACGCAGGTAACCGATCGCCCTCTCCGGAGTGGACCAGAGGTTCAGCGCACTAGTGATGTTCTGTTGCGTTCTATGTTGTGCTAGAGCGGTACAGTCTGTCATAATGTGTTCAATTGTTTGTGGTGTGTCCTGGCACAGGTAGCAGGTTTCGTCTGTGGAGTTATCTAGTCTGTGTTTATATATCTGTAAGTTGGTGTGATGTCCACATCGGAATCGTGCTAAGTTAACTCGATTCGATCTGCTCAGGCTAATCTCTGACCTGTTAATGGGTGGCGGCTTCGCACCTAGCACCGCATTCGGACCGAGTCGTGTCAGTGCTTTGTGGGTTAGGTGTGTGTATGTGTTTTCTGAACTGTGTGATGTCTGTCGGGCGTGGTATGGAATGGAGTATTTGGTTATAATGTCTCTCTGGTGTTACTTTAATGGTGCGAGGTGTCGGTGCATGATTGTACATGTAGTGGCAAGGGTGTTGTGGGTTAGTTGTCGCTGTTGCCATGAATTGTGTTCCCCTCATGTCTAAATGTTCCCTAACTTCCAGTATTTTTGTTTCTGTGTGCAGGTGTTCTATTGGTGTTGTTTGAGTGCATCCTGCAATGATACGAAGTGCGTTGTTTTGTATTGTCTGTAAGGTGTTTATGTGTGTGTTTGAGATAATGGGTGCCCAACATGGGCTAGTATAGTCCATAACAGCGAATATATTGTTTGTATGTGAGTGATGTTTCCTGCTGGTGTCCAAAGTTTGTGCCTGTTAGTACCCTAAGCGTGTTAAGTCTTGACGTACATTTGTTTTTAATGTCCTGAATGTGGTTTACAAAAGATAATGATGTGTTGTATGTGACCCCCAAGTATTTTGGTCCTGTGAGTGTGTGGAATGTTGGTGTTGTTTAGTGTAAGCTGTGGAGTTATCTGGTGTTCTTTTGTGTTGCTTGTAAGCAAGGTGATGGTTGATTTTGTGGGCGCTACTTTGAGTCTTTTGTGTGTGAGCCAGTCTTGTATACTGTTTTTGTATGTTTGTATGTTATTTGTAGCGGTGTCGATGTTATTGTGGGTGGATGTTAGAGTGATATCATCTGCATATGATGATAATGTAAGCTTGTTATCTATGGGTGTTGGAATGTCATGCATGTATAAGTTGAAGAGTGTTAGTGAGAGAACACAGCCTTGAAGACCCCGTTCGGAGAAAGCTTGTTTTTGGATGACTTGCCATTAAATGTGACATGTGCAGTGGCGGCTCGTCGGTAGGCACTGCGGAACTGCAGTACCCCTAAATTTTTTTTTTACAATTGAAATAATCAAGAACAATATAAGGATGAGCGCACTGAATAACTTTTACAATAACTTTTGAAACTTTTATTCATTGCTCAATGCTCATCCTTTTATTTCAGTAATTATTTCAACCCATTCTTAGAGACAGCACCCCTAGAATTTTTAGTCACGAGCCGCCACTGGACATGTGCGTATCTTCCTGAAAGATAGTTGCTCAGCCACCTTTTGGGGTTATTGTGCATGTTTGTGTTGAGTATTTTGTTTATGAGAGGGAAGCGTGGGATAGCATCAAATGCTTTACTAATGCCTATTCTTGCTGACAGTGTACGTTGAGCTGGTCGTCTGGAGTTGATGCCATCCATGATGTGCTGCGTGAGGTTAGTGAATAATGTCGTGGTTGAGTGGTGAGGTCTGAATCCATGTTGAGTAGGCTATTGTGGTATGTATGGGTTGGTGACTTGTAAGATTAGTCTTTCTGTTACTTTGAAAGGTGTGCATAGTAAAGTAATGGGTCTATAGGAAGCTGGTTCTGTTGAATTTTTGTTTGGTTTGAGTAGTGTAATAATTTTACCTTGTTTCCATATGTCAGGAATAATACAGTGTTGGTATGAATATGTGCTGATATTTGTGAGAGCTAGTATTCCCTGTGGGCACAAGTGTTTAAGGTGTATGTCAGATATGTTGTCTGGTCCAGTAGCCTTTGAATTCTTAATGTTTTTGATGATGTTGGTGGTCTGGTCTGTATTGAAGGGTGTAATGGTCATGTCGAGTCTGTAGGTTTTCTTGTGTCTGGCTGTTTGTCTGTCTGCGTGTTTCTGGTTGTTGTCTTTGTTTAAGTGACTTATGTTTGCGTAGTGATTAACTAGAATGTTAGCTTGTTGTGTATAGGTTGGGATATTATTTTGGCTGCGACAGATAGCCGCGTGTGAGGTGTGAATGCCGTTGTTAGAGTGGGTAATGCTGTTTATAGTCTTGTATAGCCTGGATGTATCTGTGGAGTGGTTTAGTGTTGTTATGAATTCCCTAAATGTTTCTGTTTGTTTTTCTTTAAGTTTGTTGTTTATTTCTGTGTTGAGCTGTTGTATCTGCTGTTTTATGGCTTTTGTGTGTGGTGTTTGTGTGTTATGTTTGAGGTTGCTACGTTGCCTTATGAGGGGGGCTATTTCTCAAGTGTAATTTGGGTTGTATTTCCTAATGTTGCCCTTGGGTATGTATTTGTTTGCATTATTGATAATCTGATTAAATGTCTTGCGTGTTGTATTGATGTTTATGATGGGTGTGCTGTTTAATGTGGTGAATTGTTCCTCAGTCTGTATTTTGAACTGTTCCCAATCAGCTTTCTTGTAATTTCTGTAAGTGTGTCTAAGGCTGTTGGGGCAGAGTGTAGAACGTGTTGTAATGATGATGGGCAGGTGGTCTGATGACAGTTGTTTTTCTGTTCTCCAGTGTGTATGTGTTGCTTGTGAGGGGGAACAGAACGTTATGGCTGGGGAGGAGTTTGAGTATCCTGCTTCATGTGGTATGTGTGTATGTTCTTCTGTGTTGTTAAGAATGAAGAGGCTGTTTAGTTGTGTGGCTATGTTGGCGACTCTGGTGTTGCTTTGGTTGTGCAGGTACCAACTAGTGTCTTCAGCGTTGAAGTCTCCTCCTAAGATGACATTAGTGAGAGAGGCCAGATTGTGTAACTGGCATTTTGTAACTATTACATAGAGAAAATACTTCGTTAGAGTCGTAAGTTTGATGCACATACACAGAAATACCCCCACCAATCTGACCATCTCTTACAGTATGATAAGCAACGTAATTATCCATATTATATAGGTTTTTAATACTACTATTTAACCAGGTTTTCGTGAGAATTATAACACGAAATTTCACCGTAGAAGTTTTCAAAGGGCCAATAAGTAGTTATAGTTCCTAGGTAAGCTTCGAATGTTTAGATTTAGCACAGAAAGATTTTTATAAATATCTTTTTGTAATACAAAGGCATTAAATTCATCTATCGATGAGACCATGCAATTGTTTACACCAGATTCCTGTTCTAGATTCTCTAAACTGGATACAGAATTTTTTGGTAATGAATTGAAATGATTAATATCGGCACATATACTATGAAAGTCTTTATCAATGAAAGCCATTTAACAGTAGTTCTCAAACAATTTCACTAAATACAGAATACGGGAATAAGGGGTTACCGCCCAGTTGAGCCGAGAATGGGAAAGTCGACTGTTGAGATTGTATGCGGAGTTATTCGCAGGCCTCCTGTGTGCCGACCACCATATTACATGTGAGTAGCTTCATACAAATTTAGAGCCATTGAGACTTCTACACTTATTTTAAGTTCACTATTCGACTAAATTTTGAGATGCTTCACGAATTTGAGTTTTATTGGCTTCGGTTATGAAGCTTAAAATCTTGACAGTTTTATTTTCATAAAGTAACGATCTTGCTAACTTCTTCCTCGATTATTTGTACATGTATATATTTATTTATATATTGAATGTGTATATTTTTGGGCTCACACACACACACACACACACACACACACACACACATAAACTTTGTACGGAATTCGAAGTTACTTATAATCATGTTTGCTTTAGCAAAAAAACTTCCATATTGCTTTCTTATATCTGAGTCATCACTCAAGCACTCAAGGAGCTGGCGATAATTTGACCCAAATACTTAACCCGAGAAAACCATCATGGCCTATTACAATAAAAGTACTCTTTTTTTCGCCAAACTGTTTTTATTGTACGCAAGTTAATTTTCATTATTGTTTAGTAACAATATATTGTTTCATTCAATCTATAAATGTAATTTTCATTATGGGGTCACCTACATCCGACACCTATCACTATATGTGCGATCCCACACTAGCTAGCCTTCTAGAATTAATTTCTTGTATTTCCTCTTTTGGTTTATAGTGGACCGGCCAAAATTAAAAAATCGACTTTGAACTGCGTTTTTTGTTAATAGCTGGCACCCATGCTAAATCAATGTACCTGTGGGTGAGGAATAAACTGCAGGTGGATGCCACTCTCGCTTTTGGTTTGAAGGTCATTTTCGAGGTCAAACTGTGAAAAAAAATGATATTTTCTAAATTTAATTTAAAAAAATATTCTGAGCCAATTGGTTTGACCAAATGTTTCATTTTGACACACTTAGTGATAAAGAAGTATGATGACACGCTTATTCCATCCGAATTACCAACTCAAGGTCAAATCCAAGTTAATCACGACCGAAATTGTGCTAAAAATTTGTGATTTTTTATTTTAATTGGCGAAAAAAAACATTGAGCAAGTATGTTTGTCAAAACAATTTATTTTAACATGATTAGTGCCTAATAAGTTTGATGGCATGAATTAAGTACTCACAGTAACAGCATTATCAAACTAAATCACAAAGCAATAAATATAGCCCCATAACAATACAGTTTACACACTATTAACATCTACAAGTTCACGTTTCTTGATGAACAGCACCGAAATGCTGCACTGACAGTCACAACTGTGTGGATTGCAATCACTTAAGAACAGAGTTATTAGTTCCTTACAGCACATTCCAGCTTCTCTCGATTTCAGCCCGGAAGAGAGACATATATCTACTGTCCAGCTGGGTTACAGCAACCGCTGTCGTCACAACCATAAGCTGTCGTACACTTCATCCTTTTCCTGAAGTAGTTGCATCTAGCTGTCTTGCACTTTTTCTTGCAACCACAAGCAACAAGCTCCAGGCAGGCTTCAGGGATTGGAGGAATTCTTGTCCACACTGGTGGGAGGCTCCCATCTTCCAACTTCCAGGCTGAAGTGTTCACCGGATCTTCGACATCTACGTGCTCTTTGTCAGCCTGGAGCCATATTTTGGCCTGATAGTTTGCCCGCTTGGCGTGGAGCTCCAGGGCATCCTTTGTCGGTGGGAGCATTTCCAGAGTCTTCTCGGCCTTCCCAAAAAGGTGAACTCTGGCGTCATCAACTGTGTGTTGTTCCGGGGTGCCATACAAATGACAGACAAACTTCTCAACATCTGCTATATCCCCATCTCGACCAATGGCGTGCAGCAGGAGTGGTTGGTCACTGAACACCTTCCAACGCTTCTTTTTTCCATGACCAATGAAGGACGAGACTGTGTCACACCCGGTCAAAGCGTGAAAGCTGACCAGGTTGTCCCTGACTGGGGGTGACAAACTCTTGAATACATCGTGCACGGGGTAGCATTTTTGGTTCTTGGCCGTTCCACACAGCATCCATACTTCAGCGACCTTGGTGCAAACGAAGTGAATCAGCAGCACCATTACATCGGTATCTCTTCACACTACCAGTATTCGTTCATAGCCCTGGGACGCTGCATCACATGAGTGAAGGATGAGCCTGGGGTCCGCCTCTTCATGGCTGCTATGCAGTGGAACGTCATGTCGCCTGGTTGACCGTACTTCAGTGGCTTCAGAGAAGCCACCCCTGTCACCAGCTGACATCTTTCTTGAAGATCTGTGCCCTTCTCAGTGATGACGTTAGAGAGAAAAAAGGCTAGGTCAGCCTTGTTTGTATCCAGGGCCATGAAGTTTTTCCACACTTCAGGCAGTGGAACTTGTGGGCCATCAATGACTTTCCGAATCGGTTTCTTCTTGCTTGCACGCTTTGTCCTGGTAACTGCTTTGATCGGATTGAATACATCAAAGAAAAAGGGGTGACTATTGTATTTTTAGTCAAAACACAAAACTTAAACCTCAACCGGGACATTGAGCGTCAACTTTTCAAAGCACATAACACGTCCGTTTAATATACAGGGATATTCAAAATGATTCACCTGATTTCAAATGAGAATATTTTTTAATGTTACAAATACAGAGTGATTTGTGATACATCAACCAAAGGAAAAACTGTCCAAATTTTGTCTCTCACCTCATAAATGTTCTATGTGACTTCCCCTAGTTACACGAGCAACGTCGACACGATAGTTGAATTCCTCCCATACTCGCTCCAGCATGTCCGTTGTCACTGACTCTACGGCAGTAACAATGCGAGTTCGGAGCTCATCCAAAGATGTGGGCAACGGTGGCACGTACACAGTATCCTTAACGTACCCCCAAAGGAAGAAGTCGCACGGTGCAAACTCACGCTGCACTGTGACTACCGATTTACAGCTCGAAAACTGCAACACACAAAACGCCTTCTGCTGTGCAGACGCCATTTTCACACTGACTGTTTGTTGCTAGGCTAGGCCACGACGTGACTTTGGAGACCTCTCGCGGTGATCTTGTAAAACTCGGAGATTTCCTCTTGTATGTGGTGTATGCCCAGTTGATGCACGGTTGATAGGTATGGAAGTATTCTCAGTTGAAATCGGATGAATAAGTTTGAATAGCCCTGTACAATAGTTACCCCTTTTTCTTTGATGTATTCAATCCGACGTGACTGCAACGAGTCTTTTGCTTATATTGAGGTTCTGAATGTAGTAGGCTAGGTGTAAGCTGTAAACCCTAGATCCTGTCCTAAAGCTGGATCCTATCTGCTTTGCAGATAGCTGGTGAGGGAAGCTATATTTTTGGGACCTCTTTGCAAGTAACCCGTTGCTCACGTCGGGCTAACATCGTGAAAAAGAAAAACTATAATATTTGTCATTTATCATTACTTATTCGAACTATAGTGGATGTAATTTCCCAGAAGAATTCCTTGTTCCATGCACGGTCTGTGTTTAACACACACACACACACACACATATCGTGTAATGATCTTGATGACGTCATTTAATTTTTTAAAATTAATTATTTAATTTATTAACACCCAGGTGTCATTTACGGGGAACATTTGCTTACCGGACGTGCTCCCCGGACTACTCTTACTCTCCAGCGACATTAAGACTAATCCAGGCCCCACAACAACTTACACATGTCACCATACACAAAGACATAGACACAATCGGACCATGAGACACATACAGAAGCATAATATTGACATATTACAGTACAACGTAGATAGCCTCACAAACAAAATCATGCAGCTTAGGGAATTCGTACACAAACAAAACATTCACATAGCACTTATACAAGAAACAAAACTAAAACCCACTATCCCTGACTTTACGACGATCCGCCAAGATCGTACTGGGGGTCACAGGGGTGGACTCACCACTTACATACGTAAAAGCATTAGCTACACTGATGCCACCCATAACATTACAAACACAATTCAAGTAGATAACACCATAGAAATACAGGCAGTTAACATTAAAACACGCACAAAACACAACACCACACTCATCAACATTTACATCCCACCAGATAGTTCACCTCAGGTGCCAGCCAATTACAATCCACAGTTACACAATCTGGCCTCTCTCACTAATGTCACCTTAGGAGGAGACTTCAACGCTAAAGACTAGTTGGAACCTGCACAACCAAAGCAACATAGCCACGCAACTAAACAGCCTCTTCATTCTTAACAACACAGAAGAACATACACACATACCACATCAAGCAGGATACTCAAACTCCTCCCCGGACATAACGTTCTGTTCCCCGTCACTAGCAGCACATACACACTGGAGAACAGAAAAACAACTGTCATCAGACCACCTGCCCATCATCATTACAACACGTTCTACACTCTGCCCCAACAGCCTTAGGCACACTTACAGAAATTGCCAGAAAGCTGACTGGGAACAGTTCAAAATACAGACTGAGGAACAATTCACCACATTAAACAGCACACCCATCATAAACATCAATACAACACTCAAGACATTTAATCAGATCATCAATAATGCAATAATGCAAACAAATACATACCCAAGGGCAACATTAGGAAATACAACCCAAATTACACTAGAGAAATAGCCCACCTCATAAGGCAACGTAACAACCTCAAATACAACACACAAACACCACACATAGAACCCTGAAAACACCAGATACAACAACTCCACACGAAAATAAACAACAAACTTAAAGAAAAACAAACAGAAACAATTTGGGAATTCATAACATCACTAAACCACTCCACAGATACATCCAGGCTATACAAGACTATAAACAGCATTACCCACTCTAACAACGGCATTCACACCTCACACACGGCTATCTGTCGCAGCCAAAATAATATCCCAACATATATCAACAAGCTAACATTCTAGTTAATCACTATGCAAACATAAGTCACTTAAACAAAGACAACAACCAGAAACACGCAGACAGACAAACAGCCAGACACAAGAAGACCTACACTACATACTCGACACGACCATTACACCTTCAATACAGACCAGACCACCAACATCATCAAAAACATTACGAATTCGAAGGCTACTGGACAGACAACATATCTAACATACACAGGTCCGACGCCAGCCTATTTGGCGCCCTTAGCAGGACTGCAGCTGGCGCCCCCACCCGCCTCCCACTTCACGATTGGGTTTGCCCACAAAGTAATCAAGGTACCATATTGAAGAAACTATTTGCCTTACACTGATCTATTTTAATTTGCTAATACATACATTTATTATAAAATTATAAAATCATTTCACAGTTCAAGAAAGTGTCATGACCAATCAAAACAGCGAGTAAAGCGAGGCATATGAAGTAACAAATCAGAACGCTCAAAAGTGCTAAAATATGCGTGCAAAAAGGACATATCTACTGTTTTTTCCAAGCAAGAAGGGCATATGTCACATAAAAACAGTTATTCGCTTATTGACGACTCCCGGAACTCATATTAAGCCGTAAATAAACCGAGTCGCTTATTGACGACTCCCGTCTGTGCGCGCAACATTTTTAAATCGCTTATTTACGACTCCCGTCCCTAAAGGGTTAAAGGTCTGATAGTGAAAGTTCTATAATGACCCAATAAGATGAATAAGTTAATTATGTAAATATCAGTCAAGCTAAACTGGTGTACATACGTCGTACAACCTTTCATCATTTGTCTATGCTTCTCATTCCTTCATTATTTTTTTCATGTTGTTCTTACATAATACTATCAGACGTGCACAGGGCGGGAGGCGCTGGCGCCCCCCAGATCTTTGGCGCCCTTAGCATTTACTAACCTCGCCTAATGGAAGCGGCGGCCCTGAACATACACCTTAAACACTTGTGCCCACAGGGAATACTAGCTCTCACAAACACCAGCATATATTCATACCAACACTATTATTCCTGACATATGGAAACAAGGTAAAATTATTTATTACACTACTCAAACCAAACAAAAATTCAACAGAACCAGCTTCCTATAGACCCATTACTTTACTATGCACACCTTCCAAAGTTACAGAAAGACTAATCTTACAAATCACCAACCCACACATACCACTATCGCCTACTCAATATGGATTCAGACCTCACCACTCAACCACGACATTACTCACTAACCTCACGCAGCACATCATGGATGGCATCAACTCCAGACGACCAGCTCAACGTACACTATTAGCAAGAATAGACATTAGTAAAGCATGTGATGCTGTCCCACGCTTCCCTTGTTAGAAAATCTAGAAGAGGAAGAGCCATTGTTGTCCCAAGGCGATATGATGACTAAGCTGATTGATGCAGCATTGCTTGGCCGGGTCGTTTTTGCTTGAAAATTTTTTTGGGGGAAGTTTAATTTACCCTGTATTCGAAAGTTTGTGTACCTACATAGGAAGTATCATGACAAAGTTTCAAGCTTTTATATAAATATTTTGAGGTTCCACAAGTCACTTAAAGTTTTGGTGATTTTTTCCGATACTCCGTATAGTAAACTACAGCTCTTTGCTGACTTGCCATGATAGTTTACAAGGCAAATCACCCAGAATTCACCACGAGAAGGTGGCTGTAGGTCGAATTCCACACCATGCCCAGCCCAACCTCCGTTCCATTAGTTTTTACATGTAGTTTATTGACATTTGTATTTGCATTTTGACTCAAATGTAGGCATGTTTGATCTTAAAGCAATTCTTGCCTTTATAAAACCATCTCTATTTTCCTGGCCATAGACAGAAGCTGATGCTTCTGTTACAAGTTTGACATGTCTTTCCACAGCTTGTGAATGACATGGGCACTTTTTCAATAGAGGGTTAGTTTCATCACCGCTTACGATAAGCTCTTACTGGGTGTTTGTCAAGCTTTTTGTCAGAGGTGGTTCATGTCTTGGGTAGTCTCCAAATGAAATTAAATCTGTGTAGTTTCTTGCCAATAAATTAATTTTAGGTCGTCTAATTTCTCTAATGCCGAAGGACACACTTTCCCTGGCTAAGAGAATGCGGCGGAAAGCTAACTCTCTCATCACTTGCCTTTCATCGAATAACATTGAGACCAATAAAGTTTCTGGGTGAGCAAAATATGCCCCTATTTCAATAACAGGATCAATGACTGCCTTAAACTCATCAGATAGGTATCTTGAACTAAATATCATAAACCAGAGGTGCCTTGGTCCCTGGTAATAGTAAGGATTTCGCTTTATATTAAACCACGTTGGGGCATAAACGCGAACAATGAATTCGGTCAGAGTTTTCAAGTTTTCTGACGGCTTTTTGGTCGCAACATAAAGTCTAACTATCCTGTTGGCTGTCGTAAGCCATCTGGCATGGTTCAAAGAACCTGGGTTGCGGTTTTCAAGGTTTTGTGAACATTGGCCTTCTATGACTGCATTACAAATTTCCATGAGATACTTTTGATCTTGGCTTAGATCGAGATCCCCCGGAATAGAAGGCATATTACTTGATTTGATTGCTTCAAACTTGACAACTGGCATCTTTTCGCACGCAGTAAGACTTTTGCCAACATTTCCACCTTATTCTTATCCACAACATTGTGATAATCTTCAAAGGTAATGAGACCAAAATCTTCCAGAACAGCAGAGCAACGGCTGCACCAGCTCTGTCTGATATTCCGAATCGGTCACAAGTTTTTGCTAATGAAGGCAATTTGCGAGTGAGCTTATGTGCTTCACCTGATTTCTTTATACCTTCATCAATGTGATCATCATCATTACGCTCTCTAACTGTATCTGTTGATGTGTCAGAATCAGGAATTGTATGAAAGTTATCCCAGTCCATTAGCTTTCCCTGGAAGTGGATGGGTTATTGATATCTCCATCTTCAATGTTTTTAGAAAATCGTGCTCTTTCTTGTTCTTTACGCTCAGATCTTATTTGCAGTTTCTTCGTTGTCTGTAAATCAATACTGCCTATTGCCATTTTTCGTGCACCTCTTTGGTCAATTAGGAAAGAACGTTCCATGGCAGGAACTTTTACCTCTTTTTCACAAGTGCAAGAAAACAGATCATGGCATTTGCAGGCAGCAATATCAAAATGCCTTTGATTTTTGGATTTGAACGCGGTCAGTTTAGATTCAAAATCTTCCCTTTTTCTACCAGTCTTCATCATATTTTTAGATTTTTCATGACAATCCTTTACTCTGACTAATATTTGCTGTTCTGATATTGTTGGAATTGATGCACTTTTCCAAATCTCTTTTACCATTGATGCAACTATTCTTGCCACATCATTAGCATTTGGCTCTTTTTTCCCCTCACTAGCTATAAGTAAGAGATATCTTGTTTGTAAATATTCTTTTAAAACGTCTTCATATAGGGGAAGTTGATTTCCACTGAGCTCAGCTTTCCCTAAAAGGGAAACAGCTGGACTCATGATTTTTTTCAACAGTTGCTTTCACTTTTCCGGCCTCAGTAATTTCGGATAATTTGGGAAAGTCACTCTGTTAGTGTAACAACGCGTATTTAACTATTCAAATAATCAATTCTGAAAAGAAAAATTGTATATATAAATTATATATATTCTGGACGAAACAGTCAAGAAAAAACTTAATAGCAACAAGAACACAAAAAATACAAGAAAATCTTAATAAAAAATCATAATTGCCAAATAATTAATAAAGTTTACTTATTTAAATAAAGTTTTAAAAGTTTAAAAGTTTTTGTAATGTTTTAAGTTTTACTTGCAATCTTCAGAGGACTTGCGGAACATCTAAAACTTGATCAATTTAGTTTTTTATTAATCATTGTTGAGCATTTATCGTGCATCTACAAATTTCTTGGACACAGGCATGTGGAAATTCACAAATTTAATTTTTCGACCCGGCCCTTAATGTATATATTAAGTTAAGGTGTATAAATATCCATCTCATAATTGTAAGGTTAGTGAAAAATTCACTTTATTTAGAGTTAGCATTTTTGGGCGTTGTGGCATTTTTTTGGGGCGCTGCGCGTCTTTTCTACTCGTTTGGTGAATGTGGCACTTACAAGGTGTGGTCTTATAGAGAGCTCTCTTGCAATTCAGTTAGGTTGTTTAGATACAAGATTTTTGCATCGTGCAATGGTGCAGGTTGTGTTGTTGTTACAAGTTTAGAAAGAAGACCATAAATAGTGCCCCTTTTGTTTTTTATCTTAATTGTATGCAACTGAGGCCTAAGGTAGGCCCACATCGAGTCAGCAACGCTGAGGTAGGACCTAATAGGAACTCCAAGTCCGTAAGTTTTTAGTCTAGCTTAACTTGGGCTGTAGGTTGAACTGACCCTTCAGAGCTTGGCCGTTCAGGGCTCAGCTGCGATTGTGAACCTAATAAAATAAAATAACATGGTCCTTCGAGCCGGATTCTAACCCAGGACTGAGTCAGTGACTATTTTCCGGCAAAGTTCTGATTGTGCAAATTGTAGCCCAAGTTGGGCCTGGACGGGTTGAGCATAATTGAGTTAAGGTTCCAGGGTAGAAAGTTTGGTCGCCCAATTGCGAAACTTGGCCGCTAGTCTGTCATTGTTTTGGACCTACATTTTTACCGGTTTGGTTAATTTTGGTTTATTTTTCGTAGGCGAAGGTTGCAGACTTCAGTGCGCCAGTTATTTGGGTGGAAAATTTGGTATTCCATACTGGTGGTTGGTCAGTACCCCAACCAAGCAATTCAGTTTATTTGAAAAAAGCAAAATTTGAGTTTGATCAGTTTGGTTAAGTATTTTTGCCAATTCAGCTTATTTGGTATTGAGCCCAATTGTTGTTTGCATTGAAGATGAGTGCAGCTGAATTGAACAAGTTTAAAAAAAGGAGAAGCGCCTACAAAGGTCTAATTACAAAGGTCATTGCCACTATAGATTCTGCCATAGAGCAAGAGGATTTAAGCTTAGTGACTGCGCAGCTTTCCATATTAGAAACTAAAAAGGCTGCTCTAAGGGAAGTAAATGTTAAAATTGAGGCTCTTATAGAAGAGGATGAAATAGAAAATAACATAATTTACTTTGAAGAGATTATTGATGACATAATTAAAGTATGCCACAGAGCAAAAGAGTTTAGCAGCTCAGTACAGTTAGAGACCAGGTCTAATAATGAAACACAATCCTCAACAATGATGGTGTTTGTGAAGTTAAGGTTAACAGATCTGCAGTTAGTTACCGAGGCTTATACTCAAAACATTTTCTGGGAGTATACAGGAATGGCAAGGATGGGCAGACAGTTTTCAATCAGCAGTTCATTCTAGTCAAGCGTTAAGTGCAGTGGAGAAGTTTAATTATTTTCAGTCCCTCTTGGAAGGGGAGGCAGCAAAGACAATAGCAGGATTAGCATTAACAGAGGCTAATTATAATGTGGCTTGGGATATATTAAAGAAACGGTTTGGTAAGCCAGAGATCTTAATTAAAAGCCACCTCCGTGAACTTTTAGCTATACCTCCTGTTAATAATCCCAATAGTGTTAAGGAATTACGGCAGTTATATGATGAATTTGAAGTTAGAACTAGGTCCCTGGACAACTTGGGTGTAGGAATGGAAAGGTATGGTGTAATGTTGGTTACTATACTGGAATCTAAATTGCCTAGCTCAATTTTGATTGAATTAAGTAGGGGACACTCTACAGAACATGTGTACACCCCCTTCAGCAGATGTTAAGTCTTTTAGGCACAGAATTAACAAGACGAGAGGGAATTGAGTTTGCACAGTGGGATTTTAAACAAGGGACAAAGGCAGGCACAGCACCAAAGTTTCTACAAAAAGGAATAGCCCAGGTACAGTGTCAGCTCTACATGCATCCTCTGAGAATAAATTAAAGGGAATCAAGGAATGCATATTTTGCGAAGGCAACCACAAGTCGTATAAATGTGAGGTGGCTGAGGCTTTACCTGTTGAGGAGGAAAGGACAGGGTAACTATGTAAGTCCACAGCATGTTTTAAATGTTTTTTGAAAGGTCACAGAGCAAGGTTTTGTAAGTTTAAAATTTTGTGCAAAAAAATGCCATGGCCGGCATCAGCCATTATTGTGTGAAAATACTCCTAGTAGGCCTACCCCAGAAGTAGAGACATCAGTGGCACATGCCACTGCTATGAAAGGAGTAAAAGTAAAGGGGGATTATTGCAAACAGCTGCAGCATCATTAATTGGGAATGATAGAGAAGCTACTGTAAGAGTGTTGTTTGATAGTGGTAGCCAGTGTAGCTTTATAAAGACCAGAATTTCCAGAAAATTGAAGTTTAAAGAACTTAAGAGGGAAAATTTAAGAATTTCTGGGTTTGGGGGTTCCGTTGAAAACCGAACCAAAGTTAAGAAGGTAAAAGTTCTGGTTAAGGGGTTGTTACTACAAAGTCTCACATCAAGGTCCAAGCTGTAGAAATTGAGGAACTTTGTGCTCCAGTCACTGCTTGTTTAGATATGGCATGTGTCCAAGAATTGCATGTTAAAGGAATTAATTTGGGCAATAATAAGTTTGAAGGAACAGAATATATTAGTCTTTTGATTGGAGCTGACTATTATTGGGACTTCATCACTAGTAACATTGTCTCGAGGTCCGGTAGCTATTGAAAGTAAGCTAGGCTGGATGCTACATGGTAGCTATTGCAATGAAATGGAGGTTAAAGCTCTTTTTGTTAAGATTGAGAAGAACAGCCATGGTTTGGAAAGGCATTTGAAAGCCTTTTGGGAACTTGAATCCATTGGCATAAAGGACAAACAGGAGAAGCAGGCAAGTACAGTGAACAGTGATGTTTTAGAGCAATTTGAAAAAGGGATTGGGTTTAGAGATGGTTGCTATGAAGTTGGCCTCCCCTGGAAGGATTCTTCAAACCCAGTTCAGACTTTTAGCTAGCTAATAGGAGGTTGGAGACTTCATTGCACACTGCACAGGGTAAGAAAAAATGAGTTGTTAAATGAATGCAATGAGGCCATCCTAAGCTATGTAAAGGAGAGCTATGCTGAAAGGGTGCAAGGTGAGCTGGTGGGCCAGGAGGGACATTATCTGCCACACCATGCAGTAGTACAGCGAGACAACTACCACCAAACTAAGGGTAGTTTTTAATGGCTCAGCCAAGGACAAAGGTGGTGTGTCTTTGAATTTATTTTCCTTGTTACTGAGATTCATGTTTGGTAGAGTAGCATTCACTGCAGATGTAAAGCAAGCCTTTTTGCGGATAAAGTTAAAACCAGAGGACAGAGATGCAGTAAGGTATCTGTGGGTGAATACGAAAGACTTGTTGGAAAAAGCCCCAAAGGTTCAAGCATATAGAATGAAGTCAGTGTTGTTTGGCTTCAGCTCTGGTCCATTTCTGTTGGCAGCTCCTATGCAGTACCATTTTAAGAAATATTCTGAAGTCTATCCTAACACTATTGAACACATAAAGAAAAATTTTTATGTTGATGATTTGCTGTGTTCAGTGGATAATACAGAAATGGCTAAACAGATATTCATGGAGGCTAGAGCTATAATGAGGGAGGCTGGCATGGAGCTTAGAAAATGGCAGACCAATCATTCTCAGTTACAACAGTTTATGAGTCAGTCCTGTGTAGGACCTGATGCAGCAGAAAGTATTGAGGATTCTGGTGTTAGGGAGTTGTGGGCACTAGACACAAAGGTGCTAGGCATGGTTTGGCAGCAAGGAGAGGCTTTGTTTACTTTCAATGGGAAATCTTTAGTAGAGCTGGCTGAGAATGAGACAAGGTGGACAAAACGTACAGCTCTTAGTTTGGCTTCGAAGGTCTTTGATCCTCTTGGATTCCTGGTTCCATTTGTGATAAAGTAAAAACTTTTGTTTCAGAGCCTCTGGGAAATTGGACTTGGTTGGGACCATCCCAAGAGAACGATGTGTCTATACTGCCCCATTTGATGTAGTGGGAATAGACTTCGCAGGTCCAGTCTATGTGTATGAGCAAGGACAGTCTAACAAAGGTTATATATGTCTTTTCACATGTGCTACCACCAGAGCAATCCATTTGGAGTTAGTAAGCAACTTAACTCTCTATCGCACAACTTTTTTGTAGGGTTAAGTCTAAATGCGTGTATTTGAAATGTTAACTAGAAGCAACATGGCACCATAAAGGGTTAAGTAGTGATTATTTCTTTTGGCCTTCGAAAGGGCTGCAAAGGAACTCCAAGAAGTTTGGTCCTTGCTAAAAGAGGAGGGATTCCAATCCTACTTTACACACCATGGGGTACAGTGGGAGTTTATTGTTGAGAGAGAGCACCATGGTGGGGAGGGTTTTGGGAAAGGCTAGTGAGAAGTGGAAAGTGTCCATTAATGAAACTTTTAGCTAATGCTCATTTGAGCAAAGAAGAATTCTGCATTGTTTTGTGTGAAGTACAAGCAATGGTGAACAGTAGGCCTATCGCATTTGTTTATAACAGTATGCAGGATGCAGAGCCATTGACACTAAATCAATTTTTTTGTGGTAAACGATTAACATCAAGCCCCAGTTTGCCAGAAGACTTACAGCCTATCCAGAGCACTCAAGAAGAGTTAACCAGAAGGTTCAAGTACATTGAAGAGCTAAAAGATCAGTTATGGAAGAGGTGGCAGATGGAATACTTGCCAGAACTCAATTATTACCCATCAGACAATGTAAAGGGCCCCAATGCAAATTGTATCAAGGTGGGAGAAGTGGTAATGATTGGGAATGAAAGACCAAGGCAATGCTGGAAGCTTGGCATAATTGAAGAGTTGTTTGTTGGCAAAGACAATTTAGTTAGGTCTGCACTGGTTAAGACTTCAGGAGGAAAATTAAAGAGACTTATACAAAAACTCTATGCTTTAGAAATCAGCAAAAACACGGATAGTGAAGATGAAACATTTGAGTTACAGCCTCATGGAAAAGGCTTGGCTAAACTTGCAAAAGGTAATGACAACAATGCCTCTTCGGTGGGGAGTGTTAGAAAATCTAGAAGAGGAAGAGCCATTGTTGTCCCAAGGCGATATGATGACTAAGCTGATTGATTGCGCATTGCTTGTATATATTAAGTTAAGGTGTATAAATATCCATCTCATAATTGTAAGGTTAGTGAAAAATTCACTTAATTTAGAGCTAGCATTTTTGGGCTCTTGTGGCATCATTTTTTTGGGGCACTGCGCGTCTTTCTACTCGTTTGTTGAATGCGGCACTTACAGGGTATGGTCTTATAGAGAGCTCTTTTGCAATTCAGTTTGGTTGTTTAGATACAAGATTGTTGCATCGTGCAATGGTGCAGGTTGTGTTGTTGTTACAAGTTTAGAAAGAAGACCATAAATAGTGCCCCTTTTGTTTTTTTATCTTAATTTTATGCAACCTAGGCCTAAAGTAGGCCCACATCGAGTCAGCAACCCTGAGGTAGGACATAATAGGAACTCCAAGTCCGTAACTTTTTAGTCTAGCTTAACTTGGGCTGTAGGTTGAACTGGCCCTTCAGAGCTTGGCCGTTCAGTGCTCAGCTGGGATTCTGAACCCAATAAAATAAAATAAAATATAACATCCCTCTCATAAACAAAATACTGAACACAACCATGCACAATAACACCGAAAAGTGGCTGAGCAACTATCTTTCAGGAAGATACTCACATGTCACATTTAATGGCAAGTCATCCAAAAACAAGCTTTTTCCGAATGGGGTCCCTCAAGGTTCTGTTCTTTCACCAACACTGTTCAACTATACATGCATGACATTCCAACACCCACAGATAACAAGCTTACCTTATCATCATATGTAGATGACATCACTCCAACATCCACCCATAACAACATCGACACCGCTACAAATAACCTACAAACATACATAAACAGTATATAAGACTGGCTCACACACAATAGACTCAAAGTAGCAAAGTAGCGCCCACAAAATCAACCATCACCTTGCTTACGAGCAACACAAAAGAACACCAGATAACTCCACAGCTTACACTAAACATCAACATTCCACACACTCACAGGACCAAAATACTTGGGGTCACATACAACACATCATTATCTTTTGGTTTAGATACGTTGACGATGTGTTAGTAGTGGTTCCAGAGAACACGGATATAAACAATAAGTTAAGAATGTTGGTTGATGTGGATGGCCATATACAGTTTACGGTGGAAGAAGAAGAGAATGGAAAAATGCCTTTTTCAGACGCAATGATTTGGAGATCGGATGAGATGTAAAATTTTCAGTCTGTAGAAAGCCTATAAACAAAGACGACTTTGTTCATTATTTGTCTGCTCATAGTGAAAGGACTAAGACAGGTGTGTTGATTGGATTCTAATTGAGAGCTATTAGAATATGTAGTGAGGAGTATCAAGTGAATGAATTTGAATACATCATGGAAGCGTTTGGAAAGTTAGGTTATTCCGAAGGATTAATTGTTAAACTGAAGAAAAAAGCAATTAATATATCAGAACGGCGTGGAGGTGAGACTGAAAATAATGTAGATAAAGAGTACATAACGGTTTCGCATTCAAGAGGAGCCCAAATTATCGATAAATTGCTAAGAGGAGCGGGAGTTTATTTAGCCAATTCTTTGGGGATAAAGATAGGCGATATGGTGAGGACGAAACAAAATGAGTGTATTAATGAATGTAGTGTAGTTTACGAGATTCCATGTAATGGCTGCTCTGCCGTTTATTATGGGGAGTCAGGGCGCAGCTTACCAAAAAAGACTATATGAACACAGAGCAGGCATGCGTCTACATCGAGCATCTAACTCACTCGTCTTGCATACAGGTAGGTACGGACACCTGCCAAAGTGGCAAGAAGCTAAGATCGTTCATAAAAGACTAGATAAGGGGATGAAGAAAGCAATTGAAGCTGCTTATATAACGTCAGGAAACGTGGTAAATCATAGAGAGGGATCTATGTGTTTAGCCAAAATGACGGGAAAAATTATGGTGAAGTTAACAGGAAGGGGCGGGGCCAAGGGGCATCAACAGTAACCAGCCAATCAGGTGAAGCCACGAGTGTTCGTCCAGTAGGTTTGGAAAAGATTCTCTGCATTTAAATATTGTGTGTTTAACTCATGCTGTAATTCTGTGTGAGCAAGGCTTTGTGCCGAAACATAAGGGAATATAACTCCATCTCTTATCTGTCTTTTTCTACCACCCTCAAACCGCTCACTTGTCTATATTGATATATATATATATATATATATATATATATATATATATATATATATATATATATATATATATATATATATATGCAGTTCGCGTAAGTAATATTGATCACCGTAAATTTTTACATGATTTACTGATAAAGGTATATTTTAAGGATAAATAAGACTATTAAGCACCTCAAACTTTTGTTTTCACATTGTTTAATATTTTGCAGAAAATTCTGTTTCGGAACGAATTGAAAAAAAAAATATGTACACAAAACGATGTAACACAATAAAACAGTTAGCACTGTGGGGTTCTGTTTGAGAAATCGGGTGCACATATTGCTCCACCTTTGGAGAACAAAAGGTATTCGTCACCATGTTCTGTTAAAAATTTACACATGCCTTTAGTTACGATCTCACTAGTCCTTTCATCTTGGCAAACGTGAGTGTAGTGGTAAGAATATTTAAAGTTATTCATATTCATTAGGTTGAGGGCTTCCAATATTGGTTTATAGTCGGCGAGATGCAGCATAACGTAATACCGTACCTCTTGTCGTATCATTCGTTAAGCAGCTTCATAATTCGTAGTCGCATTCCACTTCATTTTGTGTACGATAATTTATTTGTGTACTGAACGTCTATGAAATTAGGTGAGGATAGCTTATTAGATTAGGATACGTTAGAGTACTCTTGCACAATTGCGGTTAGCGATAAAAGGCGTTTTGTTTACGTTAGGGCAGGCTAGGTTATTAGGTGGACTGTTAAAATGATGTTCAACAGGACAGGTTAGACGGGGTTACTTTTCAAACTACAATATGTACAAAATCCTGTCAGACCTTCATGCTTCAAGATTTTAAAACATAAGATTCACTCGCCCCCCTTGACTCGAATGTAGTATAAAAATTTTTGTATGGTACGTTGATGAAGGGACTGTTGCTTGGAAGAGCTATAAAAAAAACTAATATTTAAGAACATTTGGATAGTTTTAATCTTGTTTCCTGAAGAGCGGCCTAGAATTGTGTTTCTGTACAAAGAAGGTAAACCCTTGAGTGCAATAGACTGCAATACTTGAATTTCAAGGTGTGCTATCCTAAACATTAACAGTTAGTAGGGGAACATCTTTTATAATTAACAATTTCAGAACTGGAAAACTGGAAAAGTTGTCTAACAAGAATGAACAATGCCTATAGTCATAATCTTTAAGGAATAGAAAGAGGTTAAGCGATGAATTGAGAATAGAACAGGGAGATGGTTTGGGTATCATTGCTCAGCCATCAACAATAAGAACATTTTTGAAATTAGGATTTGAAAGATGTTTAAAAAACCGCTATCAAGAATGGGGATACATGGTTAGTAGTGTGGGCGCAAAAGGAGAGAGTGCACTGCAATTGCAAATGTTGACCAATGGTGCAAAGGAAAGGTTGCATAAGTTATGCAACAAAAGGGGGATGGGGAATGTTGCAAGCTGTTATGCAGCAAAGGGGAGAGGGGAATGTTGCAAGAGCAACAAAGGGTTATGCAACTTGGAGGCGGAGTTATCCCCCAAGAGAAAGAGAGAGAAGGAGAGAGAGGAGTTCGCCTGGCAGGAGCCAAGCGCATATTAAGACGTCAGCCGAGCGGACGTTGTCTTAATATGTTCCTAATCAGCCAGTTGGCTTATCTGGCTGAGTTGCCAGATTGCGCTATTTATTTAACTAAAGCACATATTCTGACTTAAACAGCCAGTTGGCTTAGAAGGCGTAAATGGCTTGTTCAGGTATACAGGTAGAGTTGCCAGATAGCGCTATTTATTTAATTAATGTATATATTCTTTACAGTTGGTTTAGAAATCCGTTTTAGAAGCCACTCAATTGATATAATTAAATCCTAATAATAATAACGTTTATGTGTACACAATCAAAAGAATTAAATAAAACACCATTACATCATTCTGTTTATTTAGACGAATTAATGGAATCAGAAATATATAGAAAATAAATATACAATGGGATATATATGATCAAAAATAATAATAGCATAAGAAATACGAACGGTGAATATATCCAAATAAATATACAATGGAATATATATGAACAAAAATAATAATAGCATAAGAAATACGGACGATGAATATATAATAAATATACAATGGAATATATATGATGAAAAACAATAATAACATAAGAATTACGAACGAGAAATATATAATCAATAATATACAAAACGTATAACCATCAATATATTAGTACAGGAAAAAAAAAAAAATATATATATATATATACACAGTTATATTAAATAATTAAATATATTGAAAATAATAATATACAAAACGTATAATCAACTGCATATTAGTACAGGAAATATATATATATATATATATATATATATATATATATATATATATATATATACACAAGTAAATAAATAACTATACATCAAAATACTCTATGTTCTACGGTGAAAAACGCTAAACTCACTCATAATCGAGTCTACATTCACATCGTTATTACTTTGTACTACACGGTAACACCGTCCAAGCAACACTTCACCGTTCAAGTTACTGTATATGGATGCCTATACTCGACATAAATGTCTTTCATATCGTTCAATACTATTTTTGTGCCCACTATACATTCTTTGGAAAGTTATTTTTAAACACGGACAGAATACAATCAAAAGCACGCACAAAGAGGTCATCGTTAACCACAACATCATTATTAAATACAAGTTTATCTCCTTTCCAATCGAGGGTTTTTTCTTACCGTTCCGAGCTCTTCAATCGTGAACTCTTCTTCACACTGCATAGTGGCAATTGAAATAATCTTCCAAGTCGTAACGACAGCTGCTCATTATATAGAGGTACAGCTCTTCAGGATGTACAGTGTAGGCAAGCTCTGCCCTGTACCGCTCAAGTACACCGCAGAGCGGTGTATGCGGATTCAAGAGCCGAGTCAAAATAAATCATACCCTAACACCAGCGTCTAATATAGGCTTCAGCTTGCGGAATCCGACAAGTTCAAACATTTTGTCGAGGATGAAACGGTTTCGCATAGGGACAAGGACGTTATTATCAGATGCATTCTTCCACATCAGTCGTATATCAATGCATGGCTGTTTGTTATTTATACACAACGTGCAAACAACGGCATATCAGGGGGCGTCACTAATCTGCTCTTTTCTTGTACCTATACCTGCAGGTATTTTATAACGGTCTTTTCACCACTTCTCACTTATCACGAAGACTCTATTCATCTCCTCAACACTTAAATAAATAACATTACGTTTGCTTGCTTGCCTGCAAATCGTTTCAAGTACATAGTTAATGGTGCCGGTTTCACGCCTGAACACGCGCAATGACTTCGCCACGGAGACATCGTTGTGAAGCTGGCTACAGGTATGTTTGTAACCCGTGAGGTATCTGTGGCCAGTTCGGTGATGTTATACTTTATTATGTAAGTATTACCTATATTCATGATCTCCGCAACCTCTTTATCGGGAGCGTTGACATAATCCCAGACTTCACTATAACTTTGTGCCAAATGGATGTTACCTTTGCCGGTATTCTGTGCAAATTTCCCCCAAAGACTGTTTAGGCACCACTTTGCACAAAAGCGCTTGCCAGGATTCTTAACAATTACAATATGAAGCTAGTTTACGGGCACGCTGCACACCGTGGGCAACCAAATTTTTTGGCAACGAAGTATTTAGCACAGTGAACATATGAGCTAAAATTATTGCCGTAAAACCACAACTACGATCGACGTTTAAATGCTTTCTGTAAATAACCGGAGAATTGAAATTAAGAGTATAAGGTGTGGCACTATGACCTGCAACCCAGAATACTCTGTCAATATCTACCATGAAGTTGTGCATATTGAAGGATGTACCATTTTCAGAGGCTTGCATTATACGCCCCAAGATATAGTCTATATCTACAGCCACCAAACGTCTGAACGGTATTACCACCCAAAAATCGTCCCCCTCATCTGACCTGAACCTGAAGGATAACCTCGTCTGGACTTCACGTTCGTCGCGGTTCTGAAGGGCGAACTCCACAATATGTTGGTATAGAGGGACTCAAGGTCAACCCTGACCACGTACCGATTTCTAGTCAGGGCATGGGTGGGGGTAGCGGTGCGCACCAACTCGAATGTTATACCATCCTCCACAGTATGAGAAGCTGCTGTCGAGGAAGTAACCGGAACTGAACAATGGGGCATATTTGAGAAAGGTACTATTGTGGGAGTTGTGTCGTAAGACGTTGAGTGTTGGGGCTCTATTACTGGGGGTCTAACAATCGGAGCAATCCTGCACGCTTTATACCTGACGCGGAGGGTTCTTCATCATGCTTCTGCTTTGAAATGTCGCATGCTACAGGTGTCGCTGGTGAAGGTTCGTCAGCGGGAAAGGGTTCTGTAGCTGCAAAGTCAACGGGTTCGTCTGTGATATCGATGATGGGGGTGCTGTACATCGTCGTCGTTCACGGTTCTGTGGAAGAAGAAAACAAAATATAAGGAGCAGCATTCAAAATTTGTAATATTTTGTAAATGACCCACTTAGCGGTGTGACGTGTTAGAGATGGAATCTGTAGAAAAATTAAGGTTCACAAGCCACTGCACATGTATTATATCTGGCCCTACAGGATGTAGAAAAAATGTATTTATACTTAAAATCATTAAAGGTAAGGGGGAGAGGTTCTCAACATTTGTGCATAAAGTAATATGGTGCTATTCGACGTATCAATCAGTGTTCAACGAGTGCCAAGATGAAATTTTGTTCCACAAGGGTGTATATGATGTTAATTCGTTAAAAGGTAATGAGCATACAGTTATTGTAATTGACGAACTGATGTTGGAAATGGATAAAACGTTTGCCGAGACATTTAGAGTGTTCTCCCACCATCTTAACATAAGGGTATTCTTCATCAACCAGAATCTATTTTTCAAAAATAGACACATGCGCGATGTGTCGCTAAATACACGATATCTAGACTTATTCGCAGAACGTAGAGATGTGTCACAAATTGGCGTATTAGCCAATCAAATGTTCCCGAATCAACGTAAGGAGTTTTTGGAGGTTTATAAAGAAGCCACAAGCCAGCGTTATGGATATTTGCTTTGTGACCTTCATCCGCGAAACACGTTTAGGGTGCTTCTAAGAACGAAAACATATTCCCAAGCGAACCTGAAACGGTGTATATTCCAGAATGACAAATAGGCTGAAGAAATATCGTGAATTAATAAAAATCTATCAACGATTGCCCCGGGCACTGCAACAGATGTTTGTTAAAAATATCGGCTCTGACTTTTTAAAATGCATCTGTGAAATCCGTCTTAATGTTATAAAATGTAATGTGCCAATGAAACCCCCTCAGAAGGCTCGCTTACGTCGTTACAAGAACATAATACGAGCGCTCGCTCATAAAAGTCAAACTGTGGGTAAGAAAAAGCGAATTATTGTACAGAGGAGGATCATTCCTACCCATCTTATTTTCAGTTTTGGGCCCTTTACTCACTAGATTAATATAATGAAGAAGGTGGTTGTGATTCCGCACGAGGTGTATGCTTCATTGCAAAGTTCAAAGATTCCAGACACGGCTCTAGAACCCCATAAAAGTAGACTTAAAAGAATGGAAAACGAGTTGCTAGACCAATTAAAACAGTGAAAAGTCACCTGATGGGAAAAGAATCTTGTACCAAGAGGCTTTGCAGAAATTTCTTCATGAGTACGAAGATTATAAGAATCCGACAGAGCTCCCCGTGGTTATTAGGCACAGCGCGAGTAGTGCTGAGCATGGCGACATAGGACCTGGCCCCGACGTTAGAGATCAGATGACCAACCAAGAACAACGGAACACAACACATCGAACATGTGTTAAAAAACAGCTACATTGAGGAATAAAGGCTAAAGTCTTTATAATCTATTGAGTGAGGACCCCATCATACAGTGGGCCGATACAGGCGAGGTCAGTGTTGAAGGAACAAGTGTACAAGGATCCAGTATCGTTGATATTGTTCATGATCTGGTGAGAAAGTGGGAGAGACCCTCACCAACAGGAGGGAAGCATATTAAAGCAAGACTACAACAAATAAATGTCCCCGAAACATTGATAGGTAAACTGAATAGGTTAAAAGATCTGGATCAAGTCTCGCATGTGTCACAACTGAGTACGCCATCGCCCCCAGCAGCAGCGTCTCTGAAGAGGAGAAAGAAGAGAACAAACGGTCAACCTTATCCACGTGTCTCTAAAATACGCAAATGGCTAACATATTAAGTAAACGCTATTATGACATTTCTAACACCGCCTCCTATGGTGCCGTTAATATACTGTACAGAGGTGTTTACGGTGTAAGGAAAAAAGAAGTTGAGCGGTTTTTGCGGTAACAGGATGCTTATACACTTCATAACCAATGTTCCCTCTAATTTTTTTTAGTCCGTGTGCGCAAGAAATTTTCGTTGTGCATACATTTAGATTCATGGTGAAAAATTGTGCAAACTTTTCTGAGCGCTATTATCTTCAAAATGAAATATATACAGGGTGTACATAAAGTCAGGATCTATTTTTGTGACGCACTTGGAAATTATATGGAATTCAATCATAAAATGATAAAGTGGTAACATTTATTAAATAATTAAGAGTAGGATTCGACGTGACGCCCATCAGTATCCCTGCACAGCTCAAATCGTTCCGCAGCATTTCTAAACACATTCTGGAGCATTTGCGGGGTTATGTTATCTGTAGCAGTTCGTATACGTGTACGTAAGTTTTCAAGACTCGTAATCTTCGTCTGATAGACGTGCGATTTGATAAAGCCCCATGCAAAGAAATCTAAAGGGGTTAAATCTGGTGATCTCGCTGGCCAAGGTCTGTTGCTTCCGCGTCCGATCCAGCGATTTGGAAAACGTCCATTTAGATAATCCTGAACAATTTTGGCATAGTGACAAAGAGCACCATCATGTTGATAGACGACGGTACTAACAATCCTATCCCCAATCAGCTGAGGTTCAAGGAATTGCTGCAACATGTCCAGATAAATAAGCCCCGTAATGTAGCTTCAGCAAAGAAAAAAGGACCATAAACCTTAGATTTTGTTAAACCCATCCAGACATTAACTTTAGGTGAGTCTCTTTCCCAATTTTGGACGAAATCATTCGGTCTTTCATCTGCCCAAATTCGACAGTTATGGCGATTTACTTTTCCACACGTAAGGAAAGTGGCTTCATCACTAAAGAGAATGTTGTCCATTAAATTATCACTCCAGATTTGTTCTACGAGATCAGCACACACAGCACTTCGTCGAGGGAAATCTTCCTATGTAAATCATGTAAAACCTGCAAATGATAGCTTTTCTTCTGCAAATTAACTTTCAGAATTTTGTGCACAGATGACGTCGGGAGGCCGAGTCTGTGTGATGCAGCACGAACGGACGTACGTGGCTCCTCATTGATAATTCCGCGTACTGCATTCACGGTAAGATCTGACATACACGGTCGTCCTGATCTTGCTTCATCATTTATAGATCCCGTTCGTTTAAATTTGTTCACCAATTTTCGTATTGTCTTGTCTATTGGCCCCGGCTTATGAAATCTCCTTCTAAACTTCTCTCTGATGTCATTGTATTTCTTTCCCTCGATTCGCCAAATTACTATTACGCTCTTCTGTATTCATTCTAAGGGCTTCTGAAAAGAAAAATAGAAAAAAAATAATTATTTCACAAAAATAGATCCTGACTTTATGTACACCCTGTATAAATATTAACTACTTAATAAATATTATTTCCATAAGGTGATAGCTTGATCGGTGCTCTTCCAATATGTGCTCTACCGCGAAACTGTGATCTACCATATTCCAACTAATATTCCATATTCCAGGCTAACTAACGAAAATATCACGACTTAACCTAACCAATCGTCAAGGGCGTATAGTTGACCTAACGATTGGTTAGGTTAAGTCATGATATTTTCGTTAGTTAGCCTTATAAGGCTAGTTTCATGGTAGAGCACGTATTGGAATATGGTAGATCACAGTTTCGCGGTAGAGCACATATTGGAAGAGCACCATTTTATCCATTCTAAAAATATGAATAAAATAAAAAATAGTAAAATAAAATTCAACAAAACAAAGAAATAAAATAAAAATAACATTAATTGAAAATGACTATTTTAGTTATCATTTCTCAAAACAATTTTTAGCATTTAGAAATTTAAAATAGACTATCAAGATTAATACATGATTTTATCCATTCACAAAATAGGAATAAAATAAAAAATAATTTTATTTTTTATGAATTATGAGATAATTACTATTCATTTTTATGCAAAAATAAGAAAGAGAAGGTTTATATTCAATGCGTTAATGTATACAAGAAAAAAAATGCAAATACATAGAGTAAAAAAAATCTGTATTGCGTAATTGCGCGGACGTCGGCGAGGTCGGGCGGAAGGGGTTAATATCATACTTAAAAGAGCGACTTTAGAGTATGTTGATGCAAATGGTCAGACCTTGTGTGACGGTATATTTTTTAAATTACTTCATTTACTGTCTTGACTCATGATACGCTTGAGCCTGTGCGCATTTTATTTTGCTGTGTGCGCGGGTTTCACAACGCGTGTGCGCGCGCACACGCGCACACCTTAGAGGGAACATTGTTCATAACCTAGTGAGAAAAAGGTTTAAAACGGCCAAGACAACCGCGGATTCGATTGACTCTATTTGGCAAACGGATTTAACAGATATGCAAAGATATTCAGTGTATAATGACGGCTACCGCTACATCCTATTCATATTAGATGTATGTATTGTCTAGATATCTGTGGCTGATTCCCATGAAAAATAAATCGCCTGAAACAGTTGCTAAGCGACCTAAACGTTGATGTTAAAAGAAGATAGGGTTCCTAGCTATTTCTGTATGGATATGGGGAAAGAATTTATAGGTCGCGCTTTTCAGAACATGCTGAGAAAGTTTAATATCTAATATACTATTTCAGAAATGAAGCCTTATATATATATATATATATATATATATATTATATATATATATATATATATATAACAGTTTTTTTGCGCACACCTACAGGTCGCTACAATTGGTGTAGAACAATGCGGTTTTCACCATTCGATGCGTCTTTTTATTGTGCAGTGCCCATGCTAAAAAAAATTCCTAACTTAATTCCTTCCCCTCTTTTAGGGGTACAGTTCTTCCCATGCCTGTACATGCATTTTTTTAATTTTTCATTTTTAATCATAATTTTGGCACAAAATAAGTCAATGTTTACTAAACATTTAATATCATTCGATTCACAAAAGATTTTTCGATTCACAAAAGATTTCTTTATCGATTCAATACAAAAAATTACATAATTAAAACGGGCAAGTTAAATAAACACGAGTTTAAAGTTAAACGAGCCACACTCGAAATTATTTACCGTGACTTTTGTGCGTTTTATTACTGTGGCTTTTGTACAAATAATTTTACGTATACACAAACAATTTGATAGGATATTGATTTATCATTCTATTTTTTAGTTGTCATAGACATACGTTAATTAAGTTATCTGATTAGATGCGCTTTTATAGTTGAAGATCATTTTTAGAAAATTATTTATTTTCCCCACTTTAAAATATTACAAAATTTCTATTAGGTATCCTAATATCATTATGCCTGTCGCTGTAAGTAAGAAAATAGCAATTATTTTCCATTTTATGAAAATTTCGGAACCCCTAGGCCTACAAAACCAATTTTCCCCTTTTCTTTATCAAAAATTGTTGATTTTCGGAAGTCTTTCAGTTATGAATTTGTACCAGTCTATTGTTTATCTATAATAATAATAATAATAATAAAAAGACGTGTATGTGTGTGTGTGTGTGTGTGTGTGTGTGTGTGTGTGTTCCAGCCATCAGCCATAACTCCAAAATGGAAGCAGTTACAAACATGAAACTTCACACACATATTGATTTGGTCCCGAGGTTGTGCACGTGGGGGTTAATAAATTAAATAATTAATTTTAAAACATTAAATGACGTCATCAAGATCATTACGAAACCTATGGTAAAATTATTGAATACCCAGTTAAGTTCATTGAATGCCAGGTTAGATCATCTGTACGCCCTTGACGATTGGTTAGGTTAAGTCGTGATATTTTCCTTGGCTTTAACGAATCATAGAAATATGTTAATTAAGTTATCTGATTAGATGCGCTTTTATAGTTGAAGATCATTTTTAGAAAATTATTTATTTTCCCCACTTTAAAATATTACAAAATTTCTATTAGGTATCCTAATATCATTATGCCTGTCGCTGTAAGTAAGAAAATAGCAATTATTTTCCATTTTATGAAAATTTCGGAACCCCTAGGCCTACAAAACCAATTTTCCCCTTTTCTTTATCAAAAATTGTTGATTTTCGGAAGTCTTTCAGTTATGAATTTGTACCAGTCTATTGTTTATCTATAATAATCATAATAATAATAATAATAAAAAGACGTGTATGTGTGTGTGTATGTGTGTGTGTGTGTGTGTGTGTTCCAGCCATCAGCCATAACTCCAAAATGGAAGCAGTTACAAACATGAAACTTCACACACATATTGATTTGGTCCCGAGGTTGTGCACGTGGGGGTTAATAAATTAAATAATTAATTTTAAAACATTAAGTGACGTCATCAAGATCATTACGAAACCTATGGTAAAATTATTGAATACCCGGTTAGGTTCATTGAATGCCAGGTTAGGTCATCTGTACGCCCTTGACGATTGGTTAGGTTAAGTCGTGATATTTTCGTTGGCTTTAACAAAAATATCATGATTTAACCTAACTAATCGTCAAGGGTGTACAATTAACCTAACCGGGCATTCAATTAACGTACCCTGGCATTCAATTAATCAATCGGGCATTCAGTTGACCTAACCGGCCATTTAATTAATCTAATCGGGCATTATTACTATTATAATTTAGCAAAAATGTGTCTGCCTGTCTGTCCGCAAAAAAACTTTTACGTTTCTGAACCGATTTCGACCAAACTTCGTATGGTGGTTGGGTTTGATGAGTAATGAACGAAAATATATGTGTGACCAGCCCCCCCCAAACAATTACTGGGCCCGAGGGCCCCCAGCACCGCGATAAAACTATAGAAAAGAACGCAGCAATGAAAATCTTGAGCTTTACATTGTGTCAATATTTGTGAAGCTTAAGATTTTCATGACTATAGTTTTATTGACCAAATAATTGAACCCCCAGTAATTAGGGGCCTGCGACCCCCCAATTAATGTCGGTTCAATTATTTGGTCAATAAAACTATAGAAAAGAACGCAGTCATGAAAATCTTGAGCTTCACATCCGAGTTCATCGTATCAAGATTTGTGAAGTTTTAGATTTTCATGGCTGTGTTCTTTACTGTAGTTTTATTGACCGAATAATTGGTTCGCCAGTAATTGGAGGGCCACAGGCACCCCAATTACTGAGGCCCAAGGTGAGAGGAATGGGAACGATATCCAGATAAAGGGCTATTGATGTTCAAAATAAAATACGCCGTAGGCCCACAATTCGGTTTGGGTCGAAGGTCCAAGCACCGCAGATCTAGCAAAATCGGCGCATAGCGCCGATCTTTTGCTAGTCTGTTACTACACTAGCAGTTCTATACATAAGGCTTCTTTAGCTGAAAGAGTTCAACGTGCCATAAAGGAACGCATGCTTCGCTATTTTATACATAAAAACACACAGATATATAAACGTTCTCGGGTCATTGGCATCATCATACAACCGTTCACACCACCGTACCATTGGCACAACACCTAACGAAGTTTTAGAAAGAGGTGCGCTGTCAGAGGTGAGAAGAGATGGAGCACCACCACCGCAGTCTACATATTTCAAAATCAATGATTATGTAAGGCTATCACGTTCAGGAAATAAATTCGCGAAGGGATTTGAGCAAGGATGGACACGTGAGATTTTTAAAGTTCGTGCTATGAGACCTAAAGTTGAGATAATGATTATTACGTTGAAGATTTGAATGGGGAAGAGATCGCTGGCGACTTTTACCGCGAGGAGTTGCAGAAAGTGACATTTAATTTAGGAAAAAGTGTTTTTAAAATTGAAAAAATTTTAGGCAGCAAAGGTTCAGGAAAGAGAAAAATGTACCTGGTGAAATGGCCGGGTTACCCAGAAAGCTTCAAAACCTATATAAAAGCTGCTGCAATAATAAAGCTTAATTACTATGCAACATGGCGCCTAGCCAGTTCTATGTCACACTCCCGTCCTCTTCTTTTCTGTCTGTACATCCTGACAGCATAACCTTAGACATTACTATGCGTTCAGTCCTGTTCGGTGAGGAACGGTACTATAGTACAAATGTATCGCTAGGAATCAGTCATTATGACACAGCCATGGACATTGTGACGGGGTTAAACAAGAGTCTTGAAAAGTCGTACCTGACAAACGATTTACTTTTTGAAGTCGTAAACATGGACACGCCTGCATGCACATTGAAGTTAAAGTCAGCGCTTAATAGAAATATTAAAGATAAAGAGCTGTTCACAATTGTGGCTGAGGGCCGATATAACGCAGCTCTCCAAAGAGATACCTTTCACGAGGCACAGCATGACATGTCCAGCTTAATGTATCAGTTGAAGATGGAGAAATTGGGTGAAAGCTCTCCACCTCCAGATATGTGCTATATTTACAGCAATATTGTAGAGCATCAACTTGTTGGTGACACCCAGGCGTGCCTGCTGCGCATTGCACACATCCCCAACCATAGAGGGAAAAGTTTGAGTATTACATATGACAAGCCCCTTTATGTGAATGTTGCGACTAATCTATTAACCAACATCTCGATATATATAAGAACGATTGAGGGAAAAAATTTCACATTCGGTGATGGGAGCTTAACAGTGAAACTACACTTTCGCCGTTCATAATGACCCGAAGGCCATTCACAGTCTACCGAAGAGTGAGATACCAGCGTGGGAGTGGACTTGGATCCATTTTTTTATCCATACTACGCACCGCTGTCCCACTGTTGAAGAGGGGTGCCAGGTACCTAGGGCGGAAGGCGTTACAAACAGGTTTTAACGCGGCAGAAGACATAATGGGTGGAACTAAGCCTAAAGAAGTTCTAAAAAAAACATTTAAAACGTTCAAGGGACGAAATCATCAAAGATGCAAAGAGAAAAATGCGTGGTGCCGGAAAGAAGAGATCTGCCAGGAAGAAGAGGTTACCATCACGTGGCGCGAAACGTTAAAGGAAATAAAAAAAGAACTGCTCTAAGCGTATGAAACCTCTGGCTGATCATTTTTTAACTGATATTAGCTGAGGACACTACTCTCACGAATCATAGGCTGACTAATACTTGTCGAGGGAGGTGGCACTATTTCTGACTCGTCATGGCACGTTTCATCCATCCGTGTAGTTCACAATGCTGTAAATCGGAACTGTCCCTCTTTGATATGCCCCCCACTCAGGTCTCTATTGAGCATAGCGACTTTATTACAATTAACCCATTAAACACAAGTAGTTCACTGAGTGCCCCTATAGAATTCGTGATACCCAGCTCAGCCCTTACTTTTTTGACCCGAGCCCATTCTGATGGAACGGACTGCGATGATAGTTACTCTGCCTACCCTGAAACCAACTTTTTACACTCCATATTCAGCCAGTGTGAGGTGTATTTAAACCAGGTTAACATCTCGGCAGGAACGGGGTATTATCACCTACCGACCTACGAGCCTATCTGGAAAATGTCCTCAACTTTTCAAAAGAAGCGAAGGACACCTTTTTAACAGCCGAGGGATATTACCATGCTAAAGATTAAAATGGTATAAAGGATAAATTTAAAAATTCTAAAAAAAAAAGATATACGAATGTTTTGGACGTCTTCATACAGATTTCACATTCCAGGAGAAACTGCTTATGAACGCGATGGATATGAAGTTGAAGCTTACCCGCACGATTCCTGAGATCTGCATAAATCTGGGGTCTGATCAAGAAGAGGGCGGGAAACCCTTTGTGATTCACATAATGGAGACGTATTTACTTATACGCCGAGTGAAATTAAGTTCGCCAAAACAAATAGAAATTGAGAAAGACTTAATACACGCCACAGTAAAATACCTAATTAACAGGGTACAGATCAAACTATACACGATGCCCGCCGGGTTGGCCTCGAAGCAACTAGAAAACGTGGCCTTGGAGTTCTGCCAAAAAGGATATTAATTGGAATGCAGGACCACGCCTCGACGAATGGAAAATATAAAAAGAGTGCCTTTACATTCCGGAATTTTGGCCTTAAAAATATTACTCTTTTCGTAAATGGCATCGCTTTGGGAGGGACTATGATTACGGATTACTCATCAGACGCTGTGTTACCGTTCTGCGCGAGAGCTTATAGTAGTGTGGCTCATAATACAGGCGCCTGTGACGAACTTGGGTTTGGTGTAATGCAGAAAGAATTTGTCGAAGAATTTAACATTTATTCATTTGATATTACGCCTGACTTGTCTGCTGGCGTAAACACGCATTTAAGTCCACAGCAAAGTGGGAATATCTCAGTCAGGTTTGAATTTGCCAAGCCTATAGACGCGCCTATAGGTGTGCTAGTTTACCTCGAATCACAGGCACTAATAGAAGTTGATCGTTTCAGGAACGTGGTCACAGACTTTTAAAATGGACGGGAATACACTCCAGAGAGTAATGAAAAGTGACCGTTTCACACGCTGAAAATTTATCGGTGTATTTGCGAAGAATGAAATATTGAATTTGGCAAGTACGAGAAACTGGTAGGGATTATCGTTAACACCGACATTGTGGGGATTGAGGGGATTCATTGGTTTGCAATCTACTTAAAAAATAAGGAAAGAATGTACTATTTTGACTCACTCGGCGCTCAGCCCTGGAATGATTCTGTGGTTGTGCAATTTATCGAGCAAATACATGTACCTGAGATTGTATGGAACCCATATCGCTTTCAAGGATATTATAGCGACACGTGCGGGATGTATGCCCTCTCATTTCTCATGCACATGTCACGTGGGAAGGGATTTATAAATTTTTAAAAATTATTCGATTTGTACAACACTGAAATGCCACGAATTTAAAAAATTATAATAAAAAAGGAGATATCTTGACGATTTTTAAAAGTAAGAGTGCTAAGACATCGTCTGCCTGCAACGGGACTCGAGCTCGCATGTAATTCTTAATAGTTTTAATATTTATAATGAGAATGGGCAATAAATAAAAACCTATTGTTAATATTTTTAAAATCCTATCTGTAGAACTTTCTATAAATTTTAAAATTATCGAGTAATGTACAAATGAAAACACACCATATATATATATATATATATATATATATATATATATATATATATATATATATATGCCGAAATAATAACGAAGGAAACAAACAAAAATAATGGGATTAATTTTTTCGTAGAAAAATTCAGAATAAAGCTAGGTTAGACTAACAGCAAATTGTAGCCACAACCAGATATCCTGACAGTTTTCAAAAGTAAGCGTGCTAAGGCATCGTTTGCCTGCAACGGGGCTCGAGCGCGCATGCAATTCTTAATATTTTTTAATATTTCTAATGAGAATGGGCAATAAATAAAAACCTATTGTTTTTCACCCAAAATACACACAGAGGAACATATATATATATATATATATGTAAAGAATGACGCTTGTAAAGAAGAACATTCCGCGCAAGATGAGGAGGGAGAACGAACAAATGAAAAAATGAGGTAACCACCGGGGAATCGAATCCGGGATCTTCCAGTTGCCGGTCAGATATGATAACCACTACACCATGGTCCTCACTCGATCAGAAGTCGTAATTCTCCTACATACGCGCAGAAACCAATTCCCCGAGGGGCATTTGTTCGTTCTCCCTCCTCATCTTGCGCGGTATGTTCTTCTATACAAGCGTCGTTCTTTACGTTAATTACACTGCGTGTTCTTTGCAGTTGAAATGTGTGTATGTATATATATATATATAATATATATATACAGGGTGTCCAATAAGTCCGGCATCATAGGAGAAATTCATATTTTTCTATTTCTACAAACCATAATTCATATTTTTCTCTTTCTACAGGCCATAATGTCTGTGAGCAAGGAAGAACGAATCCAATAATTCTACTCATAGGAAATCGGAGTCAAAGAGAGGCCGCTGCTGAATTTAACAGACTGCATCCAGACCGCGAGCCAATAACACAGAGTTGTGTTAGCAGACTTGTTGCAAAGTTTAAAGAAACAGGATCCATAGAAGATAAACCACGCAGTGGACCTTCAAGGAGTTCCACTGACGATGATACAGCGACTGCTAACCTGGCTCATTTTAACAGAAGTCCCAATAAGTCTCTTCAGCGATTGTCCGCCGAGACAGGAGTGTCGAAAAGTAGCATCCATCGCATTCTTCAGGCTCACAAATGGCATCCATATAAACTTCAGATCCTACAGAAATTAAACGAAAATGATCCCGACCGGCGGATGGAATTTTGTGAACGGGCTACGGAACAATATGCTCGGGATGCCAATTTCCCGTCTACCATTCTGTTCAGTGACGAGGCTGTTTTTTATGGAAATGGTGAGGTAAATCGACAGAACACCCGCTACTGGTCTCAAAACAACCCTCACTGGTATACCTCTTCAAAGGAACAAGGTGCATCTCGGGTGATGATATGGTGTGGCATTTGGAAGGATCGCATCATAGGCCCCCTCTTTTTCGATGAACATGTCACTGGAGGCACCTACTTACGTATGGTCAAGGAAGAAGTATTTCCCAGTGTCTTGAACGAAGAAGGAAATTTCCCAACATGGTTCTAGCAAGACGGCGCTGCTGCACATTACAGCACCCAAGTAAGAGAAAACCTGTACCAACAATTCCCTGGTCATTGGATAAGACGTCGATGGCCTGTGGAATGGCCAGCTAGAAGCCCGGATCTCACGCCACTAGATTTTTATCTCTGGGGCCACTTGAAAGCGCTGGTATACGCAGAGAAAATTAGGAGTGTTGAACATTTGCGGCAGCGCATTATTGGGGCATGTAACACCATTACTCCTGACATCATTCACCGTGTGCTTGCTGACTGGGTATCATATCTGAATTTGTGTATTGAAAACAATGGTGGATATATTGAGTACGTTCTCTAAATAAAAGCTTTTGCTTTGCCTTTTTTATTATTTTTCGTATGATGCCGGACTTATGGGACACCCTGTATACAGCCAGTATAGTATTGTGGGTGCAAAATGGGAGAGTGTAATGCAATTGCAAATGTTGAAAAATGTTGCAAGTTGTTATGCAACAATGTAGAATGTTGCAAGTTGTTATGCAGCTAGGGGGATGGTGCAAGATGGTATGCAGTAAGGGGGATGTTGCAAGATGTTATGCAACAAAGGGGGAGGGGGAATGATGCAAGAGCAACAAGGGGTTTTGCAACTTGGAGGTGGAGTTATTCCCCAAGAGAAAGAGAGAGAAGGAGAGAGAGAGAGAGGAGAGGTGTTCGCCTGGCAGGAGCCAAGCGCATATTAAGACTTCAGCCAAGCGGCCTTTGTCTTATAGGGCCCCTAATCATCCAGCTGGCTTAATCAACCAGTTGGCTTAGAAAGCTGAGTTGCCAGTTTGCGCTATTTATTTAATTAAAGCATATATTCTGGCTTAATCCGCCAGTTGGCTTAGAAGGCTTCTTAGAAGGCATAAATGGCCTGTATATATTAATAACCTTCGAACGAATTAAAAGCGCACACAAACACACATACACTCACCGACTTCACGCCCATAAAGCCCCTATTATCACACAAACACACACACACACATATATATATAAACTGATTGATGCATGCAAAGCCCCAATAGCAAACTATATACGCGCACAACCACCACACAAAAAAGCATCACATCACCAACAATCGTCTAAGCATAGACTTTTAGGAGTTCATCCCATCAACAGCACATGGTGAGATGAGGGCTACGACTTTTAGGAGCTCATCCCATCAACACCACGTAACCGATATGAGGGTTGCAACCAAGCGTCGAAACTTAGACGATTGGTGGTGAAGCACCACAACCGGGTAAGGTATGATTCATCACCACCAACTCATCGCCGCCAACTCAACTCCGAATGCACCATTGCCAAATAATGTTTGTATAATTTATTAATCTTTCTTTAGTGCACGGAGGTACTGAAGGAAATTAAAAACACTTGGAAGAACCATTGAAAACATAACTAATTATATTTATATATTTTATTTATATAATATAACCTAACCTAACATAACCTTCACCAATTAACATTGGTGATGCTGATGACCGTATATTAAAACTAGTTTTAAGCTTTGACCAATGATCACCATTAGAATATTTACGTGGGATTGCCTACAATTACCACTAATTAAAATCTGAACCTTTTAATCTTTTTTTAACGTAGTAGAATAGAGTTTCTAACAATTTTTAACTTTTTAAAGCTCTAACCTTCAAAAATAAATTTAATTCATTTTTTCAGAAAATGGAGTTCAGTCGGCGGAGTTGAGTTGGCGGCGATGAGTTGGCTGGAGTTGAGTCGGCGGAGTTGAGTTGGCGGCGATGAGTTGATGATGAATCGTCCCATCCCGACCACATCCACCGCTTTACTTACCAGCTCCTCACCAAAAAAGCATCACATCACCAACAATTGTTTAAGTATAGACAAAATTTTAGGAGCTCATCCCATCAACAGCACATGGTGAGATGAATGCTACGACTTTTAGGAGCTCATCCCATCCCAACAAACTTATACGATTGGTGGTGAAACTATTACACAACAACCCACCAATCAACACTTGATAGACCGACAAGGTCTCTAAATACGACCCAATAGACAAAGCTATTAAACATAAACAAATACTTTTATGGAGCCAAGTCAAAAAAAAGGCAACGCCAATAATTTTTCTATTGAGCTTCTGGTGGTTTAAGGAGGCCTATTTGACATTTGGTGGGCGATCTTTTAAACAAAAAATCGAAAAAGATAAACTAAGTTTAATGCAAATACAAATTTTCATCATAATACGCAATTTTATCCTTAAACTATAACATGAAAAGCATTAATATGATTTTTAAAACAAAATAGAAATTAAATTAGCGGTAACTTATTAATTTTTCCTCTTTTATCCAATTATTGTGTTTCAAAAATTTATCTTTAAGACACAATTTTATCCTTAAACTATAACATAAAAAGCATTAATATGATTTTAAAACAAAATAGAAATTAAATTAGGGGTAACTTATTCATTTTTCTTCTTTTCTTTTGGCCAATTATTTTGTTTCAATATAAATTTATCTTTAAAACACCAATATATCTTTAAGCCTTATTACAAAATATATTAATATGATTTTTAAAACAAAATAGGTTCTATTTCGGAGTAACTTATTCAGTTTTCCTCTTTTGGCCAATTAATTTGTTTCAATATAAATTTATCTTTAAGACACAATTTTATCCTTAAACTATAACATAAAAAGCATTAATATGTTTTGATTATGGATGTGTTGGCCCAGGGGATAAAAGATCAATCCCCTTGGTGTATGCTCTTTGCAGACGATATTGTTCTGTGCAGCAACAGGAGAGAAGTAGTAGAAAGAAAATTGGAGGAATGGAGGAGGGCTTTTGAAGACAGAGGGTTGAAAATCAGCAGAAAGAAAACGGAGTACCTGAGGTTCTACGAAAATCAAGACTCAGAAATTAGTTTAGAGGGAGCGAGGTTAAAGAGAGTAAGTAAGTTTACGTACTTGGGATCGACAGTGGCTGAGGACGGTGAGCTGGACACAGAAATAACACACAGAGTGCAATCTGGTTGGAAAAATTGGAAGAAAGTTTCAGGGGTGTTGTGTGACCGAAGAATAGGCGCAAGGGTTAATGGAAAAGTGTATAAGACTGTGGTAAGACCGGCTATGATGTATGGGGCTGAGTCTTGGGCTATAAAGAAAGATCATGAGAAAAGACTAGATGTAACGGAGATGAGAATGCTGAGATGGATGTGCGGAGTGACAAGGTTGGATAGAGTAAGGAATGAAAGGATAAGGGGCACAACAAAGGTTGGAGAAATCTCGAGGAAGATACAAGAAAGTAGACTGAAATGGTATGGACATGTGATGAGAGGGGACGAAGATTATGTGGGTAAGAGAACGATGAATATGGAGGTGCATGGCAGGAGAAAGAGAGGCAGACCGAAGCGAAGGTGGATGGAGAAGGTGAGGGACGATTTGAGGGAGAAGGGTTTGTCGGAGGAAGAAGCCCAGGACCGGGCTGTGTGGAGGAGGCTGGTCAGAAACGCCGACCCCGCATAGAGGCGGGAACGGGCGAAGAGAAAGAAGGAGATGATTTTTAAAACGAAATAGAAATTAAATTAGGAGTAACTTATTAATGTTTCCTCTTTTATCCAATTATTGTGTTTCAATATAAATTTATCTTTAAGACAATTTTATCCTTAAACTATAACATAAAAAGCATTAATATGATTTTAAAACAAAATAGAAATTAAATTAGGGGTAACTTATTAATTTTTCCTCTTTTGGCGAATTATTTTGTTTCAATATGAATTTATCTTTAAGACACCAATATATCTTTAAGCCTTATTACAAAAAATATTAATATGATTTTAAAAACAAAAGAGATTCTGTCTCGGGGTAACTTATTAATTTTTCCTCATTTACTTGCAGCCCTGCCGCGACAATACTGCATTATTTTTTTAATATAATTAAAACCAGCATTCACGATCATATTAAACGTATTTATAAAAAATGGAATTTATGGCATAACTCATATAATTGCACCTTCTGCAATTCAATAATAGGATTTAACATGATTTACTGCATTACATTTATTGTAATTTTAAACCAGCTTTTGGGACATTAAATTAAATTTTCTTCAGTGCAATTCACGAATTAAACACGGCCTTGAGGATTCGAATTCTAATACAGCGTATTGCTACGAAAACATTTAAAAACGTAGAAGATTGAATTCTATCCACACGCCCCAGATTTCACGGGGCAGCCAATCACAGCCCTGTGGGCGGAGCCCAGAACCTCTGTTTGGCCGCTATGCAGGCCTACGCTTCAAATCCCGCCCAAAATTCGCTGATAGCCAATAGGAAGCTAGCGTTTGTATGTTGTGGGTTGGTCACAAGCCCCCTTTATAAAAGGGAGCACTTTCATCTCAGAGCCTCAGTTCATTGATTTTTCTTGTTTAGTGATTTTGAAATACCAACCATGAGCCAACTGTACGACACCCCCGATCTGTTTGAAGCTCAAGATTTTTATGCTCACGCAACGCGTCTAATTTTCAGCGCTGCAGATCGGGATGAACTTTTGTCTACCCAGATTGTTAGGAAAATTGTGACGAAATGCAAGAACCGTTCAATGAAGACGATATTAAAATGTAACTATATTCTGCGGCTCATTCAGTGTTAACTTATAAGTGCTAACCTAGCTTTATTCTGAGTTTTCCTACAAAGAAAAATTAATCCCAGGATTCTTTCTCGTTTATAATAATATAACCTAACCGGGACATAATATATATATATATATATATATATATATATATATCGGCCAGGACTCTTTATCGTTTGTAATAATATTAAAAACTATTAAGAATTGTATACGGCCTCGAGTCCCGTTGCAGGCAGACGATGTCTTTGCACTCGAAAACTGTCAGGATATCTGCTTATGGTTACAATTTGCTGTTAGTCTAACCTAGCTTTATTCAGAATTTTTCCACAACGTAAAAAATTAATCCCATTATGGTTTTAATTATTATCTGTTTCCATCGTGATTATTTCGGCATATATATATATATATATATATTAGTGGTGGACCGAATATCCGCATCCGCATCATTTTTAACATCCGCATCCGCACTTCTGGCTGCGGATGTTATGCGAATATTACCTCTAATAAATTATGCAATTTACAATTAAATTAGCTTATAAAGTAGCTTATAAGGCCCAGTCATGCACATTTCATGTAAAGTATTAATTATTAATGAACAAAGAAATATATAAACCTCAAAATATATATACCTGGTAACACAAAAAATTGAATGAAACATGTTTCATTGAATTTTCTGTGGCTGAAACTCGAGAAAGTTATTATTTTTATCATAATAAAAACATTAATATTAATTTTAATTCTTATGCATTGCCTGCCATAATAGTAATATCACGAAATTTAAACAATTATCATATATTCATAATTATATATTATACTGAGAGATTAACTGAATATCCGCATCCGCATCCGCGGATATTGAAATTAAATATCCACATCCGCATCCGCAGATGTTGAAAACTGACATCCGGTCCACCACTAATATATATATGGTGGAGCTTTAATATTATTTTTCTCGTTAATTCGGTACAGCAGTAGGATTTTTAAATTACCAAAACTTTTAAGAATTACGTCTTTTTATTATATATTTTTTTAATTCGTGGCATTTTCTCTTATTGTAGCGCTTTAGTTTTACTTAACCTTATAGGACCGATGCGGAACTTGATCGTGTTATAGCTACTTTTGATGAAAGGGGAATAAATGATATGGATGTTTCTCCGCACAGCCAACCCAGTGACCTGAATAAAGAAGTCGAGGTATTGGCTTACATTCGGTGCAGCGAGTGCCAGGTCATGGAGGAACTAATGTTAGTATTTTTGAGGTTAAGAACAAAACATTGTATTTTCATTTATTAAATGGTAGAAAACATGTACAAAGCGGAACCAGTGTCCGTTAAATAAGTCTTAATGGCTACATTTTAGAGTTACAAATGTACATACAACTTTACACAATATAGATATACACATTTACACAATGCAGCTGGTGCTAACATATGGGAACCTTTTTTTATCTATCTGCATACATTTTTATCATTTATCTGTTTCGCACAAATCGAGTAATTTAAAAAAAAATTATAAATCCCTTCCCACGTGACATGTGCAGGAGAAATGAAATGCAATGCAAGCCGCACGTTTCGCTATAATATCCTTGAAAACGGTATGGGTTCCATACAATCTCAGGTACATGTATCTGCTCGATTAATTTTACTATAACAGGATCATTCCAGGGCTGAGAGCCGAGTGAATCAAAATAGTACATTCTTTCCCTATTTTTAAAATAGACTGCAAATCAATGAATCCCAACACCCCACAATGTCGGTGTTAACGATAAGGCTATACCAATCTCTTGTACTTGGCAACTTCAATATTTCATTCTTCGCAAACACACTAATAAATTTTCAGCGGGTGAAACGGTCACTTTTTATTACTCTCTGGAGTGTATTCACATCCATTTTAAAAGTCTGTGACCAAGTTCCTGAAAAGATCAACTTCTAATAGTGTCTGTGATTCGAGGTACACAAGTATACTAATAGGCGCGTCCATAGGCTTGGCAAATTCCAACCTGACTGAGATATTCCCACTCTGCTGTTGACTTAAATGCGTATTTGCGCCAGCAGACAAGTCAGGCATAATATTAAATGAACAAATGTTAAATTCTTCGACAAATTCTTTCTGCGTTACACCAAACCCAAGTTCATCACAGGCGCCTGTATTATGAGCCAGACTACTATATGCTCTCGCGCAGAGCAGGAACACAGCGTCTGATGACTAGTCCGTAACAGTGGCGGCTCGTGACCAAAAAATTCTAGGGGTGCTGTCTCTAAGAATGGGTTGAAATAATTACTGAAATAAAAGGATGAGCATTGAGCAATGAATAAAAGTTTCAAAAGTTATTGAAAAAGTTATTCAGTGAGCTCATCCTTATATTGTTCTTGATTATTTCAATTGTAAATAAAAAATTTAGGGGTACTGCAGTTCCGCAGTGCCTACCGACGAGCCGCCACTGGTCCGTAATCATAGTCCCTCCCAAAGCGATGCCATTTACGTATAGAGTAATATTTTTAAGCCCAAAATTCTCTTATTTAAAGGCACTCTTTTTATATTTTCCATTCGTCGAGGCGTGGTCCTGCATTCCAATTAATATCCTTTTAGGTAGAACTTCAAGGGCCACGTTTTCTAGTTGCTTCGAGGCCAACCCGGCGGGCACCGTGTATAGTTTGATCTGTACCCTGTTAATTAGGTATTTTACTGTGGCGTGTATTAAGTCTTTCTCAATTTCTATTTGTTTTGGCGAACTTAATTCATTCGGCGTATAAGCAAATACGTCTCCATGATGTGAATCACAACGTGTTTCGCGCCTTCTTCTCGATCAGACCCCAGATTTATGCAGATCTCAGGAATCGTGCGGGTAAGCTTCAACTTCATATCCACCCCGTTCAAAAGAAGTTTCTCCTGGAATGTAAAATCTGTATGAAGACGTCCAAAACATTCGTATATCTTTTTTTAAGAATTTTTAAATTTATCCTTTATACCATTTTCATCTTTAGTATGGTAATATCCCTCGGCGGTTAAAAAGGTGTCCTTCGCTTCTTTTGAAAAGTTGAGGACATTTTCCAGATAGGCTCGTAGGTGATAATACCCCGTTCCTGCCGAGATGTTAACCTGGTTTGAATACACCTCACACTGGTTGAATATGGAGTGTAAAAGGTTGGTTTCAGGGTAGGCAGAGTAACTATCATCGCAGTCCGTTCCATCAGACTGCGTGGTGAAGAACAATCCGTACCCTGTAGGTGCACCTGAAAAAAATGGTAGGTCCCACCATACCAACCATCGAGGAGTTTTCAGCTAACTTGAATGAGCGCTACTTTGGCCTCTCTTTCGTGGACGTGCTCCTCCCCTCGCGATTTATGGATGCCGATCTTACCGTCGTTATAGATCACAAGCTCATGTTTCCCCTGTGCGTGAAATGCGCAGAGAGCAACGGTGATTGTGACCATACAACCCACCAGCGTAAGATCAGAGGTGTATATACAAGTCCTGAGCTGGCCCTAGTCGTTCGCCATGGGTATAGAATAATGAAGATACATGAAGTGTGGAGGTTTCAGAAGCTACCAAACCTTTTCACACCATATATAAACGCTTTTTTGAAGGATATGGTTGAGGTGTCAGGATATCCGCGAGGGGTTGATACCGAAGATGAAAAAACGGGTTTTATTCAGCGTTACCGTGCCCATGAAGGTATACAGCTTGACCGATCCCAAATTGTTAAGAATCCTGGCAAGCGCTTTAGTGCAAAGTTGTGTCTAAACAGTCTTTGGGGAAAGTTTGCACAGAATACCGGAAAAGGGAATGTCCATTTAGCACAAACTTATAGTGAAGTCTGGGATTATGCCAACGCTCCCAATAAAGAGGTTATGGAGATCGTGAATGTAGGTAATACTCACATAATAAAGTACATCACCGAGCTGGCCACAGATATCTTACGTATTAAAAACGTACCTGTAGCCAGTTTCACAATGGCCTACTCCCGCATCAAACTTTGGGGCCTATTGCACTCTCTTGGAAGGAGGGTGTTCTACGCTGACACAGATAGCATGATATTCACAGCGAAGGAAGGTGAATACATGCCCGCTATTGGGGAGTTCCTCGAAGAGCTAACTGACGAGATCAAGGATGAGTATGATGCTGGTGCATATGCAGACTCGTTTGTGTCAACAGGGCCAAAAACCTATGGGGTATGGGTGAGGGTGTGGGATGATATGAAGTATATCGTCGTTAACTTTGATTCGTTGAAGGAACTAGTGTGCTTGGAAGATGAGGGTGACCAGCTACCCCAACTGAGTGTGGGGACGCACAATTTTCGGGCGCAGAAACTGGGGTGTGTGAAGGAACTTAGGGGCACGAAGGTATGCCGTAACACCTATTGGAAGCGTTACCATGTGCCTGGTACCTATGATACCGTACCCTTTGGCTACCTTAATCCTTGATTGTATTTATATATATATGTATTGATATGTTTATTTATCAGTATATTTGTTTCACTTAAGGATTAATTTTCTCCTTTGCGTGCGTGCGTGTGTATGGGTACAGTAAAAAGCTAAGCTCCGCCCACTGTAAGATCGGCAATGTGAGTCCTGCCACTACCTGAGCATGTCTCTATCCGTGCGTGCTCAGTTGTCCTCTGCATACCCTTGAGCTCAGACGTTTATTCTCTCGCGTAGAAAAAATAGCAATGGCTACCTTTAATATTGCATGTTCAACGCTGATGAAGTGGTATTAGGCAAAGTGCCAAGATGTGGTGGATACTGAAAAACTCCATATTCCCCCCTCCTTTTAAGGCTACATTTAGCTGCGCGAAGGACCAAGATGTTCAAATACTCTACGGGTATTCTGGCGAGGGCATTGTAGGATTTCGTAGTACAAACGATGTATTGAATTATGTTGTAAACCTATCCTTTATAAAGGCTCACATATACCGCGAAGTAGAAGAAGCAACACGTTCAGAAGATAAGCAACGGTTATGGATCTACAGATCTACAGAAGCTAAGGCTAACAAAGACCGTAAGATCCACTCTAAGGTTAGCCCGAGAGAAAGAAGAAAGTAAGGGGTTAAAAGAAGAGAATAAGGGGTTAAGTAAGTAGCAAAACCTATCACTCGTGGGTTAAAATTCATTCAGAAAGAGAGAAAGAAAGACACCATCACCATCCACCGGCCACTGCTGACAAGTCGGAAAAATAGTCGAAGAGAATAGTTCCAGCTTTTGCAGACCAGTCCTCCACTCCATAGGGAGGTAGAGGATGCAGCCCACTCTGCCGGAAAGGGGTGAAAAATGAAAAGAAGTAAAATAAGAACGCATTACAAACCATGCAACACATTCTTAACTAAAAGAACATCACATTCTTAACTCAAAGCAACACATACTTCCTGCGGTTACAGACCGGTCCTCTACTCCATAGGGAGGTAGAGGACGGAGCCCACTCTGCCGGAAAGGGGTGGAAGATGAAAAGAAGTAAAATAAGAACGCATTACAAACCATGCAACACATTCTTTACTCAAACACTATCATACCATGCAAACTACAGACATGCAATGAAGAGAGTTACAGACATGTAAATAAGGAGAAAGAGAGAGAGAGAAAAAGTTATAAAGAATAACAAAAAGTGGGTTAGTTTACGCTATGAGCTACATCTAAGTTCGTGTTAGTCTAATTTTTTTTTTGCTGGCATCACACGCTGGCATGTCACAAGCTGGCATTATCGTCAACAGACTCATCCTCGATCACCACCCCTAGAGCTCCTGTTGCTAATGGTTTTATTATATTAAACAACGTTAATAATTCTAACGAGGGAGAGGGAAAAGGGGGCGGTTCGGAGAGAAAAGGGGGCAGTTCGAAGGGAAAAGGGGGCGGCTCTGAGGGAAAAGGGGCATTGTTTTATTATTATATTAAACAAAGTTAATATTTTTAAAATGCCTATCTAAACGGTTCTTAAACATATTAACGCTGGTAGAGTTCACGACGGGAGCAGGAAGATTATTCCATTTATCAATTACTTTAAACGTAAAGAAGTTTTTAGCGAAATTAGTAATGAAACGTCTGCCACGCAACTTAAATCCGTTATTACGAGTATCGCTATTATCGAAAGTGAATAGTTTATCAAAATTTACGTTATCGATGTTATTAACGATTTTAAAAACTTCAATAAACTCCCCCCCTTAATCTCCTAGTTTCGAGTGAATGCAAGTCTAACTCTTTAATCTTATCTTTATAAGGCTTGTTGCGCAATGACAGAATTAGTTTCGTGGCACGACGCTGAACCCTTTCTAACCTATCAATATCCTCACGCAAATACGGGCACCAAAACTGAACGGCATATTCTAAATGTGGCCTGACTACGGACTTGTAAAGGGCAATATAATATCCTTCGATTTAAATTTGAAATCACGCGCTATGAAGCCTAACATCCTATTAGCTTTAGCGCAAGACTTCAGGCACTGGTTCCTAACTTTTAAATCCTTAGATACGCGTACGCCTAAATCTACTTCGTCAATACTCGCTAACTCTCTATCATCCATCGTGTACGTGTAATTATTGTTACGAGAACCTAGATGCAAAACTTTACATTTGTCTACGTTAAATTGCATCTGCCACTTATCCGTCCACTCCATAATCCTATTTACATCGTCTTGGAGCCTATTTCTATCGTCTTCGTTAACAACCTTACCGCCTATTTTAGTATCGTCCGCGAATTTTGACACGTTACTAGTTAAACCTACATCTATGTCGTTAATGTAAATTACGAATAGAAATAGGCCTAACACTGAACCCTGTGGGACACCGCTACCTACATCAAACCACCCAGATTCACTACCATTAACAACGACCCTCTGTCTCCTAGCACGAAGCCATTCCTCTAACCAGTTAGCTACCTGACCGCGTATACCGTGCGCTTTTACCTTCGCAATTAGTTTTCTATGCGGAACTGTATCGAACGCTTTTTTAAAATCTAAATAAATAACGTCAGCCGCTCTATACCTATCGTATTCGCGCACTATTTCGTTATAAAATTCTAACAAATTAGTTAAACAAGATCTATGGCGTCGAAACCCATGCTGACTACTATTAATCAAATCGCGACTTTCTAAGTGTTCGATGATACGATCCTTAACGACGGATTCCAAAAGTTTACCGACAATTGACGTTAACCCTTTAAAGCCTACTGGGTCGAATACGTACAGTTTCAAATACACGCATTTAAACTTAACCCTACAAAAAAGTTTGGCTTTAAAGGGTTAAGCTAATCGACCTATAATTGCTAACTACTGTGCGGTCGCCTTTTTTAAAAATGGGCGTGACGTTAGCTAATTTGAAGTCTTCAGGAATAATCCCCGTTTCCAGTGACTGATTAAAAATCTTCGTTATGGGGCCTACGACAACGTCTTTCAAATCTTTCATATGTCTAGGATAAAACGCGTCAGGGCCTGGAGCCTTGCTAACTTTTAACTTATCGATCATTAAGACTGTTTTGCATGGTTTGTAAGCGTTCTTATTTTACTTCTTTTCATCTTTCACCCCTTTCCTATTCTCTCCGACTATTTTTCTGACTTGTCGGTAGTGGCCGGCGGATGATGATGGTGAGTCTTTTTTCTCTTTTTCTGAATGAATGTTAACCCACGAGTGATAGGTGTTGCTACTTGCTTAACCCCTTATTCTCTTCTCTTAACCTACTACTCTTTTCTTTCTCTCGGGCTGACCTTACAGTGGCTCTTAGGGTCTTTGTTAGCCTTAGCTTCTGTAGATCTGTAGATTAACCTTAGAGTGGATCTTAGTAACCTTAGCGTGGATCTTAGGGTCTTTATTAGCCTTAGCTTCTGTAGATCTGTAAATTATCATCATTATCTCTCTCTCTCTTTTTATGAATGAATATTAACCCACAAATCATAGGTTTTGCTATTTACTTAACCCCTTATTCTCTTCTTTTAACTCCCTATTCTCTTCTTTTAACCCCCTACTCTCTTCTTTCTCTCGGACTAACCTTATAGTGGATCTTAGGGTCTTCGTTAGCCTTTGTTTCTGTAGATCTGTAGATATAATGCGCAATCTCACCCTCGTAAAAGTTATTTCATCCAAAATAGTCTCACTGCTAAATGGAACGATATCGTCCACATCGGAGACATTACTGACGTCTTCTACGGTAAAAACTGTCGCAAAAAAGGTATTAAAAATACCCGCCATCGCCTGAGCATCAGAAGCCAAAGCGCCATTAGCGTCCAAGAGAGGGCCTATATTATCCTTTATAGGCTTACGATTATTCACGTAATCGAAAAACTTTTTTGGGTTATGTTTACTATCCGCAGCTATAAGGATCTCTAAATTACGCTTAGCATTCCTAACTGATCTTTTAACCTGACGTCTAAGCTCGATATATCTATTAGCGTTAGCTACCGTGCCATTGCGCTTATTAAGTCAATACGCTCTGTTACGCTCGTTTATGAACTCGCCTATTTCCCTAGTCCACCATTTGGGCCTACCATGATTTTTAGCACGCTTGGGCTTACGAGGAATAAACTCCCTTTCGATATTCAAGAAACTATCTTTAAATGCCTCCCAATACAAATTTGCTTCATTACCCATAAATAAGTCACTCCAGTCCAATACACTCATCCTATCCGCAAAACTATCAAAATTGGCCCTACGAAAATCAGGGACTACTATTACGTTACTATCCTTAGTGTTTTCTATCAATAACTTAAACCTAAGAATTTGATGATCACAACATCCTAAACTCTCGCCTACTTCTAAACCTTCGACAATGTTTTCGCCTTTCGTCATCATCATGTCTAAAATATTATCACCTCGCGTTGGTTCGGTAAACATCTGTCGTAAAAAAATTATATTCCATGAACTCAATCAATTTCAAACCCTCAACGTTACCAGTAAAAGTCTCGTAGTTGACGTTAGGACGGTTAAAGTTTCCGACAACTATATTATCCCGATTATTAATAAAGTTACTAAGTAGTATGTAAAATCTAGTATCGGTATCGAGGGACTGAACGGGAGGTCTATAAACAACAACAAAATTGAAACTAAGACTACGCGCCCTAACTTCAACGCATATCGCATTAATTGCTGCCGGAAAATCTATCTTAACCTCGATAGCCGTAAGGGAATTACGAATGTACAGCAAAACGCCGCCACCAATCCTATGTAACCTATCATTTCAAGTATTTCAAGTTCCCCCAACAAGTCCCGAGTCACGGTATTTAACCACGTTTCAGTGACAGCAACTATATTGTAGTTGCCGGAATAAATTATCGCCTTAAATTCGTTTAATTTATTTCTAATACTATGCGCGTACAATAAAAGACGTTTAAGTTATTTTTTATCACGGGTCTGCGTTTTAAACTATTTGTCACGTCGGGCCCGCGTTCCCTTGACCCACAACGTTTAAAGAAGGCTTCGACCTATACAGCTTTCGAACGTTTTCGTCACCTAACCTACCTAGCCTAGCATTACTTATTTCATTAAAATGCACCCCCATCTTTTATAAAAAGGCTAGGATCACTGAAATTTGACCACAGCTTTACGAAGGGTACATTTTCCTCAGCACAAATCTCTTCTAGTCTAGTATTCAAAAATATCGTTTTAGACGTAATCCTAAGACCCAAACCGTGCCTAGGGTTAATACCTAGAACTAAAGACCTATTTAACTCGCCTTTAGGGACCTAATTAACCCCCTATATCCCTCTAAAAGGTCAGGCACTGTCGTATCGGGCCCATACGAGTCTTTGCCCCCTACTACCATCGTCACCAACATCGAGTGACGGGAGGCAACGTCAATCCTATCCACTTCGTCTCTAACTCTGTCAAACTCGGACCCTGGGAAACAGACCCTCCTCCTCTTGGTTGGATGCCGTTCAACGAACTCTGTGTCCATATGGCGCACTAAAGAGTCCCCAATTAAAATAGTTTCCCCCTCATTCACGTCCCTTTCCAATTGGGCGAAAGGGTTCGAAACCTCGATAGGGGGGGAATCCTATCACTTAACGTACGCGGCCTAGCTCCACCCTTAACTTCTCTAAATCCCTCCCCATCTACTAATCTCGGACGAACCTTAACCTCTTCCTCAACTCTATCTAACCTTCCCGATAAAGTACCTAAACTAGAAACTAGGTTACGCACCTCACTTTTCAAATTACTAACGTCTTCAACGTTAGTATTGGTTCGGCAAGTCTTTCCGTGACCTCACGTACACTGCGTTTTATGACAACTATTTCCTCCCTTAATTCGCAAAAAAACAAACCGATCTCTCGGTAATCGCCATAGGACCGCCGTCATAGTCCTTAAAATCCGTATACCACCGATTCACCCCACACCAACACACGACGCTTTCTGCGACGGCATCACATAAGTTAAATTAGTTTATAACTGTCACAAGTTTAAGTTAATTAAGCCGGCACGCGATGAAAACTTCTAAATCACTAAAAACCACTTATATTCAAGTACTTAACTATATAATATAAACGCAAGTATACAAAATTCGGAACTTACCAAAAGTAAGGTTATTGGCAATATCCAAAAGCAGAAGCAATATCAGAGAGCTCAGGAAATGCGTCCGCTCAGTACGAAATCTGGCTGACAACTCGTGAGGATAGTGAGTCTTGTTCATGAGTGGTGTGACAAGCGATATTATATCATGTTACACCATACCGACTACTCGTACCTTACGGTTGAGAATGTAAATCTTGTCATCATGGAGAATCTTAAGTATTTTTACCACTATATTAATATATATCATGACGAGGTTTGTAGTGAGGTTGTGGCTAATGGGCTGTGTGAGTTTTTAACAGACTTTAGAGACGAGTATCGCTTGTTAAAGAAAAAGGATAAACATGGGCATATGTTTCTCTCAAATAGTGCACCGGATTGTGAAGATGTTTAGTTTGTGGAAATGAACGTCTGGTGAGTGATAAAACATTAAAGCCGGTATTCTTTCATGTAGCGGAAAATTCTGTTTGTCCAAGGGCACAAGTGTTCGAGCAAGCTTGTACACGCTTCAGCAGGTTATGGTGTGACTCGCTCGCCCCCAGCGAGCCGCCCACCCGTGTACCTCACGAAACACACGAGTTCGAACAAACCCGTACACGTTTCACCAGCGTGACTCACTCCACCCGTCGAGCCGATCCGTCCACCTGTGGCTCATAGTCATCTCAGAGCTTGAACCGTGTGGACGTGCGAATACGATGGAACTTCCTTTGAGAAGCTTTCTCAACGCCTCGTACGATGTCTCCGTGACAAAGTAATTGCGCGTGTTTAGGCGTGAAACCGGCACCATTAACTATGTACTTGAAACGATTTGCAGGCAAGCAAACTCTGATAAACGTAATGTTATTTATTTACGTGTTGAGGAGATGAATAGAGTCTTCGTGATAGTTGAGAAGTGGGGAGAGGACCGTTATAAAATACCTGCAGTTGTAGGTACAAGAGAGCAGATTAGTGACGCCCCCTCATATGCCGTTGTTTGCACGTTGTGTATAAATAACGAACAGCCATGCATTGATATACGACTGATGTGGAAGAATGCATCTGATAATAACGTTCTTGTCCCTACGCGAAACCGTTTCATCCTCAAGAATGTTTGAAATCGTCGGATTCCGCAAGGTGAAGCCTATATTAGACCCTTGTGTTACGGATATGATTTATTTTGACCCGGTTCTTGAATACGCATAACCGCTCTGCTCGACGGATTTATCGAATGTAGGAATGAACAAGGCGAAAATGGTCTAGAGCTGGATGCATATTTAAAAGGTTTAATTTCTTCGAAATATCCTGCTTTGGTACAAAGCACTTGAGCGGTACAGGGCAGAGCTTGCCTACACTGTTCACCCTGAAGAGCTGTACCTCTATATAATGAGCAGCTGTCGTTACGACTTGGAAGATTATTTCAATTGCCGCTATGCAGTGTGAAGAAGAGTTCACGATTGAAAAGCTCGGGACGGTAAGAAAAACCCCTCGATTGGAAAGGAGTGTTTATAAACTTGTATTTAATAATGATGTTGAGGTTAACGATGACCTCTTTGTGCGTGCTTTTGATTGTATTCTGTCCGTGTTTAAAGATAACTTGCCAACCGAATGTAAAGTAGGCACAAAAATAGTATTGAACGATATGAAAGCCATTTATGTCGAGTATAGGCATCCGTATAATTTAAACGGTGAAGTGTTGCTTGAACGGTTTTACCGCGTAGTACAAAGTAATAACGATGTGAATGTAGACTCGATTGCGTGTGAGTTTAGCGTTTTGCACCGTAGAACATAAATGATGTATATTTAATTATTTAATTGTATGTGTGTATATATATTTCCTGTACTAATATGCAATTGATTATACGTTTCGTATATTATTATTTTTAATTATTTAATATACCCCGTAGAACATAAAGGATGTATATTTATTTTATTAATTATATATATATATATATATTATATATATATATATATATATATATATATATATTTCCTGTACTAATATGCATTTGATTATACGTTTCGTATGTTATTATTTTCAATATATTTAATTATTTAATATAATTGTGTATATATATATTTTTCCTGTGCTAATATATTGATAATACACCGTTTTGTATACTGTATTATTGATTATATATTTCTCGTTCGTGTTTCTTATGCTATTATTATTTTTTTGTCATATATATATTCCATTGTATATTTATTATATATTCATCGTCCCTATGCTATTATTATTTTTGATCATATATATTCCATTGTATATTTATTTTCTATATACTTCCATTAATTCGCCTAAATAAACAGAATCATGTAATGGAGTTTTATTTAATTCTTTTGGTTGTAGACGGTATTTAATTATATCAATTGGCTCGTTTCTAAAGCGGATTTCTAAACCAGAATATATGCATTAATTAAATAAATAGCGCTATCTGGCAGCTCAACCTGTGCACCTGAACAAGCCATTTACGCCTTCTAAGTCAACTGGCGGATTAAGCCAGAATATATGCTTAAATTAAATAAATAGCGCAATCTGGCAACTCAGCCAACTGGCGGGTTAAGTCAGAATATATGCTTTAATTAAATAAATAGCGCAAACTGGCAACTCACCAGATACGCTAACTGCCGGATTAAGCCAGAATATATGCTTTAATTAAATAAATAGCACACAGTAGCAACTCAGCCTTCAAAGCCAACTGGCTGATTAAGCCAGAATATATGCTTTAAATAAATAGCGCAATCTGGCAATTCAGCCAGATAAGCGAACTGGCTGATTAAACCAGATGGCTGATTAGGAATATATTAAGACAACGGCCGCTCGGCTGAATTCTTAATATGCGCTTTGCTCCTGCCAGACGAACACCTCTCCTTCTCTCTCTCCTTCTCTCTCTTTCTCTTGGGGGATAACTCCACCTCCAAGTTGCATAACCCCTTGTTTCTCTTGCAACATTCCCCACCCCCTTTGTTGCATAACATCTTGCAACATCCCCCCTTGTGCATATAAACTTGCAACATCCCCTTGTTGTATGGCACTTGCAACATTGATCAACATTTGCAATTGCATTGCACTCTCCTATTTTGAGACCATCCTACTCAGCCTATCATTAATTAAATTTCCACTCTTTTCAACTAGTTTGTTAAAGTTATGAATGAAGGACAACTTGTGAATTGTGTAAATAATGTTATATAGGTTACTTTGGTAATTCAGGCAAACTATTCAAACTACAATATGTACAAAATCCTGTCAGAGCTTCCTGCTTCAAGATTTTAAAATATAAGATTCAGCCCCCTGACTCGAATGTAGTACAAAAATTTGTGTATGGTACGTTGATGAATGGACTGTTGCTTGGAAAAGTTATAAAATGCAGCTAATATTTAAGAACATTTGGATAGTTTTAATCTTATTTCAAGTTCACAACATGGATTTAGACTAAGAAGGGTTTTTAGATTTTGAATTTTTGTATCTGATCAGGTAGATGATGGGCATAATCTAGCCTACATATTATTTATTTGGAATTTATTAAGACACTTGACAAGGTTTCACATAATTCCAAACCATCCTTAGTGATAAAATCCTTCTTATTAAAATTATTGGATCACCTGAAGATCAGGGCCCCCAGCCTTCGTTAGTTAACCTAACCAATCGTCAAGAGCATATAGTTGACCTAACGACTGGTTAGGTTAAGTCGTGATATTTTCGTTAGTTAGCCTTATAAGGCTAACTAACGAAGGCTGGGGGCCCTGATCTTCAGGTGATCCAAATTATTCTCCAAACCTATGAACTCATCTCTTTGAAACAAAATGTTTTATTTTATTATTTAAGGTTAAAATCCTACTTGTAAACTTCTGTATTTTATCTTTTTTATAAAATTTTCATCCACTTCTCTGTACCAATATTTAATTTCTTCTAAATTTCTATTTAACTTAAACCTCTCATCTTCGTGGTTACTTTCCAAATCAATTATACATTATGTACAGTAAGTTTATTTCAGCTCTCAGACAACTTCACTATCTCACAGGGATACGTTGTGTATTGTGAGAGGTTCAATATTCTTATTTTTATAGCTAGATGATTCAGGACTGTTAAGTAAAATATCTAAAATTTACAAATGCTACAAAAGTAGGCTACATAATCATTCCCAATAATTTATATCTGTTCCATGGATACAAGTAAGAAAAAATATTGTTATTAAAGAATTTTTGTATCTTTCCATGTAAAAAGGGTCAATCCCAGAATAGGCACCTGATGTACCTCAATCCCAGATGAAGCACCTGCGTTCAACCTCAATCCCAGAATAGGCACCTTGCAAGGAATTAAATAAAAAAAACCTGATGATTACAAAATTTATTGTTTATACAAAGTTTATTACAAATGTAATAAAGGCAAAGTTATAAAAGGTTTAAAGTGGTTTAGTGAATAAAGAAATTTTTTAGATATTATAAATTCCTACAATATGAGCCCGAATGTTTCTGAATCCATCTGAAGCAAATCTATCTTGCCACATAAATTGGTATAGATATAGGTTAGGTTAGGTTAGGTTAGGTTAGAGTTGATTTTTTCAAATATTGATAAAAACAATGAAATTATATCTCTAAAAACTGTTTCTATTTTTTTCGGTGCTACTGTAGTATGCGGTCTACCTACGATTGGTTAGGTTTAATCATGATATTTTCGTTAAAACTAACGAAAATATCATGACTAAACCTAACCAATCGTCAAGGGCGATTGACAATGGGATGTAAACAAACAATTAGTAAACAAGATAAGAAGCTATAATTAAATGGTAGACCGCCGAATCGTAGGTAGACCGCATACTACAGTAGCACCTTTTTTTCTCCTCAATCCCAGATTAAGCACCTGTGTTTTGCCTCAATCCCAGATTAAGCACCTAAAAATGATTTCAGGTGCCTATTCTGGGATTGATCCGGTAAAAAAAATAATAATTAAAAGATGCTCTGGTGAGAAGGCCTGTCAGTAAGAATCCACGAGATTTTTGGGAAGAATTAAAATTATTAGATAATAGTAGTGTCTCTCCCTACTAACCTTGGTATCAAAAAGAAATATAGTACTGATATGTGTGTATATATTTTTTTTGCAGGAAGGAGGGGCCAAGGGCAAATGTCCCACAAAAGTGGCCCTCCCATAGAAGAAGAAGAGCCAAAATCAAGGGCCGGGGTTTTCGAAATGCCTAAACACTCTGCTCTACGTTTGAAAGATGGGAGGTCATAGACAGGAGGAAAGATGGATTGAAGAAGATTGTTAGATTGTTCCAGAGTTGACCGGTTGAGTAGATGAAAGATTGAAAATACCGATTAACCCCTGCATTAGATAGTTGGACAGAAAAGGAATGTGTAGAAAGTCTGGTACTGCGTGCTCTCCTTAAAGGAGGAGGCATGCAGTTAGAGAGTTCAGAAGAGCAATGTCCGTTATGATAGCGATAGTAAAGAGAGAGTGAGGCAACATTGCGGCGAAGAGAGAGAGATTGAAGACAATCAGTAAGAGGGGAGGAATTGATGAGATGAAAAGCCTTTGATTCCACCCAGTCAAGTACGGCTGTGTGGGTTGAAACATCCTCACACATGAGAAGCATACTCCATACAGGGGCGAACAAGACCCCTGTACAGAGACAGCAAGTGAAAATGAGTGGGGGTGAAGAAACCGCGGAGCCGGTACAGCACACCTAACCTTTTAGAAGTTGTTTAAGAAAGAGAGTATATGTGATCTTTCCAGCAAAGATCACGATAATAGGAAGCGCCAAGAATGTTAAGAAAAGAGGAAGGATTGAGTTGTATGTTGATGAATGTAAGGGGATAGTCGTGTGGAAGATTGTGACGAGTAGACAGATAGAGGAACTGAGTTTTTGAGGCATTGAAAGCCGCAAGGTTTTCCCTGACCCAATCTGAGAATGCAGAAAGATCAAAGGTCAGGTTCTCGGAGTGGAATCACCGGCCTAGGAGCGAATAGGACAGGAAGTGCGAATTAAAAGATATTAATAAATAAAAGGAAGAGAGTAGGTGAGCGGGCAAAACCCTGAGGAAAACCAATGCTAATAGTTTTAGGAGAAGAACAGTGGCCATCTCCAAGGATGACTAAGAGTCAGAAAGATATGAAGAAGATCAACATACTGACGATCTGAAAGAAGATTGTGAGAAGAAAGGTGTTTAAGAATCTTCCTATTAAGAATAGATTCAAAAACTTTGGAAGGGCAAGAAATCAAAGCAATTTTTTTTTATGCAGGAAGGAGGGGCCAAGGAGGCGCCCGTCCCATAAAAGAAGAAGAGAGCCAACATCAAGGTCTGGGGTTTTCGAGATGCCTAGACATTCTGCGTTTGAAAGATGGGAGGTCATAGCCAGGAGGAAAGATGGATTGAGGAAGATTGTTCCACAGTTGACCGGTTGAGTAGATGAAAGCCTGGAAATACCGATTAACCCTTACATTAGATAGTTGGACAGAAAAGGAATGAGAAAGTGTAGAAAGCCTGGTACTGTGTGCTCTCCTTAAAAGAGGAAGCATGCAGTTAGAGAGTTCAGAAGAGCAATGTCTGTTATGACAGCGATAGTAAAGAGAGAGTGAGGCAACACTGCGGCGAAGAGAGAGAGATTGAAGACAATCAGTAAGAGGTGGGGAATTGATAAGACGAAAAGCCTTTGATTCCACCCAGTCAAGTACGGCTCTGTGGGTTGACCCCCCCATTGGGGGGTTGAACCGACCCATTGGACGACAGTTGGAGGGTTGAGAGCGGTCGCCCTTCTTTGGGATAGGCTGAATGAAAGCTAACTTCCAGCAGGAAGGAAAAATACCAGATGTTATAATGTTATAATGTTTCTGACCAACAAAGACCCTAGGATCCACTCATGGCTGGTCTACCTAACTGTGTTCGTAATTGTGTATTGTGCATGTTCTCCGTGGTGGCGGAGGGAACCTACAATTTTACGTGGGTTCCGAACCACAAAGCCTTAATTTTACTACCTTAAACTATACCCAATCTATCAACAGATGCGTCTAATCGATTTTGAAACATGTTTATAGACGTGCTACTAATTACTTCTACCGCAAACTATTCCATCTATTTACTATTCTATGCGTAAAAAGGGTTTTGGCAACTGCAGTCTCGAACCTTCTACTTCTCAACTTACACCCGTTATTTCTAGTCCTATCATATTGAGATATTTCGAAAAAGCTATCTCTATCTACGTTATCGAACCCATTCATAAGTTTGAAAACCTGGATTAGATCTCCCCTTAGCCTCCTAGTCTCGAGTGTAGTCAATTTTAACTCCTTAAGCCTATCCTCGTACGACTTCGACCTAAGCGACGGAATCATCTTAGTTGCTCGTCTTTGAACTCTTTCGAGTTTGTCTATATCTTTTCGCATAAGCGGATTCCACAATTGGATCGCGTACTCCAAATGGGGTCTAACTAATGATTTATAAAGAGGAACTATAATATCGGGCGATTTGTACACAAAATTCCAAGCTATAAAACCTAACACTTTGTTCGCTTTATTGACCGCTGCTGTACTTTGTTTCGCTACTTTTAAATCACCAGTGACTATAACTCCGAAATCTTTTTCCTGCTCTACGCTTGCCAACTCTTTCCCTGACATACTATACGCAAAATTACCATTAAGCGAACCTATATGTAAAATTTTGCACTTATCGACGTTAAATCTCACTTTCCATGTGACTGACCAATCAACGATTTTATGCAGATCTTCCTGAATTTTACCTCTATCTTCGTCATTAATCGCCCTACCACCCAGCTTCGTGTCATCCGCAAACTTTGAAACTGTACTGACTAGGCCGACATCTAAATCGTTAATATATATAAGAAAAAGCAAGGGGCCCAATACAGAACCCTGAGGAACGCTGTCGCTACATTAGCCCAAGACGACTCCCTCCATCAACGACCACCCTCTGTTTCCTACCTCGCAACCACTTCTATCCAATTTATTACTACAACCCTGATTCATGCGCCTAGTTTTTTCAATGAGTCTTTTGTGCGTACGGTGTCAAACGCCATTTGAAAATCTAAATACACTACATTAACCGCCTGATGACTATCGTAAACTTCAACCACGCTTTGAAAAAATTCTGAAAAGATTAGTTAAGCAAGATTTGTTTCGCCTAAAACCGTGCTGCGTATTTCTAACCAAGTTACGCAATTCTAAGTGTTCACTATACGATCCCTAATTATTGATTCCAGTAGCTTACCTACAACAGACGTTAAACTGATTGGCCTATAATTTCCCACCGCAACTCTATCGCCTTTCTTAAAGATAGGTGTTACATTTGCTAACTTGAAATTATCTGGTAGGCACACCTCAGAAATAGACGCATTGAAAATCTTTGTTAGCGGCACAACAATGTTTTCTTTTAATTCTTTTAGTTGTATGGATATATGGAATCCGGCCCCGGTGATTTACACATTTTCATTTTATCAATATAGCGCCTTACCTCCCCTTCACTAACCACAATATTATCCAAAATATTACCATTATCAAAAGGTATTGTATTATGTCTATGACCGTAGGGATATTCGTTACATCTTATATAGTAAAAACTGACGTAAAAAATTCGTTTAGCAAGGTAGCCATTTGCTTGTTTTCAGAAACTAGCTCTCCGTTAACATTTTTGAACGGCCCCAAGCACTTTTTATTGGATTTCTATTGTCGATATATTGAAAGAATCGCTTGGGGTTTTCTTTACCGTCACGAGCTATGGAGATTTGAAATTCGCGTTTCGACTTTTTTATTACACTTTTCGCTTCATGTCTTAGGGATATGTAGTTGTTTCGTAACCACAAATTGTCTTTATCGCACTTATGTAGCCTATAAGCCCTATCTCTACTCTTTATAATGTCTCCTACTCTAGAAGTAAACCACAAGGGCTTGTTGTTTACGTTCGCACGCTTAATTTTGTATGGTACACATTCCTCATTTATAGTCCTAAATACACTTTCAAACGATTCCCACATTAGTTTTGCGTTGGAGATCCCCAATACGTTTTCCCAATTGACGTGTGACAATTCATTTATAAATTTAGAAAAGTCTGCGTGCTGGAAGTTAGGAATTTTAGTCGAGTATGTTGGTTTCGAGTGACTTACTGAGAGGTCAAACTCTACCATATTTTGATCACTATTGCTTAACGGTTCTATTACTTGAAGATCCGTGATTAGCATATCGTCCGTAGTTATTACTAAATCTAAAATACTGTCCAACCTCGTAGGTTCCCCAACTTTTTGAATAAGAAAGCTATCCTCGAGAAAATTAACTAAACGATTACCTTCCGCGTCTCCCTGCATTGTATCGTAATTCACGTTGGCGCAATTAAAGTCACCTATAACTAAGGCCTGCTCACTACCTATTATTCTCTTTAGTTCACAATATAATGCTTCGTCTGTATCAGCTGTTTGATTAGGGGGCCTATATATAACCGCAACAAGAAGTTTGAAATCGTTCAATTTAAGTTCTGCTGTAGTAGAATATATCGGTTCTGGAATTGTGTGCTTTACTTCTATAACGTTTGCAATATTATCTTTAATATTCAACATAACACCGCCTCCTCGGCTATCTATTCTGTTTTTAACGAAAAGTCTATAACCTCTAATTTGATACTCCCCTACAAAGTCACGTGTTTCAGTGCTAAGCCACAATTCATTTATCGTAAATAAATCACAGTCTTTACAAGCAATTAAAGAAAAAAATTCGTTTATTTTATTTCGTAGGTTACGAGCATTTAACCCTTTACTGCCCCAAAGGACAAATTTCTAACCTTTCAAATACACCCATTCATTACTTAACCCTACAAAATATTTAGGCAGTAAAGGGTTAAGGATAGAAGCATCAAATTGTTTGTAATGGCGACACCTTCACAAGCGCAGGGGAAATTTGTGGAAATTACGCTGGGACCGTTCGAGTTACGGCAGCCTGAAAAGAAGAGAGTATTATGAAATAGTCTTCCTAAACGCGCAGCTCCAACGTCATTAAGATGAAGGCCATCTCCGAGGAACAAGTCTCTCCTGCCGTAGAAACTGTTCAAAAAATTCGCAAAATGCACTCCTTCCTGTTGGCAAAGAGACTTTAGGTTATTGTTGATATAGGTCGCCTTGCTGTAGAAATCACTACGTTGGATAATTAATTCGAGGAAGTATACCTGTTAAAACAATCTTATTAGTTTTTTCCTTTAGTCGCTCTAGTAAATCCCTGTACCTAGCCAGCAGCTCTTCCGATCTAGAATTTAAAACGTTATTAGTACCGACATGAATAACATACGTTGTGTTCTCAGAGGTTCCACCTGTAAAATGGTCAACACTATTAGTTATATCCTCCACCCTTGCACTACGGTAGCAGTAACGGTGCCTACGACGAGGGTTTCTCCCACAGAATTCCTCGAGCTGCCCTCGAACAATGGAATCGCCAACGAGTCGTATTTCAGGTTCATCAGCACCTTCGAAACCTAGGGGAAGAGAGAGGGCTATTAGTATTATTTATATTATTAGTAGAAACTGAGGCAGGAGGTGTCGTAACTGGAGTCTCAAGGGATTCTAATTTTACCGTCAGGAGCATCACGCTTTCTTCAAGCCTCACTCTGGCCTCCCTCTCACGTTCTAACTCGTTCCTCAGGACTTTCATGCTGGAGCACCACCTGCAAACTAACTGTTCATTATTATTAGCCATTGTAAACGCGTAAGCGGAAATTTTCCTTCACAGCGACTGCAAGTACTTGATAGGGGTGCCATGCTCTTAATTAATTAAAAAACAAAAACAAAACACGAGCGTTTGGAAATTAATAAATCACAACGTAGGTCTACCGCGTGCTTATTGTGCCGTCACCTGCCCAAACCGGCAAAAATGTTCTTGAAACGCAGAAACAGGTACGTGTAACACAAATTTATACTAAATGAATATATACTTAATTAAACTACCGACGAAAGATCTGTAAAAGAAAAGTATTAATAAAACTTATCTGTCCGCTATTCGACCGACTTTTTTTCTTTCCGTTTTTTCTTTTTCGTGGGTGACCACACTCTACTTTATCCCCCGTAGGAAGGGAAAATGAACCTTGTGAAACCTCGTTTTCTGATAGATTTGAAAAACAAAACAGGCAAACAAGGGAATTTCAACCTTATGAAACCTCGTTTAGTAATAGATTCGAAAAACAAACAAGGCAAACAAGGGAATTTCAACCTTATGAAACCTTGTTTAGTAATAGATTCGGAAAACAAACAAGGCAAGCCACGTGCACTAGTCTTGGTTTAATCAAATAATATAGTAATGAATAAAGTCAATAAATGAAATATATTCGTTAATGAATGATTAGTAACACGAAGTAATTTAGTTAAGAATGCACCAAACACTAATTTTCTTAAAGACACGTCAACGAAAACCACTTATTCAATGGGTAACACTGGACAGTCGATAAAACACGTCTGTTCACAAGGAAAGACTGATCACTTCTGAGAGACAAAGACACGAAAGATAAATTTTTAATGTGTTCGTTCCTCTATAACCAGAAATTTAACATCAAATAAAACTTATGTGAAAGATAGAGAGAAGCCCACACATGAGAAGCATACTCCATACAGGGGCGAACAAGACCCCTGTACAGAGACAGCAAGTGAGTGGGGCTGAAGAAACCGCGGAGCCAGTACAGCACACCTAACCTCTTAGAAGCTGTTTTAGAAAGAGAGTACGTGTGATCTTTTCAGGAAAGATCACGATAAAGGGAAACGCCAATAAGGTTAAGAAGAGAGGAAGGATTGAGTTGTATGTTGTTTAATGTAAGGAGATAGTCGTGTGGAAGATTGTAACGAGTAGACAGATGGAGGAACTGGGTTCTGAGGCATTGAAAGCCGCAAGGTTTTCCATGACTCAATCAGAGATAGCAGAAAGATCAGAGGTCAGGTTCTCAGAGTGAAATCACCTGCGTAGGAGCGAATAAGACAGGAAGTGCGAATTAAAAGATCATTAATAAATAAAAGGAAGAGAGTGGGTGAGCGGGCAGAACCCTGAGGAACACCAATGCTAATAGTTTAAGGAGAAGAACAGTAGCCATCTACAACTGCAGCTATAGTTCGGCCAGAAAGGAAATTAGAGATGAAGGCACAGATAGAAGGGTAGAAACCGAAGGAGGGACATTTTGACAATTAAAGATTTGTGCCAGACTCTATCAATAGCTTTGATATGTGTGGCGCAATATCTGAAGTTTCACCGAAATCCCGAAAGGAGGATAACCAAGAGTCAGAAAGATATGCAAGAAAATCACCAGTAGTGCGTCCCTTGTGGAATCCATAGTGACGATCTGAAAGAAAATTGTGAGAAGAAAGTTGTTTAAGAATCTTCGTATTAAGGATAGATTCAAAATCTTTGGAAGGGCATGAAATCAGAGCAATTTTCTTTTATGCAGGAAGAAGGTGCCAAGGATTAGCCTTTGGTTAGCTTTCGCCCGAAATGTTCATTCTGACAAAGGTCAAGCTTTTCACTCCACCTTAGACCTACAGTTTAACGTGGAATCTGAACAGTGCCCCACCATCAAGCCAAAGTCTTAACCACTAGCCACCCAGGGTACCCATTTATCTACCAACCCCTTTTTATTGTTTGGAAGGAAGAACAGCTGGGTTTGCTCCGCGCCGGCTGCCGTCACCGGGTCTCGAACCCGGGGCCGATGGATTTGTAGTCAGCGACGCTAACCACTAAACCACCAAGGCGCTTATATATATATATATAATATATATATATATACTGTATATATATATGTAAAGAACGACGCTTGCATAGAAGAACGTTCCGCACAAGATGAGGAGGGAGAACGAACAATGAAAAATGAGGTAACCACCCGGGAATCGAACCCGGGATCTTCCGATTGCTGGTCAGATATGCTAACCACTACACCATGGGCCTCGATTAATCAAAAGTCGTAATTCTCCTACATACGAGCAGAAACCAATGCCCTGAGGGGGCACCTCCCGCTTTATATATATATATATATATATATATATATATATATATATATATATATATATATATGATGTAGGAACACAGACTTCTGAACTCGCAGACACCTCTCATGATGTCGAGATTTTCCATTTCTGAATCTGAATTCTTAGCGACTCAGCATTCTAATTTGATTGTATCTATAGCTATAACGTCTTTCTATTTACCTATGTATCTGCTTATCGATGGACAGGTAGATAGATAAAATGAGGTGATTTGTATGATAGTTAATAATATGTTTTAAGTGAAAATTTTCATTTGATGCGTTGATTGTTTCGGGGAAATTTAGTCGTAATGATAGTAATATCGTTGTTGGCTAATATTTGTAAGTCTGTGCACGTTGTACGAATTCCTTTTGGTGTTTATTAAAGAGTAATCATGTTTGTACGCTCATACATCAGACAATCGTTGGATACATTTGGGCATTTCAGATATACTACATACCAACATCGTTACAGTGAATGTGGAAATGAAAATAAATTTTATACTACTACTACTAAGAATAATAATAATATTGACTCCTCCTACCCCCAACTTCTAACTTACAACAGATAAGTAGTGTAGAATCTGTTGAAGAATGGGTAGAAATCAACCTCAGACATAAGTAAGAAGTGATATACTATATATATATATATATATATATATATATTATATATATGATGAATAAAACCACGAAGTAAAGGAAACACAGAATGGTGCTCAAGCGCTTTCGTCTAATGACATCCTCAGAAACACTGAAGTACATAAAGAGTTACAGCCTATATATAGGTTACAGAAAAAAAAATTATATATACATATATATATATATATATATATATATATATATATATACAATAAACGGAGAGGTAAAAAATAAAATTAAACATTAAAGGATTGTGGGAGGAGCATACAAATTTGTAAGGAAAAACTACCGATTTTTAGCACAAGATCAAATGAATTGTTTCCAACCAATGTTATAGATAATTAAAAAAAAAAAAATACAAATTTATACTGGAAATCTGCCCGGGTTTTAGCATTCTGCCTTTCTTGTTTAAGTTCGATGTATATAAAAATAAATTGAAAAATAAAAGTTATTAGAGTAGCATACAAGTTTACCAAAGATTTAGCGTTCTACCCTTCTTATCTAAATCTGTTCTGAAGAAATTCAAAACAACAGGATCGAGTTGAAAACGACCTTTGCTTATTTGAAGTTATTTGTAAGTTGGATAATGGCAGACTCAAGAATATTTCTAATAACAATGTTGCTAGAGTGAAATAAAACTAAAGCATTATTCCAATCAATACAGTGGGATAACTCTGACAAAATGGACAAAAACGGCACTGGACGACTCTCCTGTTCTAATGGAATATTGATGCTGTTTTATACGTGTGTACAAATCCTATCCCTTCTGATCTACGTAAAAGGAATCACATTGTTTACAACCAATTTTATAGATGATGCCTGAATTATTGGTAGGGCTATTTTTTACTGTGATAGTTCTCACAATATTGTTATATGAAAATACTACATTAATAACCAAAAGTTTAAGTACATTAGCAATGCCTAAAAAGCCCGGGAAAAATGGAAGTACTAAAATATTTTTTGACAAAGTACGAGTGTTATTATTCAGACGATAGAAAGTTCGCTTTGCCTTGTTGAGACAAGATTCCATAAACGCAGATAGATAACACAGATCACTTCCAATACCGTTGATTTTTTCCAATTCGGCATCGATGTATTCCTGACTGGCGATCCTAAGGGCGCGGAGAAACATTGAAGAAAAAATGGCCTTCTTAGTGGGGGTGTCATGTCCCGAGTAAAGGTGTACGTAGGACAAATTGTTTGTTTTTTCCGATAGATACTAAACTTAAAACCTAGGCTTTCCCTATGTACACGCACATCCAAAAACGGGATTGAGTTGTCTTGTTCCACTTCTAAAGTAAACTTAATGGAGGGGACTTGATCATTTAACTGAAGGAGGAAGTTATCCAGGTCACGATTCATGGGCCAGATACACAAAATATCGTCGACGTACCGCAACCAAGGGATGCCAACCCCCAGGATTCTCGGAATGTAAGTAATTTCGAAAAACTCCATATAAATATTGGAGAGGAGGGGCGACAAGGGGTTGCCCATGGCCATCCCAAAAACTTGTTGATAATACTCGTTATTGAAAGTGAATTTACAGTCTTTGATGCAAAGCTTAAGTTCCAAAACAATGTGTGAAGGTAGTGGCAGGTCATACTTATGTAATTCTCGGGAGAGAAAGTCAAGCATATCGTCAATCGGCACTTTTGTAAACAATGAACAAACGTCAAAACTGATCAATCTATCGTTGGTTTCAGTACGTGCATTATTCAATTTTTCAGTAAGATCCGTGGAATTTTTTACATGTGAATCAGGGATAGTTCCGAGAATGGGGGACAAGACTTTGACAAGCCATTTGGAGAGTTTATAAGAATAGAGCCCACCGAGCTAATAAATGGGCGCATAGGGTTGCCAGGTTTGTGGGTTTTAATAAGACCGTAAAGGTAGGGCAGAGAAGGAGAAGTGGACATGAAAAAGCGGAATTATGTCCTTATGATCTTTGAGAATGCGTTAGAACAGTACAGTCGTCCAGTGCCCTTTTTGTCCATTTGTCAGAGTTATCCCACTGTATTGATTGGAATAATGCTTCAGTTTTATTTCACTTTACCAACATTGTTAACAGAAATATTCTTGAGTCTGCCATTATCCAACTTACAAATAACTTCAACATAAGCAAAGGTCTTTTTCGACTCGATCCTGTTGTTTTGAATTCCTTCAGAACAGATTTAGATAAGAAGGGTAGAACGTTAAATCTTTGGTAAACTTGTATGCTACTCTAATAATTTTTATTTTTCAATTTATTTTTATATACATCGAATTTAAACAAGAAGGGCAGAGTGCTAAAACCCGGGCAGATTTCCAGTATAAATTTGTATTTTTTTTTTTATCTCTAACATTGGTTGGAAACAATTCATTTCATCTTGTGCTAAAAATGGGTAGTTTTCCTTACGAATTTGTATGCTCCTCCCACAATCCTTTAACGTTTAATTTTATTTTTTACCTCTCCGTTTATTGTATATGTGTGTGTATATAATATATATATATATATTATTTTTTTTTCTGTAACCTACTGTATATATAGGCTGTAACTCTTTATGCACTTCATTGTTCCTGAGGGTGTCATTAGACGAAAGCGCTTGAGCACCATTCTGTTTTCCTTTCCTTCGTGGTTTTATTCATCATAAATATTTTTCACGTGTTACTTTCGTGAAATAATTTATATATATATATATATATATATATATATATATATATATGCTGTTTTATTGTGAAATTCATCCCATATATATATATATATATATATATACAGGGTGGGCGGAAGTAGCTCCCTATTTTGGATTGGTAAAAAAATACGTATATTATCCATTTATTTCAGAAGAAATAATATGAAAAGGTAGGCATACATGGTAGATTTTCTCTAAAATTCAATGTGGGCTCCAACTCTTTCCACCAGCTTCTGGAGCCGCCCAGGAATGGCGTCCACTGACTTTAGCAGGAACTCCGGCGGGATGGAGGACATGACATCCCGAATTCGGTCCTCCAGTTCTTCCAATGTCCTCGGTTTGGTCCGGTAGACTTCTTCCTGTACCCACCCCCAAAGAAAGAAGTCGCACGGTGTCAAGTCGGGGCTCCTGGCTGGCCATTGATGTGGACCACGACGACCCATCCAACGCCCAGGGAAGTGGGCATCCAGCCACTCACGGACAACAAGAGCGAAGTGCGGAGGGGCGCCATCTTGCATAAATATCAGATCGTCGATGTTCTCCCATGTGCTGACAACCGGCCAGACCTCGTTTCGCAACATAGCAAGGTACCGCTCAGCATTCATGGTGTTGCGCAGAAGGAACGGGCCCACAACCTGATCTGAGGTCATACCACACCACAACCGTTACACTGAACCGATTCTGCCGTTTTTCAGCGGTAACCATGGGATCCTCTCCTGCCCAGTAGTGGCAATTGTGGCGGTTGACAAAGCCTCCGACGTGGAACACCGCCTCGTCGCTCCAGAGGATGTTGCGGAAGAGATGGGGCCAGTCTTCATGCCAAGCCAGCATGATTTCCCCGAACTCCATGCGAATGTCGCAGTCCTCGTCCGAGAGAGATTGGCAGTAATGCGGCTTCCACGCACGCCAGTTCAGCTCCTTCTTCAGCACAGTTCGCACTGAGTAGCGAGAGAGTCCACTTTCCCGAGCTGCCTGGCGAGTTGACTTTGTGGACTCCGTGCGAACATTTCCTGAACTGCCTGCACCGTCTCCTGGGCCCTGGATGTCGAAGGGCGACCACATCTTCGAACATCTGCCACAGACCCCGTGGTCATGAGCTTCGAGTGGCAGTTCTTGATTGTTTTCGGGTCCACTTGGGCACGTGGTCCGTGAATGGCCCGCCACCATCTTTGAACTCGAACGACAGATTGCCAAACTTCGTACCGTGCCGCCAACTGGGCACGCTCCTGCAGTGTTAAACGCTCAGCCATGTTACCCTTCAATCTGAAATGAAAAAAAAAATAAACGTTACAATTGTACCACTTTAGAGAACACAAAGAGAACACTTTAGAGAAAAAAAGATTACCGTTACAATTGTAACACTTTAGAGAACACACCATAACAATATAACAATACAATCACAATTTATACATAATTTATATGTAATTTAAATTAGGGAGCTACTTTCCGCCCACCCTGTATATATATATGTAGTATATGACAGATAAAACAAGAGTAAACTGCACAGACTAAACGTAGCAAAGAGAATTAATTCAACGGCATATGCGGACTAAAGTTTGGTGCATCTCAATGATGTGAGCCGTTATAGAAATGGCTGTTTGGGGTCTGGAACATCGACCAAAATTTGTGCGTTATATTTGCTGAACCATGATATTCCTTTACTCACTAGCTGGTAACTAGCTAACTAATTTTAGGTAATATAGATAGGAATGTGTGATGCAAAAGCTTTCAGCAATTAACTAAGCTGATAAAATTCGTATATTTTACTACATTATATATTCATTTCTGTCAGTATGTAGATGTTAGAAATCGTAAAATAGTTTGGTGTGACTCCTGCTTCAGAGGATAGACTAGAGGATTTAGGACTGCTTTGAAAGAAGTTGCAATAAACAGGCGTGGGCTCGCCCCGGTTTCTTGCACATAGCGACCAGAATTTGCAAAGAATGCAACTGTCACGTTTGATTAAATAATCATCTCTGGGAAGCGACCGTGTAGTGAAAGATCTTTGTTGCATGAACAATTATTATTGAAGATATGTATTCAATTACTTTGGTGGTATTGCTCATAACGATTACACATGAAACTGTGCGATATTTTCAGCCAACAATCTTTGCTCAACAATCGTCATATATGGACGTAAGAAAATCACCATAATCCTTTTTCCTCCAAAAAATGTTCTAATTGAACTATACAATATGCGTGAGGGTTAGAAGGTGAAAGTATATAAAAGCAACTCGTTTCATCAGAATCTGAAAATAGAATTAGTGCTACAATAATGGAATGGAAAAATTAACTTGTACGCCTATTTGCTCGCAGCTCTGTTGTTTAATGTATATAATATTGATGAATAACTGTTCGAGACAAAATTTGATTAAATGTACAGTATAGTAATATGACGTTAAATACCAAAGTATGCCCTGTAAAACTCAATAGTTATTTTCTATTAATTGGATATATTAAGAAAGTTTTTTTTGGCGCAAACCTACTTATCTGGCTTTATATATATATATATATATATATATATATATATATATATATATATATATGTGTGTGTGTGTGTGTGTATTATTATTGTTAATGTGATGATGATGTTGATAAACTTAATAGGACCACAGGATTTGAACTAGAGGCATAAAATAGGATAATGTTCGCGTGATCGCTATTTTCCTTTGTGAGATGGAATTCATAGCCATAGTTCCGACCTGAGTAAGAAAATTATGATCGGAATAAAATAAAATAACATGTACTGAAACATGTAACAATGACAACAATGAGTCATCAGAAACAATAAATTAAACTCAACAGAAGCATGCCTACGTTAAAAGATTGAGTTGCCAATTATTTTTATTGTGAAGGAAATCAGATGTTTAATTTAAATAATCGTTTACATATATAATAATAATAATAATTATAAAATAATAAAAATGTTTAAGCGTATATTTAGAAAACGGCTGTATGTTTGATTTCTTTAAATTTATCTGTATAGCATAAAACAACAATTTATCTGGCTGAACAATATGAGAGTAAAGGAAGACGTATAGATATTTGGACTTATGAAATCTAAATTGCAAGTATGCGCGTTTTTAAAATGTCTGATCGGTGTATATATATATATATATATATGTGGGTGTGTATATATATATATATATCAGTGACGGCTCGTGGTCTGAGAAGGTGGGGAGGCCCACCATTAATTATTGCTATGTTTTATTACAGAGTGCGAGGATAGTTATATATGGCATATACCCATAAATAAATTACTTAAATTAAGATGGCTTAATATGTTCAAAATTATTCATAATATAGATACTACCGCTAAGTTACTAACCGTTATTATAAATTAACTAAACAACATGGAGTAAAGTTATTATAATATCAGAAAATAAAACGAAAAATCATCAATTGGTTTTACTTACGTCTTCTGCTTGAAAAGAAGATCAATTCTCCTTTCTTTTTCAGCAGCAAACCTATTTATGATATTTTCATACCTGCAAGGTTGATTCGATAGCTTTTGCATTGCACTCATTTTTCGATCTCTTCGCGTTTTCATTTACCTGTTCAAAAATACTGAACGCCTGTTTAGATAACTGTTTAACACAAATATCATTTTGAATGTGCTCTTTCGAAGTGGAATGTCTCTCCAAGCTCCTTGCCAAGTTCTTCCAATCACGAAACCCTTCGTCACTCCATACATTTTTTTTCACACCAACTAAAAGAAAAGACCAACAAAACAAACCGTTTTTTTGGCAAACTTCCACACAGCCACTTATATCTGTCATACCAATCAGATTTAAAACGTCTGTTTTTGCTCTTATTTATTTGAACACAAGATATGTTTGGAGTTGATCTACCTTTATTTGAAATGTATCTTTTATTTTCTTCGCTTCCTCTAACAAAAGAAATGTCCAATAGTGAAACGATTATGTCAGTAATTTCTTTCATTTTGAAGGGTTAAGTTCACACAAAAATATAAACTCTGATATATTGCATTCAAAAACTTACAAACAGCATCACACTACCATAACATATCCTTTAAAAACATACAAATAACAAGTTAACACTGACATACCTAAGTTGGGTACACTAAATTACATATAAATAACACTAAATTCACTTATAAATAGTTGGATGACAACGTAACAGGTTCGTGTGAACAAAATATAATAACTAAAAAAAAATTCAATTTCACGTGATATTTAGCAATATAATTTTGTCTCCGAAGATCTGGTTGCTAGGCAACAGCCATTTAACTCCGCCCACTGGCCTGCCATGATAAAGCTCGCAGAGGATTTGTGATTTTGGGCCTCCATTTCACGAATTCATGCCTTTTGACAGGGCAGAATATAAGCATGGCATCAGTACGTTGCCACGACAACCAAGAAGCTGAAGGGAGGATTTCCTGAATACTTCTTCTTTCGATTTCTCGTGCTGAATTTGACCATTATAGCTAAAGGTTACAGTTATATTCAAGGGGGGAGGGTGATTCTATTGAAAATTAACTTTTAACAACTATATTCGAAGGGGGAGGGTGATTCCATTGCTCATTAAAATTTTTAACTTAAATTATATTAAAATTTTTAAATTTTTCAAATTAGGAAAAAATATTTATAGCCTGTTGAAATCGAGGAGGCACAGCCTCCCATGCCTCCCCTGTAAAGCCGCCACTGATATATATATATATATATATATATATATATGTGTGTGTGTGTATATATATATATATATATATATATATATATATATATATATATATACACAGAGTGTGTATATATATAATTAGTTATGATGATAATTATAATATTTGCCGATCATGATAATTGATACCTCGTTACCATACGAGTTTTAACGGTTTGAAATATATATAAGCCTCCCCTAAGATTAGATATTTTAAATTTAAATAAAATTCGTTAATATTTTCTGAATCTATTTCGTAATACAAGTATTAGAACAAAACAAAATTTGTTTATGAGTTAACTGTATTTATTCTAATTTTATTTTGTGTGATATTAATTAATATATTAAAGCGAAGCGATGAACCTACACACAGTTGGCAAAACGTTACTTTTAAATGTGTTTTGCTGTATTTTTTGAGACCTTACTCGTCTTTGAAAAGGTCAATTAGTTAGGTTGTTTATTATGGAATTTTATTTTAAGGTTTTTCATATTTAAGCCAAAATAATCTCAAATATTCAGAATGCAAGGCTCGTTTGTCAAGATCATATTGCCATAAAGCCACGGTCGGCCGTTAAAGAAATCTTTGCTATTTGTAAGAAACTACAGTTCTTCTTCTTATATACATAATATATACGTTGTTTCCATTTACTAGTATATATATATATATATATATATATATATATATAATGAAAATTATTTCACAAAAGTGGCACGTGAAAAATATTTATGATGAATAAAACCACGAAGGGAAAAGAAACACAAAGTGGTGCTCAAGCGCTTTCGTATAATGACATCCTCAGGAACACTGGAGTGAAAGGAGAGTTCAAGGCAATATATAGGTTACAAAAATAAACATATATATATATATATATATATATATATAGTAAGTATAGAAAAAATTGTGGGAGGAGCAAACACATTTGTATGGAAAAATGACACTTTTAGCACTTTGGCCGAAATTCAACATAAATTCAAATGGCTTGTTTATGAAACAGGTCACAAAAGAATAAAGAAATAAAAATAAATATAAATATAAATTGAAAAAAAAATTACAAAATAATGCCTTAGTGATATATACGTCACAGCCTAAATAACCATAAAGAAATAAACCAACAGATAAAAAACCAAAAATTGTAAGTGGAGTCTACAAATTCAAGCTCAAAAGGAAAGTTTACAATCAATTTAATAGATGATGCCAAATTGATATATATGTCACAAAGAAATAAAGAAATAAACCCCCCCAAAAAAATAAATAAATAATAAAATGAAAAATAAGTTTTAAGAGAGGCACACAAATTTATAAGGGAAAAAATTACCAAAGGTTTTTTAGTTATTGTCTGAATCATGCATACTATGGTCACAAACGAATAAAAAAGTACAAGTAAATATAAATTGGAAAACAAAATGATGCCTAGATGATATATAAAGAACTATAAAAATATATACAACATATATAAGGTATATATACGAAATAAAACGCAATATAAAAGGAATATATATATATGCATAAGGGAAAAAATTACCAAAGTTTTTTATAATTATTGTCTGAAAAATCGGTAGGTCACAAAAGAATAAAGAAATAAAAATAAATATAAATTGGAAAAATTACAAATAATAAAACTACACATGTATACCCGCATAACCTATTTCATTACTACCTCTATCGTACAAATTTAACATATATATCGTTTATTATATATATATAATATATATATATACATACACATACATACATACACATACACGCATACAGCAATAAATTGAAAAATAAAATTGTAAGAGAAACGCAGATTTATAACGAAACAGAGACAAAAACAAATTTTTACCACAGATTTAGCAACCTACCCTTTTTGTTTAAATCCATTCTGAAGGAATTCAGAGCAACGGGATCGAGTTGAAACAGACCTTTACTCATGTTAAAGTTATTTGTAAGTTGAATTATAGCCCACTCAAGAATATTTCTGTTAACAATGTTGCTAGAGTGAAACAAAACTGAAGCATTATTCCAATCAATACAATGGGATAACTCTGACAAATGGACAAAAAGGGCACTGGACAACTGTCCCGTTCTAACGGAATATTGATGCTGTTTTACACGCGTTTGCAAATCCTTTCCCGTCTGACCTATGTAAAAGGAATCACATTGCTTGCACCCAATTTTATAGATAATGCCTAAATTATTGGTAGGGCTATTTTTTACTATGATGTTTTTCACAATATTGTTATATGAAAAAACTACACTGATATCCAAAAGTTTAAGTACATTAGCAATGCCTAAGAAGCCCGGGAAAAATGGAAGTACTAAAATATTCTTTGACAAGGTGCGAGTGTTATTATTCACACGATAGAAGGTTCGTTTAGCCTTATTAAGACAAGATTCCATGAACGCAGATGGGTAACACAGCTCACTTCCAATACCGTTGATATTTTCCAATTCGGCATCGATGTATTCCGGACTGGCGATCCTAAGGGCGCGGAGAAACATTGAAGAAAAAATGGCCTTCTTAGTGGGGGTGTCATGTCCCGAGTAAATGTGTACGTAGGACAAATTGTTTGTTTTTTCCGATAGATACTAAACTTAAAACCTGGGCTTTCCCTATGTACACGCACATCCAAAAACGGGATTGAGTTGTCTTGTTCCATTTCTAAAGTAAACTTAATGGAGGGGACTTGATCATTTAACTGAAGGAGGAAGTTATCCAGGTCACGATTCATGGGCCAGATACACAAAATATCGTCGACGTACCGCAACCAAGGGATGCCAACCCCCAGGATTCTAGGAATGTAAGTAATTTCGAAAAACTCCATATAAATATTGGAGAGGAGGGGCGACAAGGGGTTGCCCATGGCCATCCCAAAAAACTTGTTGATAATACTCGTTATTGAAAGTGAATTTACAGTCTTTGATGCAAAGCTTAATAAGTTCCAAACAATGTGTGAAGGTAGTGGCAGGTCATACTTATGTAATTCTCGGGAGAGAAAGTCAAGCATATCGTCAATCGGCACTTTTGTAAACAATGAACAAACGTCGAAACTGATCAATCTATCGTTGGTTTCAGTACGTGCATTATTCAATTTTTCAGTAAGATCCGTGGAATTTTTTACATGTGAATCAGAGATAGTTCCGAGAATGGGGGACAAGACTTTGACAAGCCAAGTGGAGAGTTTATAAGTAATAGAGCCCACCGAGCTAATAATAGGGCGCATAGGGTTGCTAGGTTTGTGGGTTTTAATAAGACCATAAAGGTAGGGCAGAGAAGGTGAAGTGGACATGAAAAGCGGAATTAAGTCCTTATGATCTTTGAGAATGCGTTAAAACAGGACAGTCGTCCAGTGCCCTTTTTGTCCATTTGTCAGAGTTATCCCACTCTATTGATTGGAATAATGCTTCAGTTTTATTTCACTTTACCAACATTGTTAACAGAAATATTCTTGAGTCTGCCATTATCCAACTTACAAATAACTTCAACATAAGCAAAGGTCTTTTTCGACTCGATCCTGTTGTTTTGAATTCCTTCAGAACAGATTTAGATAAGAAGGGTAGAACGTTAAATCTTTGGTAAACTTGTATGCTACTCTAATAATTTTTATTTTTCAATTTATTTTTATATACATCGAATTTAAACAAGAAGGGCAGAGTGCTAAAACCCGGGCAGATTTCCAGTATAAATTTGTATTTTTTTTTTATCTCTAATATTGGTTGGAAACAATTCATTTCATCTTGTGCTAAAAATGGGTAGTTTTCCTTACGAATTTGTATGCTCCTCCCAAAATCCTTTAATGTTTAATTATATTTTTTACCTCTCCGTTTATTGTATATGTATGTATATATATATATTTTTTTTTTGTAACCTATATATAGGCTGTAACTCTTTATGCACTTCATTGTTCCTGAGGGTGTCATTAGACGAAAGCGCTTGAGCACCATTCTGTGTTTCCTTTCCTTCATGGTTTTATTCATCATAAATATTTTTCACGTGTTACTTTCGTGAAATAATTTTCATATATATATATATATATGTCAAAGCTATTGACTTCTCCTTAGGGAACCGGAGCTTACAGATGAAAAGAAGGATCAACACAACGGCAAACATTTTCATTTATTTGTACATCAGACGTTTCGACAAATCTTTTGTCATCATCAGTGAGTTAAGTCTTAAAACCTTAAAACAAAATTGAAAAGTGAAAGTTACATCAATACAATATTAAAACCATTAAAATTAAAACCTTAAAGCAAAATGAAAATTGCATCAATACAAAATTAAAATCATTTAAATTTCATCACTATAAAAACTAAAATTAAATTAAATTTCATCACTATAAAAACTAAAATTAAATTACCTCAATAGGTAAATACACAATGTTTACATCCACCTCCATACTTGGCAAAGTCTAAGGGAACACTGGATGGTCAGAGGATTAGAAAGGTATGTCTGTGAAAAACGGTTGGTTAGTCAAAAGAGTCGTAATTTGTAGGATGAGCTATTATTATTAAGGGAGGGTTTGTTTCTATAGATGTACAAAGATTCTAAAATTCGGAGTTCTGTAAGGTTATTGGATCTAGTTAAAATTTCAAACTGAGTTTTGTGTATTTACCTATTGAGGTAATTTAATTTTAGTTTTTATAGTGATGAAATTTAATTTAATTTTAGTTTTTATAGTGATGAAATTTAAATGATTTTAATTTTGTATTGATGCAATTTTCATTTTGCTTTAAGGTTTTAATTTTAATGGTTTTAATATTGTATTGATGTAACTTTCACTTTTCAATTTTGTTTTAAGGTTTTAAGACTTAACTCACTGATGATGACAAAAGATTTGTCGAAACGTCTGATGTACAAATAAATGAAAATGTTTGCCGTTGTGTTGATCCTTCTTTTCATATATATATATATATATATATATATATATATATATATATATATATATATATATGCTGTTTTATTGTGAAATTCATCCCATATATATATATATATATATAGTATATGACAGATAATACAAGAGTAAACTGCAAAGACTAAACGTAGCAAATAGAATTAATTCATCGGCACATGCTGACTAAAGTTTGGTGCATCTCAATGATGTGAGCCGTTATAGAAATGGCTGTTTGGGGTCTGGAACATCGACCAAAATTTGTGCGTTATATTTGCTGAACCATGATATTCCTTTACTAACTAGCTGGTAACTAGCTAACTAATTTTAGGTAATATAGATTGGAATGTGTGATGCAAAAGCTTTCAGGAATTAACTTAGCTGATAAAATTCGTATATTTTACTACATTATATATTCATTTCTGTCAGTATGTAGATGTTAGAAATCGTAAAATAGTTTGGTGTGACTCCTGCTTCAGAGGATAGACTAGAGGATTTAGGACTGCTTTGAAAGAAGTTGCAATAAACAGGCGTGGGCTCGCCCCGGTTTCTTGCACATAGCGACCAGAATTTGCAAAGAATGCAACTTTCACGTTTGATTAAATTATCATCTCTGGGAAGCGACCGTGTAGTGAAAGATCTTTGTTCCATGAACAATTATTATTGAAGATATGTATTCAATTACTTTAGTGGTATTGCTCATAACGATTACACATGAAACTGTGCGATATTTTCAGCCAACAATCTTTGTTCAACAATCGTCATATATGGACGTAAGAAAATCACCATAATCCTTTTTCCTCCAAAAAATGTTCTAATTCAACTATACAATATGCGTGAGGGTTAGAAGGTGAAAGTATAAAAAAGCAACTCGTTTCATCAGAATCTGAAAATAGAATTAGTGCTACAATGATGGAATGGAAAAATTAACTTGTACGCCTATTTGTTCGCAGCTCTGTTGTTTAGTGTATATAATATTGATGGAATAACTGTTTCGAGACAAAATTTGATTAAATGTACAGTATAGCTAATATGACGTTAAATACCAAAGTATGCCCTGTAAAACTCAATAGTTATTTTCTATTAATTGGATATATTAAGAAAGTTTTTTTTGGCGCAAACCAACTTCTCTGGCTTTATATATATATATATATATATTATATATATATATATATATATATATATATATATATATAGATATATATATATATATATATATATATATATATATATATATATATATATATATATATATATATATATATATATATATATATATACATATATATATATATATATATATATATATATATATTATGTGTGTGTGTGTGTGTGTGTGTGTGTATTATATACTGTTAATGGTATGATGATGTTGATAAACTTAATAGGACCACAGGATTTGAACTAGAGGCATAAAATAGGATAATGTTCGCGTGATCGCTATTTTCCTTTGTGAGATGGAATTCATAGCCATAGTTCCGACCTGAGTAAGAAAATTATGATCGGAATAAAATAAAATAACATGTACTGAAACATGTAACAATGACAACAATGAGTCATCAGAAACAATAAATTAAACACAACAGAAGCATGCCTACGTTAAAAGATTGAGTTGCCAATTGTTTTTATTGTGAAGGAAATCAGATGTTTAATTTAAATAATCGTTTACATATATAATAATAATAATTATAAAATAATAAAAATGTTTAAGCGTATATTTAGAAAACGGCTGTATGTTTGATTTCTTTAAATTTATCTGATAGCTTAAAACAACAATTTATCTGGCTGAACAATATGAGAGTAAAGGAAGATGTATAGATATTTGGACTTATGAAATCTAAATTGCAAGTATGCGCGTTTTAAATGTCTGATGTGTATATATATATATATATATATAATATATATATATATATATAATATTATATATATGTTGTGTGTATATATATATATATATATATATTATATATATATGATACACACAGACAGGGCTAGGCTGCTTTAAACCCTAGATCCATGTCCCAAAGCTGGATCCTGTCTGCTTTGCAGATAGCTGGTGAGGGAAGCTATATTTATGGGACCACTTTGCGAGTGACCCGTTTGCCCACGTCGGGCTAGCATCATGAAAAAGAAAAACTATGGTATTTGTCATTTACCATTACTTATTCGGACTATAGTCGATTTAATTATCCCAGAAGAGTTCCTTGTTCCATGCACTGTCTGTGTGTATCATAAAAAACTCAGGGGACTATTCTGAGTTTATTCCCATCTTGAAACGGACATGTTATGTACCTTGAAAGTGGACGCTCAATTCTGCCAGTTGAGGTTTAAGTTTTGGTTTTTGGCTAAAAATATAATAGTTACCCCTTTTTCTTTGATATATTAAATCTGACGTGAAGGCAGCGAGTCTTTTGCTTATATTGAGGTTCTAAATGTAGCAGGGCTAGCTGCTTTAACAACTAGATCCATGTCCCAAAGCTGGATCCTCTCTGCTTTGCAGATAGCTGGTGAGGGAAGCTATTTATGGGACCTCTTTGCGATGACCCGTTGCCCACGTCGGGCTAGCATCATGAAAAAGAAAAACTATGGTATTTGTCATTTACCATTACTTATTCGGATTATAGTGGATTTAATTATCCCAGAAGAGTTTCCTTGTTCCTGCACTGTCTGTGTGTATCATAAAAACCTCAGGGGACTATTCTGAGTTCATTCCCATATATATATATATATATATATATATATATATATATATATATATATATATATATATATATATATATATATATATATATATATATATATATATGTATATATATTATATATATATATATATATCAGTGACGGCTCGTGGTCTGAGAAGGTGGGGAGGCCCACCATTAATTATTGCTATGTTTTATTACAGAGTGCGAGGATAGTTTACATGGAATATGCCCATAAATAAATTACTTAAATTAAGATGGCTTAATATGTTCAAATTATTCATAATATAGATACTACCGCTAAGTTACTAACCGTTATTATAAATTAACTAAACAACATGGAGTAAAGTTATTAAATATCAGAAAATAAAACGAAAAATCATCAATTGGTTTTACTTACGTCTTCTGCTTGAAAAGAAGATCAATTCTCCTTTCTTTTTCAGCAGCAAACCTATTTATGATATTTTCATACCTGCAAGGTTGATTCGATAGCTTTTGCATTGCACTCATTTTTCGATCTCTTCGCGTTTTCATTTACCTGTTCAAAAATACTGAACGCCTGTTTAGATAACTGTTTAACACAAATATCATTTTGAATGTGCTCTTTCGAAGTGGAATGTCTCTCCAAGCTCCTTGCCAAGTTCTTCCAATCACGAAACCCTTCGTCACTCCATACATTTTTTTTCACACCAACTAAAAGAAAAGACCAACAAAACAAACCGTTTTTTGGCAAACTTCCACACAGCCACTTATATCTGTCATACCAATCAGATTTAAAACGTCTGTTTTTGCTCTTATTTATTTGAACACAAGATATGTTTGGAGTTGATCTACCTTTATTTGAAATGTATCTTTTATTTTCTTCGCTTCCTCTAACAAAAGAAATGTCCAATAGTGAAACGATTATGTCAGTAATTTCTTTCATTTTGAAGGGTTAAGTTCACACAAAGAATATAAACTCTGATATATTGCATTCAAAAACTTACAAACAGCATCACACTACCATAACATATCCTTTAAAAACATACAAATAACAAGTTAACACTGACATACCTAAGTTGGGTACACTAAATTACATATAAATAACACTAAATTCACTTATAAATAGTTGGATGACAACGTAACAGGTTCGTGTGAACAAAATATAATAACTAAAAAAAAATTCAATTTCACGTGATATTTAGCAATATAATTTTGTCTCCGAAGAACTGGTTGCTAGGCAACAGCCATTTAACTCCGCCCATGGCCTGCCATGATAAAGCTCGCAGAGGATTTGTGATTTTGGGCCTCCATTTCACGAATTCATGCCTTTTGACAGGGCAGAATATAAGCATGGCATCAGTACGTTGCCACGACAACCAAGAAGCTGAAGGGAGGATTTCCTGAATACTTCTTCTTTCGATTTCTCGTCTGAATTTGACCATTATAGCTAAAGGTTACAGTTATATTCAAGGGGGAGGGTGATTCTATTGAAAATTAACTTTTAACAACTATATTCGAAGGGGGAGGGTGATTCCATTGCTCATTAAAATTTTTAACTTAAATTATATTAAAATTTTTAAATTTTGCAAATTAGGAAAAAATATTTATAGCCTGTTGAAATCGAGGAGGCACAGCCTCCCATGCCTCCCCTGTAAAGCCGCCACTGATATATATATATATATATATATATATATATATATATATGTGTGTGTGTGTATATATATATATATATATATATATATATATATATGTATATATATATATATATATACACAGTGTGTATATATATAATTAGTTATGATGATAATTATAATATTTGCCGATCATGATAATTGATACCTCGTTACCATACGAGTTTTAACGGTTTGAAATATATATAAGCCTCCCCTAAGATTAGATATTTTAAATTTAAATAAAATTCGTTAATATTTTCTGGATCTATTTCGTAATACAAGTATAAGAACAAAACAAAATTTGTTTATGAGTTAACTGCATTTATTCTAATTTTATTTTGTGTGATATTAATTAATATATTAAAGCGAAACGATGAACCTACACACAGTTGGCAAAACGTTACTTTTAATGTGTTTTGCTGTATTTTTTGAGACCTTACACGTCTTCGAAAAGGTCAATTAGTTAGGTTGTTTATTATGGAATTTTATTTTAAGGTTTTTCATATTTAAGCCAAAATAATCTCAAATATTCAGAATGCAAGGCTCGTTTGTCAAGATCATATTGTCATAAAGCCACGGACGCCGTTAAAGAAATCTTTGCTATTTGTAAGAAACTACAGTTCTTCTTCTTATATACATAATATATACGTTGTTTCCATTTACTAGTATATATATATGAAAATTATTTCACAAAAGTGACACGTGAAAAATATTTATGATGAATAAAACCACGAAGGGAAAAGAAACACAAAGTGGTGCTCAAGCGCTTTCGTCTAATGACATCCTCAGGAACACTGGAGTGAAAGGAGAGTTCAAGGCAATATATAGGTTACAAAAATAAACATATATATATATATAGTAAGTATAGAAAAAATTGTGGGAGGAGCAAACACATTTGTATGGAAAAATGACACTTTTAGCACTTTGGCCGAAATTCAACATAAATTCAAATGGCTTGTTTATGAAACAGGTCACAAAAGAATAAAGAAATAAAAATAAATATAAATATAAATTGAAAAAAAATTACAAAATAATGCCTTAGTGATATATACGTCACAGCCTAAATAACCATAAAGAAATAAACCAACAGATAAAAAACCAAAAATTGTAAGTGGAGTCTACAAATTCAAGCTCAAAAGGAAAGTTTACAATCAATTTAATAGATGATGCCAAATTGATATATATGTCACAAAGAAATAAAGAAATAAACCCCCAAAAAAATAAATAAATAATAAAATGAAAAATAAGTTTTAAGAGAGGCACACAAATTTATAAGGGAAAAAATTACCAAAGGTTTTTTAGTTATTGTCTGAATCATGCATACTATGGTCACAAACGAATAAAAAAGTACAAGTAAATATAAATTGGAAAACAAAATGATGCCTAGATGATATATAAAGAACTATAAAAATATATACAACATATATAAGGTATATATACGAAATAAAACGCAATATAAAAGGAATATATATATATGCATAAGGGAAAAAATTACCAAAGTTTTTTATAATTATTGTCTGAAAAATCGGTAGGTCACAAAAGAATAAAGAAATAAAAATAAATATAAATTGGAAAAATTACAAATAATAAAACTACACATGTATACCCGCATAACCAAATATATATACATATACATACCTATATACATACATATATATATATATATATATATATATATATATATATATATACATACATACATACACATACACGCATACAGCAATAAATTGAAAAATAAAATTGTAAGAGAAACACAGATTTATAACGAAACAGAGACAAAAACAAATTTTTACCACAGATTTAGCAACCTACCCTTTTTGTTTAAATCCATTCTGAAGGAATTCAGAGCAACGGGATCGAGTTGAAACAGACCTTTACTCATGTTAAGTTATTTGTAAGTTGAATTATAGCCCACTCAAGAATATTTCTGTTAACAATGTTGCTAGAGTGAAACAAAACTGAAGCATTATTCCAATCAATACAATGGGATAACTCTGACAAATGGACAAAAAGGGCACTGGACAACTGTCCCGTTCTAACGGAAATTGATGCTGTTTTACACGCGTTTGCAAATCCTTTCCCGTCTGACCTATGTAAAAGGAATCACATTGCTTGCACCCAATTTTATAGATAATGCCTAAATTATTGGTAGGGCTATTTTTTACTATGATGTTTTTCACAATATTGTTATATGAAAAAACTACACTGATATCCAAAAGTTTAAGTACATTAGCAATGCCTAAGAAGCCCGGGAAAAATGGAAGTACTAAAATATTCTTTGACAAGGTGCGAGTGTTATTATTCACACGATAGAAGGTTCGTTTAGCCTTATTAAGACAAGATTCCATGAACGCAGATGGGTAACACAGCTCACTTCCAATACCGTTGATATTTTCCAATTCGGCATCGATGTATTCCGGACTGGCGATCCTAAGGGCGCGGAGAAACATTGAAGAAAAAATGGCCTTCTTAGGGGGTGTCATGTCCCGAGTAAATGTGTACGTAGGACAAATTGTTTGTTTTTTCCGATAGATACTAAACTTAAAACCTGGGCTTTCCCTATGTACACGCACATCCAAAAACGGGATTGAGTTGTCTTGTTCCATTTCTAAAGTAAACTTAATGGAGGGGACTTGATCATTTAACTGAAGGAGGAAGTTATCCAGGTCACGATTCATGGGCCAGATACACAAAATATCGTCGACGTACCGCAACCAAGGGATGCAACCCCCAGGATTCGGAATGTAAGTAATTTCGAAAAACTCCATATAAATATTGGAGAGGAGGGGCGACAAGGGGTTGCCCATGGCCATCCCAAAAACTTGTTGATAATACTCGTTATTGAAAGTGAATTTACAGTCTTTGATGCAAAGCTTAATAAGTTCCAAACAATGTGTGAAGGTAGTGGCAGGTCATACTTATGTAATTCTCGGGAGAGAAAGTCAAGCATATCGTCAATCGGCACTTTTGTAAACAATGAACAAACGTCGAAACTGATCAATCTATCGTTGGTTTCAGTACGTGCATTATTCAATTTTTCAGTAAGATCCGTGGAATTTTTTACATGTGAATCAGAGATAGTTCCGAGAATGGGGGACAAGACTTTGACAAGCCAAGTGGAGAGTTTATAAGTAATAGAGCCCACCGAGCTAATAATAGGGCGCATAGGGTTGCTAGGTTTGTGGGTTTTAATAAGACCATAAAGGTAGGGCAGAGAAGGTGAAGTGGACATGAAAAGCGGAATTAAGTCCTTATGATCTTTGAGAATGCGTTAAAACAGGACAGTCGTCCAGTGCCCTTTTTGTCCATTTGTCAGAGTTATCCCACTCTATTGATTGGAATAATGCTTCAGTTTTATTTCACTTTACCAACATTGTTAACAGAAATATTCTTGAGTCTGCCATTATCCAACTTACAAATAACTTCAACATAAGCAAAGGTCTTTTTCGACTCGATCCTGTTGTTTTGAATTCCTTCAGAACAGATTTAGATAAGAAGGGTAGAACGTTAAATCTTTGGTAAACTTGTATGCTACTCTAATAATTTTTATTTTTCAATTTATTTTTATATACATCGAATTTAAACAAGAAGGGCAGAGTGCTAAAACCCGGGCAGATTTCCAGTATAAATTTGTATTTTTTTTTTATCTCTAATATTGGTTGGAAACAATTCATTTCATCTTGTGCTAAAAATGGGTAGTTTTCCTTACGAATTTGTATGCTCCTCCCAAAATCCTTTAATGTTTAATTATATTTTTTACCTCTCCGTTTATTGTATATGTATGTATATATATATATATTTTTTTTTCTGTAACCTCTATATAGGCTGTAACTCTTTATGCACTTCATTGTTCCTGAGGGTGTCATTAGACGAAAGCGCTTGAGCACCATTCTGTGTTTCCTTTCCTTCATGGTTTTATTCATCATAAATATTTTTCACGTGTTACTTTCGTGAAATAATTTTCATATATATATATATATGTCAAAGCTATTGACTTCTCCTTAGGGAACCGGAGCTTACAGATGAAAAGAAGGATCAACACAACGGCAAACATTTTCATTTATTTGTACATCAGACGTTTCGACAAATCTTTTGTCATCATCAGTGAGTTAAGTCTTAAAACCTTAAAACAAAATTGAAAAGTGAAAGTTACATCAATACAATATTAAAACCATTAAAATTAAAACCTTAAAGCAAAATGAAAATTGCATCAATACAAAATTAAAATCATTTAAATTTCATCACTATAAAAACTAAAATTAAATTAAATTTCATCACTATAAAAACTAAAATTAAATTACCTCAATAGGTAAATACACAATGTTTACATCCACCTCCATACTTGGCAAAGTCTAAGGGAACACTGGATGGTCAGAGGATTAGAAAGGTATGTCTGTGAAAAACGGTTGGTTAGTCAAAAGAGTCGTAATTTGTAGGATGAGCTATTATTATTAAGGGAGGGTTTGTTTCTATAGATGTACAAAGATTCTAAAATTCGGAGTTCTGTAAGGTTATTGGATCTAGTTAAAATTTCAAACTGAGTTTTGTGTATTTACCTATTGAGGTAATTTAATTTTAGTTTTTATAGTGATGAAATTTAATTTAATTTTAGTTTTTATAGTGATGAAATTTAAATGATTTTAATTTTGTATTGATGCAATTTTCATTTTGCTTTAAGGTTTTAATTTTAATGGTTTTAATATTGTATTGATGTAACTTTCACTTTTCAATTTTGTTTTAAGGTTTTAAGACTTAACTCACTGATGATGACAAAAGATTTGTCGAAACGTCTGATGTACAAATAAATGAAAATGTTTGCCGTTGTGTTGATCCTTCTTTTCATATATATATATATATATATATATATATATATATATATGCTGTTTTATTGTGAAATTCATCCCATATATATATATATATATATAGTATATGACAGATAATACAAGAGTAAACTGCAAAGACTAAACGTAGCAAATAGAATTAATTCATCGGCACATGCTGACTAAAGTTTGGTGCATCTCAATGATGTGAGCCGTTATAGAAATGGCTGTTTGGGGTCTGGAACATCGACCAAAATTTGTGCGTTATATTTGCTGAACCATGATATTCCTTTACTAACTAGCTGGTAACTAGCTAACTAATTTAGGTAATATAGATTGGAATGTGTGATGCAAAAGCTTTCAGGAATTAACTTAGCTGATAAAATTCGTATATTTTACTACATTATATATTCATTTCTGTCAGTATGTAGATGTTAGAAATCGTAAAATAGTTTGGTGTGACTCCTGCTTCAGAGGATAGACTAGAGGATTTAGGACTGCTTTGAAAGAAGTTGCAATAAACAGGCGTGGGCTCGCCCCGGTTTCTTGCACATAGCGACCAGAATTTGCAAAGAATGCAACTTTCACGTTTGATTAAATTATCATCTCTGGGAAGCGACCGTGTAGTGAAAGATCTTTGTTCCATGAACAATTATTATTGAAGATATGTATTCAATTACTTTAGTGGTATTGCTCATAACGATTACACATGAAACTGTGCGATATTTTCAGCCAACAATCTTTGTTCAACAATCGTCATAATGGACGTAAGAAAATCACCATAATCCTTTTTCCTCCAAAAAATGTTCTAATTCAACTATACAATATGCGTGAGGGTTAGAAGGTGAAAGTATAAAAAAGCAACTCGTTTCATCAGAATCTGAAAATAGAATTAGTGCTACAATGATGGAATGAAAAATTAACTTGTACGCCTATTTGTTCGCAGCTCTGTTGTTTAGTGTATATAATATTGATGGAATAACTGTTTCGAGACAAAATTTGATTAAATGTACAGTATAGCTAATATGACGTTAAATACCAAAGTATGCCCTGTAAAACTCAATAGTTATTTTCTATTAATTGGATATATTAAGAAAGTTTTTTTTGGCGCAAACCAACTTCTCTGGCTTTATATATATATATATATATATATATATATATATATATATATATATATATATATATATATAATATATATATATATATATATTATATATATAATATATATATATATATATATATATAT